>CM076575.1:637323350-637782761 GCA_034641835.2 Pinus albicaulis
ATACACACAATAGACGTTTAAGGACTCACAAGAAATAGGCCACATAGAATTTCCTACTGTTAAAGCTTCACGCGGTATGCGCAAAAAGATACGTGATTTTATTTGAGCATCAAGATACGTGGCTTGAGCACGAAGATACCCAGGGAGTAGTATTTAATGAAAACTGGTCAACCGAGATGACAGTGTTAGGATTTGCGACAACCGCTGAGGATGACGAACCTAAATAGTGGTACTAACAACAACCCACAATAAAATTCCCATCAGCATAATTAATACCTGATTTATTTTTCATTTAAAATTAAATTAAATATTTCATATTGATAAGGAAAGTATATATCAAAATGTGTAAATGATAAAATTAATCGATAGTTTATCTTTTATTTAAAAGAGAATTAAAATGTAATGTTTATAAATATTGATAAGGAAATAATTAGATGTGACTATTATAATTAATAGGTAGTGAAAAGAAAAGAGGAACGTGTTAAATGTCACTATTATACTTAATAGATAATAATTAATAGATAGTGAAAAATAAAGAGTGAAATGTGATAATATAATTATTAATTTCATTGATTGGAATAAAGTTAAATTTGATAAAACGTATAGATTATAATAAAGGTTTTCTATATGTTTTTTTTTAAGTCAAAGGAATCAACAACATTAAACAACTTTCACAAGCGAGGTCCATGTTTAAACCTTCTGAGTATCACTATAACCTCTTACGAACCACCCAGCCTACAAGAATGGTACCCGGATAAGACGAGGCTAGAACTCGTGGCCTACTTCACAGAACAAATGCCTTAAACAGTACGTTTTCTAGCCACTAGACCATGCCCCTGCAGGGCAAGGTTTCACAAATGTTAATATTGTAATTTACTAAATTTAATTATTATTAATAATATTATTTAAAATGTTATATATATATATATATATATATATATATATATATATATATATATATATAGTTAGTGATGTGAGATGTATTTTACAAGTGAGTAGGATGGAGATGTGTTCAACTCAAATTGATAATTTTTTTTATAAATAAAATTAAAATAACTTCTAAATTACAAATTAATGTCAATTATAATAAAAATAAATAAAATTGAATAAATAGAGTTGGTTAGTTTTAATTAAAATATTTATAAAACAATAATAATGTCTATCTTATTATTTATTTATTTATTTATTTTGCATAGAAAGATACTTTATAATGTATGGGGAAATGTGGCATTGGTATTTAAAATGTAGCATTATATTAAAAAAATAATAATAACTCATAATGTATGTAATAAAAAAATAAATGGATTCAATTCAACTTTTTATATTATAAGTTAGTTTTTTTAATAAAAATAAATCTTGTCTAACAAATACTCATAATGGGTTTTTCTCAAGTGTTTTTTTTATGAATTTTTCCAAATTTTAGTAGAAATTTTTAAGAATAAATTTAAGAAATCTAATTTTCAAAGTTCAAGTTCTAAGTGTTTTTGTGTATTGAAGTCATTGATGGAGTTAAAAATATATTTTAAACAACAAAAAATCACAATCTCACTTAAAATTGTATTGCGCAATTATGAAGGAATAAGCCATTTTTTCCATTAGTTAAATTACACCATTAAAATATACATATCACATTAAAATAAATTTAAATAATAATAATTCATATGAGCAACCATGATATTTTAAAACATATAATTAATAAACATATATAAATTTAATAAATTTATTTAATGAGCATATAACTAGAAATAAAAATATTTCTATAGTTATAAATAAAATTAAAATAATAAATTAAAATTAAAATTCATTTTGTCGTCTGAACTAAAATGATAATTCATATTTTTATATTAGATATCATTTTTGGGATTCAATTTCATTAAGTAAGTCATTCATCTATGACCATTTCAATGAAAGGTAGTTGTAACTCACTAATTTCTCATGACTTTTGAATAGTCCACTTAGCACTCATTACATGAGGTGATGCTCACAGGGGTGAAGAACTGGGATTGAAACTAGTAAAATGAGTCACATACCATCAATCATCAGTTATGGGGCTTGCACTTGGTAGCCAGGACTTCCGAGGAACCATCCCAGAACTCCTTCTGCTCAAGCGCGGTTAACTATGGAGTTTTCCCCACAATAAAGCCCACTTAGATTGCTAGCCCATTTGCAAAACCTTAGCAAGTATTGTGCCTCATGAATCACTCATGTAGAGCTCCCTTTTCTTGTTGTATTTAAGAATGAGGGGTTTCCAAAGTGCATTATATTAGATATCATTTTTGGGGTTGAACTGTGTTAAGTAAGTCATTCATCTATGACCATTTCCATGAGAGGTAGTCGTAACTAACTAATTTATCATGACTTTTGAGTAGTCCACTTAGCACTCATTGCATCAGGTGATGCTTACAGGGGTGAAGAAGTGGGACTGAAAATAGTGAAATGAATCACATAGCGTCAATCATCACTTCTGGGGCTTGCACCCGATAACTAGGACTTCCTGGGAGGTCACCCATCCTAGAACACTTCTGGGTCAAGCATGCTTTACTGTGGAGTTTTCCCCACAATAACGCCCACTTAGCTTGCTACCCCATTTGAAAAATCTTAGAAATTATTGTGCCTCATAAATCATTCAAGTAGAGCTCCCTTTACTCTTTGTAGTTAAGTATGAGGGGTTTCCGCAACGCATTATATGAGATATCATTTTTGGTATTCATGCTCACAGTGGTGAAAAAGTGGTATTGAAACTAGTGAAATGAATCACATAGTGTCAAGCATCACTTCTAGGGCTTGCACCTAGTAACCAGGACTTCCCTGGAGGTCACCCATCCCAAAACTCCTCTGGCTCAAGCACACTTAACTATGGAGTTTTCCCCACAATAAATCTCACTTAGCTTGCTACCCCATTTGCAAAACTTTAGCAAGTATTGTGCCTCATGAATCATTCAAGTAGAGCTCCCTTTACTCTTTGTATTTAAGTATGAGGGGTTTCCGTAGTTCATTATATTAGATATCATTTTTGGAATTCAAATGCGTTAAGTAAGTCATTCATCTATGACCATTTCCACGAGAGGTAGTCATAACTGACTCATTTATCATGGATTTTGAATATTCCACTTAACACTCATTACATTGGGTGATGCTCAAAGGGGTGAAGAAGTGGGATTGGAACTAGTTGAATGACTCACATAGTGTGTAATTTCAAAAAATTATATTCTAAAGTACGTGTTGTTACACCATTTTTTGGTCATCTAAACCGTTACTATTAGATGGACCTAGGTACACCATGTAAGACCAATTTTATCCTAAGTATAATTACTTTCACTACGAAAAATAACTTAGTAAAACACCTTTATTAAGTTGTTTATTGTCTAAATAGGAAACCCCATGAGGAAATATTAAATAAATCCACATTTGTTTCATTTTCCTCAAAGAATAATTAGTTAAACAACAGTTTAAATATTATATTCCTGGTCATATTTAACCCAAAACAGGAAAATTAATTAGATAAATTATTATTGATCTTATTATTTTCTAGGAATAATTATTTAAACCTTATTTAAATATTTTTCCTTGTTAAATTGAATAAATCATTCATTAATAATTAAATAAATCATTATTTATTTTATTATTACTCAAACACATCCTTAAAATGATTTTATAAATAAAGGGATTTGACCCAAGTCAAATTCTTTTTCCCTCCAACAAATATAATAAAATATTCCATAAAATTTGGATCTTGATTTGGTTAATAATATTTTAACTATACACCAACATCTAGACTAACTCAATATTTTGTTATAAATAGAAGGGTTTTTCCATTCACTCATTACCTTTTCTTTCCTAGAGATCACTCTGGATCTATTCTTTTGGTATAATTTTAATCCACCATCATTGTCATCTTTTCTATCTTTTGTTTGTAAGCTCCCTTTGAGTTCCATTTTTGTCTGGGTTTTCTAAACCATAAAGAGAGAGGAATTTTATATTTGAAGTGCTGAGGACTTACAAGAACCCATCCCATTGAGGAGAACTGGTAACATCCTCTATGTTTTCCTTCCAGGTGCCCTTAATATAAAATTAATTCAACACATTCTTGTCTTGTCTATTGGATGCATGGAGAAACTCTTGTTTTTATTTACTGCTTAATATCTTTTAATGCATAGATTTTTATTTTTGAAGCATTTATCTTGATTAAATAATTGCAAATCTAAAGATATTGGCAGCCATCTTTGCTGCTAGGGTTGGTTATTATGCACAACTAAAGTGATCTTTTTTCGTACACTTGCGATTAAGATTCATATTAACAACTGAAGACTCCACATGGGTTTACGATTACAACCATTGTCATTTTTCAAATACCTGCATATCTAGTTGCTTCAAACCCTAGGATTTCTCTTTAGATTCTTGTTTTTCTTTTCTTGATGTTGTTTTTAACCTATAAAACCCTAAAACATTAAAAAATCTAACTTCCATGTGTTTTCAAACCTATTTCATAGGTAACATACATCAGCCGTAGTTGAGACGACACATTCTGCTGAAACCTGCTCCGAGAGTGTCGAATGTGCAGGTCACACTTTTTGGCCCTCAACCTGTGACTTGGAGCTTCAGGAAATGGAAATCTGCCCAAAATCTGCAACCTCACTTTTTTGCGGGAATTTTTCAGAATTTTTTCTGGGTTTGTCTGAGCCTCTGTTCAGGGTTTTCTGACCTCCATCTCCACCCATTTTGGACCTATACTTGTTCTGTTTTTCTCAACAAAGTGGGAATCTAGCCCCCTAGGGCTTCATTACCCTCCACACTTTTTGGAAGAGTTTTGGCTGCTGCAGGTTGTCTGAAATTTTAAAAGTGTTCATCCATTTTTTAGATATGATACCTCACCTTCAGATCGACTTTAGACTGGCTATTCATCCATCAAAAACACCTCCTTTTATCTTTGTTTGGGTTTTCCTCTAGGGTCCCCTTCGCTTTCCTCTACGTTATAGCCTTTCGCCACCTCATTTATAGAAATTTTTCCTCTGATTTTTTGTTGTTTATCTGCACCTATTTCTAGCATATCTGACCTTAAGATCCCTATCCCTCTTGACCTTAGTTCTATTGCCTATTTTGGTGTGTTTTTACTAGTTTTTTGCCAACCTACAGACTACTTTTTGAGATGCCCGCCTCATTAGGTTTAGATTATTTCATTATTAGTTGTTTATTTTCCGTTATTTTAGTTTCATATACTCTTATCTGCAGGTTTATTTACAGTTATACAACACACATTTAAATTTCTCTACAAACGTCTGGGTTTAAAAATTAAAATTTACACACTTTACACACACACCCTAAGTGAAGAAGAGCTTGGTTAACACCGCCAAGAAAATACTTTAACATTGAAATCAATTGTTCCTGCACCTTTCTGCCCTTTTTTCGACATTGTAATCAGTTGATCCTGCACCTCTCCGCCCTTGTTGGTCTCTCTTCCCCTTGTACCATGTTTGTGTCATCATCATGGTGCCACCAAGTCATTTATCTCGGAGAGTTCTTGGCCTTCATCCTAAGTTTCCAGTAGGAAGACTTACTCCTCCATGTAGGATTCGAGTTATTCCTCCACTGAGTCTGCACTCCGACTCCTCTTCTCATTCATTGGGTTCTCCTTTTGGTTCTTCTCCCGGTTCTCCTCCTATCACCTTCACCATGTCTGGTTCAGGACCTAACACTGGTGGTAGCCCTGGCCCTAATGCTAGGAATACTACTAGTGGGACTGTAACAAGAACAACTCCAGCTGCTCCTTTGCTCCCCTATATAGTAGGCCTCAGTCTTCTCGATTTTAACTAGTTGTTCAATGACCCTATAAATCATGACGCTAGTTCGCCTGCTATGTCGACCAAGCTCTCTTTGAACATCCCCATGTTTGAAGGCCTTCCTGGAGAAGATCCTAAAAGTCATGTTTGATCTTTCCACATGTGGTGGTCGTCTAACTCCATTAACAATGACTCTGTTTTTCTTCGATTGATCCAACGTATGCTTACAGGTGAAGCTTCTAAGTGGTATGTTAATCAGGCCTCATCCTCTCATACCACCTTTGCGACTCTTGCTCATGCTTTTTTATCTTATTTCCATCTTCCCCTTCGTTATGACACTAGTACTAAACTTTTGACTTCTTTCCGTCAATCATCTGCGAACTGCCTATCTGATCATGTCTAGGAATGGTGGAGAAGAAGGAGCCTATATCGAGCCCCTACCTTTGAAGACCACGTCTACATGGACTAGTTCCTTAGATCTCTCTTTCCTGCTATCGGTAAATATGTCGCATCGCATTTCCCTCAAACCGAAGAATCCGCTCTCGAAATTGCGTTAAAATGTGACCTAATCTACGCTCAGTTGGGTTATGTTTATACCATTCTACCTGATCTTCCTAGACCCGATGGTGCCAACACACCAGGGGCATCTCATGCTGCTGACAGTATCGTTGGAGCTCTCTCTCATCCATACGCTTAGCCTCCCATGGGCTATGGTTTTCCTCAAGTGGGGCTGCATGTATCCAGGATACAGGAAGCCTCCTCATTTTTTCCAACCTCTTGTTTAGCACAATGTTATCCCATGTCCTTATTATCTGTATATGTATCCTGGTGCTCCGGCTCCTCCAGCATTAGCACCTCTGCCTCCCTTTCCTTCTCAACCCCCGCAACAACAACCACTACCCCCTCAGGGGCAGGTGTATGCACAACAGGGCATGACTAATCCTCTTCTATCTAAAAAGAAGAGTAAAGGCACTCAAAATCAATTTTCTTCTGGTAATCCTAGACCTAATCCTCAAAATAATGCTCCTAACACTGCTAACCAGCAACAGGGCACTCAACCCAAGTAGGACAAGCCTATTCGCATGAGAAAGCCTTATTCTTGTTGTGGTGTTTATGGTGATTACATGCATGATTGTCTTCTTTTTCCATAGATGAATCATACATGGGAGTCTCAAGTAACATTGCGAGGATAGCAAGCCTCCCCTTCTGTCCCTCCCAGTGCTGCGCCTAGTCAGTCGACTGTGTTTACTAATCCTTTCCCTCAACAATGATTAGTGGCTACCCAACCACATGAAGGTTAGGTGGCCACTCAACCTCTTCCATCTAGTACCTCTGATTACCAGATTCTCAGGATGAACTCTCACCATCCTAAAACCCTAGATATCAATCTTCTGACTCAGTCCCATGAGTACAACAAGCCTCCCACTACATCTGTCCCCGAGCCACCTCCTTCAGTCTCTATAGAGCCTCTTTAGACACCTAATCGTCCTTTGCATATCCCCCAGCCTAAGGCAGAGGCTCATACCAATATCACTAAGGGACCACTACACCGAAAATGTTGCTTCTGGAAAAGCTGTCCATTCGTATAGTATAGTAGATGATTTGGCTCAATCTCTTGCTACCATTTCAACGCTAGAACTCCTCCAGTCGTGCCCTTCACAATGAAAAGCTCTATTATCTACCATGGGTGCTATAGATCCTTCCGATGATCGATTTATTGTCTTCGATGTTGAACAGTAAGAACATCCTCCTCTCCCTACTTCTGTCACCTTCCAAATCCCAGTCAAGATCCATAATGCAAACATTTATCGGTGCATCATTGATGAGGGGGCATCCACCTGCGTGATGTCTGCTTCATTTTGGAAGAAACTCGGATCACATGAGTTGGCTCCTTCCACGATCACTCTTCAAGTGTGGGATGGAAATGCCTCCCAGCCCTTTGTCCTATTCCGCAACTATCCTCTTACTCTTGCGGGCGAGATTGTTTGCGTTGAAATAGAAGTCATAGATGCCCCCTTAGATTACAACATTCTATTGGGTCGTAGCTACACCTATAAGATGTTTGTTGTCCCATCTGCGGATCACTGCAAGATGTACTTCCCTCATGAAATAATGATAGTCACCATTGACCAGTTGACATATTACTAACCGAAGTCTCAGACCTCCCCTGAGTCCATCATCTCTTTGGTGTTCAATAAGAAAACCATCGATCCTTTGAATAGTGTCTCACCCAGAGTCTACAAAGACTCCTTCTTGCTTGGTACATTCCCTGGTCTTCCTCCTCCTCCCTCTGATCCCAGCTCATCGAATTTTTTCATGATGCAATCGTCTCGGGCTTCCCTCAAGCGGCCCAGTTCGGATATCTAGCAAGCTCGCACTCTGCAGCCTACTCATAGCCCTTCGATTCAACCTTCTTGACCCCATCTTCTTGGCCCATCACCTGCAGTTGGTATCCATTAGCCTCTCTACCCTCCTGGAACAGTTCCTCTAGGCCTTAACCATCTTGGCGCTGTCCCGCCTAGCCATTACCCCTCTGGTCAGATACCGTTCCTAGCTCCCCCTCCTAGAGTGTAAACGGTACATTTCATGGCCACCCTCTCTCTTCCTAACCTGACCCTTGGGATTCCCATCTGGTACCTTGATCCCCCAGCTGCTACCCCACCTGGTCAACCCAAACCTTATCTTTCTTTAACCCCAGTTCAACTAGTCCCTATGAATTCTCTCGCTACTACAATGCCTTAGCCACCTCAATAGGAACCTTCTCCTGTTGCGACTACTTTGGGTAAGAAGGGCAAAGCTCGCAAGCGGGCATCAAAAGAGAAGGCTGCCCCAACTGACCCTGCTCCTCCTCCACCTCTAAATCCTTATACTTTGTGTGATGTCGTCGGTCATGCCACCCATACCTGTCTTGATTTGCCCCATATCAAGCCCATGGTTAATGTTGCATTCCCTAATTCTACAGTCCCTCAAGCCTTTTTTTCTTCTTCGACTGCATCCAAGAACCCTAACAATATTCACACCAATCAACCCTATCCTTTGTGTGATCTCCATGGCCATTATTCCCACCATTTTCCTAGCCTTACGCATTACCGTGCCTCTTTGGAGGTAGTTCGGGAGTACGAGGTTAAATAGAACCAGTCCGCCTCTCCCGTACTTGCGTAGTATGTTGTGGGCCAACCTAAGGATTTAACCACTCCCATTGACATTCCCCCTCCTGATGTCGAGATGATGGAGCCTCCGACCACCATCCTCTACCTATAATCATCCATGAGACCCTCAGTGGAAGCTCCCTCTGCATCTTTCCCTATTGTTTTGCTTGACCTCCCTTCAGTGATCACCCTAGGCTCAACATCCGTGGATCTCTTATCTGCTTGTTCTTTCTTCATCCCCTGTGACAATGCACATGTGAACCTTTCTTCTCATGATGATGAGTCAGGTAGCTTCACCGCGTCATGTGATCTCCCTTCCTCCAGTCACTCCATATTCTATTGTAATGATGACATCATGGAAGCCTTTCCCACCCCTGACTTCATCTTTCCTGCCCATAAGTGGGATGGCACCATCCGTGTCTATGGTGACTTTCATAGCCTGAGCAAAATCTACACCTCCGATAGCTCCCACACTCCACCTAACTATGGCATGTGAGTAATAGACATCCTACCCAGATCACTCCCTCTCGCAGTGTGTATTCGATTTCTACTTTGTGCTCAGGTTTCCATCATTTTCCATTATCCTCCCATTTATTGTCTTGTGGCACCTCCCATCCACACCTTATATCGGTTATGTCGATGGTGCAAGTCGCTACTCCCGAAATCTAGCCTTGGTAGGTTGGGCCATCTTTAACCCCTTGTATTCGCTTATTCTCTCGAATGGTGTATGCATTGGTAGTGCTACCAATAATAAGGTCAAATATGATGTAGTGCGAGGTTTATTAGCCGATGCCCTCTCCCATCACATCCTCCTCCTTCATGTTTGTTTATATTCCCTGCTTCTTATCATGCAATTGAATGGTGTCTATCATGTGGATAATCCTATCCATTTTAGAATATATTTACGAGTGGCTTTTGATGTGTGAATTTGAAATCATTACATTCATTCATGTACGTAGAGCACAAAATCACTATCTAGATAGCATTGCAAACAATATTCTAGATTGGCATTTAGCACACGCATTTAACACAAGACAATAACATAAACCCATCGAAATGATGCATATCCATACAATATGTCATATAAAAAATTTTAGAGTCCATAAACTCTGATACATATGACATCCCCATAACATGTTACAAAAACTCAAAACTGGGGACACCACCTTCCCCTACACACTAATCACTATTTGGAGGATCCTGAGCCAATTTCTCTGCTCCTGCAGCTCATATATTTCGCAACGCCTCTCTGGCCATCGCCATGCACCGCATGACCCGTCGCCATTCTGAGGGTAGACCAATACATGGCTCTATGTACTGATCATCTAAGTCTTGCCAGTCGCGCTCTGAAACACCAATCAAAAGCCTCTCACATCTACAATGGATGTCTTCTAGGAGGGCTGCTACATTCTCATTTTGTGGTGCCCTCAATCCACTAGGTCCTGCAGCTCCTGATACTACAGGTCGTCCAATATACCTTGTCGGTTTTACTAGTGCTATATCTACATACCAAAAGTGAAAGAACCAGTACCATATACAAAATTCTGAAACTTTACAATGCACATAAAAATATTAGCAATTTTTCACTTGCCATTGGGCCCCCATACTTGACCAAGCAGTAGTGGAAAATCCAGTTCCCCATGATCGCTCATCCCACTATAGGGATAATCATATATGTACAATGGCATTTGATCCCAATGAGCAAAGAAATCGGGTGGGAACACCCATCTGACTGCCCCACCTCCTCCTCTGCACAGTAGCTACCCCCACTGGCGCATCATGGGCTCCCTCGGGCACCCATCCTGGAGCTGTATGCGAGGTCGAACTGTCAGGATCTTCTCAAAGAAGAGCGATCGCATCATTGTCCCATATGCACATTCATGGTTCACTTACTGCTTCAATGACGACAACATCATATGGGCCCACCCATAGTAGGTCCCATTCAACACACTCTCCACAAGCATCATCTGCCCTCTAGTGATATGGTGGAGTGCCTGGTTGCCCAGGATCCGCAGCACCGCTATGGCTATAGCACAGGTCTCTAACCTCTCTAGATCCCTGATGGGTATCCATGTCCCTTTGACATGGAGACCTGGTCGAAAATGGAACTCTACAAACTCCATTATGTTTCACCCTCACAGTAACACTGGCTGAGTATTCCCGACCATCCCAAGTGGTGGGAGACCAGTCAAAAAATACATATCCTGGACCGTCTACTCGATCCGGTGCCCCTGCACTATAAAGACCTCATGTTCTGGGTCCCAATAGCTTAACATTCGGGCCAATAAGGGCTCTCCAGCTCTCATCAAACGGTTCTCCACAAAATTAGAACCCCAAACTTGGCCAATGCACTACGGACACCTTGATCCTCCCAGATCTCTGACTATAATGTGCCCAGGTCACTTTCTTTCTAGATGATCCGTAATTCTGCCATATCTACACAAAACCATCATATTTTTCAGTATACAGATAGGAAAGACTGTATCCAAACATAAAAACCCAGTTCTCAGCCAAAAAAAACCATAGAAAAACCCCTCCCTGTCAGGTCACACTTTCCAGGCCCAATCCTAGGACAGGTCACAGTTTTCTACCCAAAACCTGCTACCAAGGTCACAGTTTTTCCCCAAAAAGTGTGACCCGGCCGTGAAGGAGCATGGGTTTGTTCTTGAGCTCTGGTGACCTAAACTGAGCTTTCCATCCACTGAAATGAAAGAGTAGGGTTAGGCCTCTTACCTGCAACTAACGGATCTCGATTCTAATGGTTGGTTTTTCTACTATGCCCGTCTCAAGATTTAGGGCCTTCTCTCCTCTCCAAATTCACCACAACTCCACATGAAAATGAGTGAATTTGGAGGGAAAATGCCTTATTAAAAGAGAAACCCTTGTTTTTTCTTTCGCCTACTGTGGCCAAATCGTATCTCAGTTTCACGAACCGTCTGTATCATTGGAAAGATCTCATCGAGCCTCAAATGGGTATCTTTTAGTTTTTTTGTTATTTGATACTTCACTAGGACACATTTCATCCAAGAAGGGTCACTTCACCACTCCTAAAAATCGAATTTCATCACTTGCAACACTTGTACTTGGGGCACGACTTTCCCTCCATACTTTTCCATGCTCGTGTCGATTTTCTTCGTGAGTAACCATGACGTACTCATGTATTATGTTCCCCATTGGATCTTTTATATGTGGCAGCATCATCGATTCTCCCTTGTTTAGAGCATCCGAGTTGATTCATCATTGCATTCATGGAGTCTATCTCGAGTCTCTTTGTACCCTGCTATAGTCCTCCATCCTTCATTGCATTTTTCCTCTCTCGTGTTTCACATTATGGCCTTCAGTCATACTGTCCCCTATCCATCATGATATTTTGTCCGTCGCTGCCAGGTCATCCATGCCTTTTACGCTCTAACAAGGGAAGCTATCCATCCGCTACTTAATACTCCCCATTTCATCATCATCCCTGGTGTCAGTCTATGAGTCACTCTACTATTTTCTCTCATGACTTAGCTGAGGTTCACTTATTGCTTCACTTATGGCAAACCTCCTTCTGTCGAAATCAAATCATTCATTCCAGAAGACAGGTCTAGAGGGCAGTGTACCTTGGTTACAACTTCCACTCTTGTTCAATGCCTCGGATCAGGAAAAGAGACTCCTTACAACCCTTTGAATTGATTATTTCTTACCTATAGCTCCTTTCAGCATGATCTAGATCAGTATACTTGATGGTTCAATGATGTAGCAGATGATACTGGCGATTCCCGGGCGTGTGTGAGATGTTTCAGCCCTCATGAGGGGGTGGCCCTACAGGTAGCCCCCCACATGCCCGGATGACCTCTTCATTACAACCTTTCATGCAGCTCCAAATATTTGATGATGTTGGCCTCAGCTGCTTGCATTGCCCTTTTGTTTGCATGTATCAATCAAATTTTCAAAGCCCTTTCCTTTTTACAAGGGCATTTGGGTTGTATTTGTATCTCATGTACTTAGATATTATTGTATATGTCCTGGCTGTTATCCCAGGCACAATATGTATGTGGGATTCTTTATCATGTTTTTACCTGGCTCATGTTTATGCCTGCATGTACTATATTGTTCAGTCCCGTGTTTATTGGACGCACTATTCTTTGTACTTTTTCTCGGCGGGCATAGCTATGCCTCCCCCGCCACCTATAGCATAGGTACTCACTCATAAAAGGGACTTGTATCACCTGTAAGTCTTTCCTCCTTAAGGTATAGTCGTCTAGCGCTTTAGTCCACCTTATATTTCTCTCTCTTTGACTTCCCCTCCGGTGTCTAGTGATTGAGTTCTTACAATGTACTTCGGTCATATGATTAGCTCCTAATGCTCGCACGCTAGGGGGGAATCTGTTACACCATATTTTGGTCATATAACCTGTTACTATTAGATGTACCTAGGTACACCATGTAAGACCAATTTTACCTTAAGTAAAATTGCTTTCACTATGATAAATAACTTAGTAAAACACCTTTATTAAGTTGTTTATGGTCTATACAAGAAACCCCATGAGGAAATATTAAATAAATCCACATTTGTTTGATATTCCTAAAGGAATAATTAGTTAAACAACAGTTTAATTAATATTCCTCGTCATATTTAACCAAAAACAGGAAAATTAATTAGATAAATTATTATTTATCTTATTATTTTCTAGGAATAATTATTTAAACATTATTTAAATAATTTTCCTTTTTAAATTGAATAAATCATTCATTAATAATTAAATAAATCATTATTTATTTTATTGTTACTCAAACACATCCTTAAAATGATTTTACAAATAAAGGGATTTGACCCAAGTCAAATTCTTTTTCCCTCCAACAAATATAATAAAATATTCCATAAAATTTGGTACTTGATTTGGTTAATAATATTTTAATTATGCACCAATATCTAGACTAACTCAATATTTTGTTAGAAATAGAAGGATTTTTGCATTCACTCATTACCTTTTGTTGCCTAAAGATCACTCTGGATCTATACTTTTGGTCTGACTTTGATCCACCATCATTGTCATATTTTTCTATCTTTTTTCTTGTGAGTTCCCTTTGAGTTCCATTTTATCTAGGTTTTCTACACCATCAAGAGAGAGGAATTTTAGATCTAAAGTGTTGAGGACTTACAAGAACTCATCCCATTGAGGAGAACTGGTAACATCCTTTTATTTTTTCCTCCTAGATGGCCTTAGTATAAAATTCAATCAACATATTATTACCTTGTCTATTGGATGCATGGAGCAACTCTTGTTTTTATTTACTGATTAATATCTTTTAATGCATACATCTAAATTTTTGTAGCATTTATCTTGATAAACTAATTGCAAATCTGAAGATATTGGCAGCCATCTTTGTTGTTAGGGTTGTTTGTTATGCACAACTAAAGTGGTCTTTTTTCGTACACTTGCGATTAAGATTCATACTAACATGTGTAATTTTAATTTTTTTTGCTTCGTAATGTGGGTTCTTACATGACTTATCTAAGGCATCAAAATCACTAGGGGAAATCGTCAAAATCACCCAGGGATAGCACCCGGCCTCTACTACACCAACCCTTATGGTGGCTGGATTTTTTTTGCCTTCAAGGAGATTGGAACCATCAAAATTTTCATCACGAGTGTGTTAACAACACACTAACACACTCTTCACGCTTGAACCAAACCTGAGTTGGCTAAAGTAGGTGTAAGTTGATTAGTAAGAAAGTAATCCATTTTTTTAAAATTTAATTCATAAATATATAATATTTTAATACTAAAAGTAAAATTATATATATATATATATATACATATATATATATATATATATATATATTAAAAAAAAAAGTCTAAAAAATACCAAAATTATATATATATATATATATATATAATTAAAAAAATTAGATTTTAAAAATAAGAGATTATGTAAAATAAAAATGCCAAATATATCTATATGTAACCACATTAATTATTAAGATTAATATGTGAAATATATATATATAATATATATATATATATATATATATATATATATATATATATATATATATATATATATATATATATATATATATATATATATATATATATATATATATATTAATTACTGAAAATTAGTATAGATACATCTTAATTCCACATTTATTAAGAGTTAAAAGGAATAGGTTACTTAAAAATTGTGTACTTTGAGAGCTTTGATGCTTTTGAGTTCTTGGTAAATCTACACTAAATATGGCTCCATGATAGTTGATATTAAAATTGAGTATGAAGGAGCCTTGCTAAAACTATTTCATTCACACTCTCAACAACAAATAAAAAATTCCAATCCATGTAATAATTGTATGTCTTAATATAATTTTATATCAATTTACAGTGATAAAATAACTAAAAATAAAACAATTAAGTTATATTTTCACTTTTGAGTGTAATAAAAATGTATAGTTTTTTTACATTTTAAAAATATTTCAATATATTACCTAAATAAAATATTTGAAGATTTATTGTAACTAAATATTTTAACATCAAATTGTATACAAGTATATAAATATATAGAGATAAATTAAAAAAATTATTTTAATGTTGGAAAGAAGTAATTGAAAGTAAAAAAAAAAAAAAAGGAAATGCTTTCATCTTAACTAAAAATTCCTTTTGAAAATAAAGTCTTTTTTTTCAAGAAATCTAATTATGAATATGTTTGAATTATTTTTTCATGATAAAAACAGGTTTAACACCATAGAAATGCTCAAGGCCCCAACCGCGACTCTAACATTCACACGAGGAAGCACAAATATCAACAGACGGTGAAAAACATCAAACCTCGAGCAAATCCCGCAAAATATCGAATCGTCACAGTAGTATAGTGAACGAGAGGCACAAAGCGGGGTTATGTTGGAGTTAATGCCTACATCCTATTTGAGAAGTCAGTTTGATGGTTGAGAAATTCTCTCAACCTCTCTCTCTAATTTAGGAATAAGTTGGATCTTAGAAACTCTATTTAATAGAGTGATCTAAATGTAATATGTGTGTGTGTTTTAGATCGCATACACCTTCTATGTGCAATATATGAGTAATATCCATTCTTTATCATGGTATAAGAGCTAGTATGGGCCTGAACCTGGTATTTTTTATGAAATAGAGAAACTGATTGTCAAACGCCTGCACCCTAGGGTGAGAGGGGATGACAAGAATGCATCCGATATCAAACATTTCGTACAAGTCACGACAGATATTGGCGCAGTTAGCTACCAATCAAGTGTAACATTCGTGACCATTCCACTCAGGCCACGGACGCCTGCGTACAAATGTGGCCAAGCTCTCTATGAAATCCATGGCATTTCAAAGATCTGAATGAGGATGATCCCTCACTCGACTATATTAAGATCCATAGTGGATTTTGAAGCTGTGCACTAGACACTGCGAAGAGAAAGCTGCTAGTGTTAAGCCATGCCTCCAGCCGCGTCCAATAAATAAGAGATGAAGCTGTACATCAATGTTTTTCAGTCTGGAAATTTTTTGTTGACAACGTTAATGTACCGTCCATTGATTTTCAGTGACAAACTCGACTCTTGACCTTTGCGTGGATCAGCACAACATATTTTTTTGTGGTCTGGTTGTGGACAGAAATTAACCCGCTATTGAAGAGTTAGCTGCAAGTGAATGTGGCATACAATTTTTTCACAAAGAAATCAAAGGTATTCTTTTAACTTTCAGAAGGGTATATCGGTGTTGAAATTTAAAAAGGTATTTTATTTTTCCTTTTTTTTCATCATGGATTTTATGTTGTTAGAAAAATTCAGTGGTTTGAATTTTCCCTCATGGAATGTAAAAAATACAAATGCAATTAATGAATAAAAACTTGTGCGGCAAAGTTAATGGTTCACAAGTAGCACCTAAAGATGCCAAGGAATTACTTGAATGGAAAAATAGATATGACAAATCTAAGTCTATTATTAGAATTTCCCTTTCTGATTCGCAATTACATCTTGTAGATATCAGTAAAACATCAAAGGAAATATGGGAACATCCGGCTCAGTTGTTTGGTGTAAAATTTACAAATGCAAAATTTTCCATAGAGATGCAATTATTTAGTCTGAAAATGAATGAGGATACATTTATGTCGAGTCATGTAAATAATTTAATGTCTCTTTTAAGACAATTAGGTGAAGCAGGTACTAAGGTGGAGGATGAAGATGCTAAAGCGATATTACTAAATAGTCTTCCTTCAAGTTATAGTAATGTTGTTTTCACTTTGAGTCAAATGTCTACACAAACATTGGATGAGACAATTGCAGCGCTTCTGGTGAAGGAAAAGCGACTAAAACTCGAGGATGCAGAAGAGAAATTTCATGTAGAAAATGCATTGTGGACAAAGTCAAGGATGAGAAAGAAAAATGCAAACAAAGGTGAAATTGCGTGCTACTATTGCAGGAAAAATTCGGCATACAGCATGGAGATGCAGAAGTCGTGCCAGCGATGTGTTAAAAGGGAAATAATCAACAAATATAACCACATATGAGTACCAATTGAATTCCGGTGATGAATTCAATGAAGAGTATGAACCTCTTAAACTCTTTTAGATAAGCTATAGTTCAGGCTCAACGTGGATGGTTGTCGAGATAGTATGGAAGTTGCGGATCTAGGGAAGAATCCCACATTAGTCGTAGACATGGAGTGGTCTCCTAATGAGGTTATGCGACAGATTGGGATGCTGTCCAGTAACTGACTTCGGGAGGTCCTTGATTTTGGAGTTTAGTAGCTAAGCTCGGGAATAAAACTTGTTGACTACACCTTTACGAGGGTTATGAGGCATCTTGATGGAGCCTATATTGATAAGCTGCAAGCCAGTTAAAGAATGATTGATTATTTTGTTATTTATGAGTGATTTCAATAAAATCATGTAATGTAATCATTAAGGGGGGATGTTGGAGTTAATACTTACATCCTATTTGAGAATTTGGTTTGATGGTTGAGAAATTCTCTGAACCTCTCTCTCTAATTTAGGAATAAGTTGGATCTTAGAAACTCTATTTAACAGAGTGATATAAATGTAATATGTGTGTTTGTTTTAGATCGCATACACCTTCTGTGTGAAATTTATGAGTACTCTTAAACCATTCTTTATCAGGTCATGGCTGCTAGGGTTAGTGCCGACACTCCGCGCGCCAACTCTCTGATGTCCTTTCGAGCTTTCGTTCAGAAGTCTTTTTCTCTAATCCTTGAATGTTTCAAAAGATGACATGTAATCATTGTTATACATATATTTAGATTCTATATAATGCAATTATATATCATACGATGAATTATTTTAGGTCGATAATTAAATATTATTATTGACATGAAATATTAATCAAAATAATTAAAATTAAAAAAATTCCATGTTTGTTTATTTAAAATTTAAAAATTATGATAATAATGATGGTTAATATTTATTAAAATAAAATTTGGTTTATAGGACTTTAAAATAGTTAAAAGGTTGTTATAGTTTTGATAATTTAAAAATTAGGTTAGTATTATGACAAATATTTTGATATTGATACCTAATTTAGGTATAACAAAAAACTCAAAAATAAAGTTTTTTTCATTGTCAATCTTAATAATGTCACAAAAATGGTAGATTCTTTGATGATACATTGTTTTATAATTGTTAGAAGCTCAATTTCACCATGCAACCTGTGAGCGTTAGTTATTATTTTAGAAATGTTTATCATTTTCTTTACACTAATCAAAATAAAAAAATACTTTTCATTTTCAAGATTAGCCCTAATAATCTCCTTCTAGTATGTTCATTTTCTTTTATTATCTAATTCTTGAATGCAACATATATTATCCTTAAACTTAACTATACTAATATTTTTAATACAATCAATACTCTACAAAATAAATTCTTCCGTTATTCTCCAATGATTTAGCAAAGAATCATGGATCTTTATGTGATCTTCATTGGATCTATTCTATATTTCTTCAAGATTCTTGAGAGATATTATATCTTAAAAATTAGCATCTCTGTATTAAGATAATGTGAGGTGTGATCAGAGAGTAAAGGAGGAACTTTTTCTTATCCCATACTGAAAGGTCCACCAATTTCAAATAATTTGGAATCCATAATAATATTTCCAACTTCCATTTATCATTTTCAATGTCAGAGTTTCAATTGAGTTTGAGCTAAATATCAATTCCAAAATACCTATACAAACATGCTTCCTTGAAGCTACTTTTTTCACATTTAAAAATATCATTGGTAATAATTTTAGATTTAATTATCATAACCTTCATTTTGTAGAAAATTTTCTTTCTGATTAATCACATAACTAGGATTTTGGTCCTAATTATGTGATTAATCGGAAAGGCATTTTTCTACATTATGGATCACAAAAGTCTTAGATCTAACCTTCATTTTGTTAATGTACATGGTCATTATTTTACTACTATGAAATTCATTAAGGATTATAATTTTTTACTGAAGTCATAGTGACTCATTGCTAGAAGGAAAAATCTGCATGTTCCAAACAAATCTCTAACTGGTTAAGGTATATGTCAAAAATGGTAGGAGATGGGGGAGCCGTGCTTGAATCCTACATTGTAGTTAATTTATTTTGACCACCCATTAGTGCTTCTAATAACATTATCATACAAACTTACCTCAAAAACTCTCAACTAAAAAATGTAGCTTTTATCTCTTCTAACATATTCCAATGGTTAGTTGGTGGAATTGTGTCAATATATTTCCTAAATTCAATGTAACAAAAAATAAGATTGTTTTTATTTTTGTGACACTAATTTGAAATGATTATATCCATGGTAGTGTGGTCTATAGTAAAGAATGATAGTTCTAAAAATTTCATTGCCTTTAGCTCGTGTTTGGTGTGTGGCTTTCTAGCCATATGTTGATCTTGCTTTTCAAATTACATTCATAAAACTTGGCTAAAATGGGGTTAGTCACAATCCTCTTCTAATTAAAGTATCTTCTTTTATCTCCACTTTTAAAAATAGGTACAATGAGGCTTTGAAACCAATGCTGAGGGAATCACTACTTAACTACTAAATGAAGAGATAGAGTGTGAGAAGGATGAGGATAAGCCCTCAGATTTTTAAAATTCTAGCTTGGGAGCATTAAATGTCCTTATTTTTTCATTTTGTGCCACTTAGCCCAAAAGTTTATGTCTTTTGTAGAAAAATATCATCCTGCATAAAAAAAATTGGAATGTTGTATAGGGTATTAGGTGATTCATAAATATTTTAAAGGTAGGAATTATTATTTGTCAAAAGAGTTGTATAATTTTATTTAGTTTTACAAGTCTAAATTTTCTTAAGAAATGCCTTTGAACCTGGCTTAAATAGTTGCAAAAGCTTCTCTTGCTTTCTAATTATGTAGTATTTGTTTCTCATTTCTTTTTTTCATTTTAATTAGACATTTGTATATTTTTATCTTGTAAGATTTCAAGGACTTGTGAGATATATCCCTAATGAATTTTATAACAAGTTTACACTTGTTTTATACCAAGGGCTGAAAATTCTATTTTTCCTTTTAGAAAACACTTCACATGACAATTTTTTTATGGATGTAAAGTCAGGGTTGTCATAAAATTATGATAGAGGTCTACACCATTATTCTTATATGACATGATATTAAATATAGTATTTATGTCCTTTAAGAAGAGATGAATTTTATTTTTTTCCAAAAGCAAGTGCCTTTGTTATTTAAGTTCTCTTGAGAAGGGGTTTTATGCATGACAATGTTTAGTTTCTAGGGTTAAAGACCTATGATTATTGTGAGGATCATGGCCATTTAAAACGTTAAAATTTCCTACTTTCTTGTATACAATGATATCTAATATCACATAATTAACAAGGGTGACCAACTACCCATGGAAAGAATTCAACTTGTGTGATTTCCATTATTTCATGAGACTATTGGTAATTATTAGATCTTGATAATTATATAGCTTAATTAGTTAGCTAAAAAATATTCTCATCTAATAATAAATAATTATTAGAGCAACAAATTCCTAAAATACAAGACAAACTACAGGAATCAATTTCTACCACATGTCCTCAATCAAAAGTGAATGTAGGAGACATTCACCATCTAATAATAATTAATTATTAGAGCAACAAATTCCTAAAATACAAGACAAACTACAGGAATCAATTTCTACCACATGTCCTCAATCAACTTGTGTGATTTCCATTATTTCATGAGACTACTGGTAATTATTAGATCTTGATAGTTATATAGCTTAATTAGTTAGCTAAAAAATATTCTCATCTACTAATAAATAATTATTAGAGCAACAAATTCCTAAAATACAAGACAAACTACAGGAAACTGCGCGAGCGGCCCAAATAAAGACCCGCTCCAATCAATTTCTACCACGTGTCCTCAATCAAAACTTGCCCTGCTCCCAGCTGCGGGTGCATTCGATGGCGTTTATTCTTTTTACAGCTTGGGGGTTGCTAGTGGTGTCTAACAAACTTTCATTTTCTAAAGATTTGGAAAATGTTTTGCTTCAATATAAGTCTTGCCGTAATTAATCAGCTAAAATTGAACTTTATATTACCTTGTTTTTAACTGCTAAATGGGAGTCTACCTATAACCAGCACGGTTACAAATTAAGTGGTTGATGAATTCAGATAGACAATCATAATGTCACAATCCAAATCATTTGACAGTAAGAGCTTTCACCATTATTTGAATTGCATTGCAACTTGATGCGACAACCACATATTATTCTTCTGCTATAGATAAGGCAACAGAACTTTGTTTCTTCTTTCATCTAATAATAAATAATTATTATTGAAATTTTTACTTAAAATAAAAATTACAATTCTATTACTAAAATTATTACTGTCATTTTTCAAATTATAAATTTATAATTTTTATAATCTCATTTATTTTTCTTATAAAAAATATTTAATAAACATTGAATAAAAAATTATGATATATAGACTAAGATTAATTACTAATATTGAAAGTGAGATTTTATATTTTTATAAAAATAAAATTAATAAACAATGAATCAAAGATTAAGATACATCCTACCATTAATAGGCCAACTATATACAAAGTCAACTTTTATAAAATATGTTGATAAATTTTGAAATATAAAATGCATAGGGTAGCCTATTATGTCCACTATGGTGCGTGTGATAGAATCCTACAGGATATGAAAAAAATTGATTGGAATAAAAGTGCAAGATGTATCAATGAATTGACTGAAAAAAAGTGTAAAGCAGTAATTGAAGGCTGCATTTAAATAACCGATCCAAGAACACGAGCCAGACATTTGACTACTGAGATATACAAATAGAGGAAAGATTCAACTTAAAAGCGAAGGAGAAGAAATCGGGCTGGCAAAACGGTGGAATAAAAAATTACGCAATACTTTTTAGGTACAACTAAACCGACAAAATCCTATAGCCACACTTTTTTACTTCCAAGATGAATCCCAGGTACCTATAAAGCACATAGAGGAAATATTCATCTGAGTGCGGTCGTCAACAAAAGGAAAGGTGGTGACACTTCTGCATAATAAATAACTAATTGTTTGTATGCATGTAGGAATACAATATTAAACATTGTGTTGTTAACAGGAAGTCATGAAATGCATTTGCAGAGGTATTATCAACCAAAATCCATTTGAACCAAAATCAACCAAAATCCATTTGCAGAGGGAATCTTTCTCTATATGGCAGCAAGTTCCTGCTTTGAGCCGGGTTTGAAGTTCGAAGAAAAGGTTTAGCATGACCAGAGAAGAGTCGGAATTAAATATTTAGCTTGACAAAGTTGAAGAAACGATTTAGTATGACCGGAGAAGAGTTTGAATAAAAGATTTAGCATGACCAAAGAAGATTTTGATTTAGGAAATATTGACTTCTATTCATAGTCATGAATAACATAACAATGACACTTCAATAGAAACACTAGTCGAGAATCTATTTTAAACACAAAGTAAGAGGAAATGGTGTTAAAGGGTTGTTTCATGACAGGATGATAATCTTTATTATCTTTTACATCATTTATGTATATTTCCTTTTATCATTTGTATATAAAATAAATGCTTTTTCGTCAAAAGTGTGTTGAACATAGGAACAATGATCGTTGTGAAAACAAAAGGTAGTGTGACTTCAAAAGGTGTTTGACATTATTTTTCATGGTTAATTAAAGAAATTAATCTAACCCTTTAATTAACATGAAAGTGAATAATCTTACCCTTTCATGGTTTAATTGAAATTTGATTTTTCAATATTTTCACTTTGTTGGTCACCAAAGATATTTACAAAACCTCATATGGCCATTTTTGTCTCTCCAAACCGAAAACCTTAAGTGCTCTTAACCCAAGTTCATGAAACTCTTCAAGTGCTCTTAACATATCTTATATTTTAAATCAACTCTGTATTTAGAGAATGTTAAACAAGGCTGCAGAACTTGATGATAAAAATAATAGTATTATGTATTCTATTATTGATAAGGAAATGGTATTTTTACAAACAAAATTAGAGGGAGACCATAATTAGAAATACAAGAAACAACTAATCAATGTCCTAACTAAGTCCATCTTCATCATATACAAAATCATAAAGGATTAGTTAACATTTCCTTGCTTAATCCGAAGCGAAATTAGACATTCCAAGCAAAGATCTAAAATTTTCAAACTTTTTACATTCTAATGCTTTGGTAAAAATATATTCAATATGTTTTGAAGTAGGATAATGTGTGAAATGATTTTTTTTGGCCTCAACATGGTGTAGAATCAAGTGATACTCGGTGTTGATATGTTTGCTTTGATCATGAGATTTTGCATTATTTTCTAATTTAATTGCAGAAGATTTGTCATCGAACAGAGGAGTTGAAGCTTTTTGTTTCTCCTTAAAATCTTCAAGTATTTTGCAAAGCCAAATTATTTCTTTTGTAGCTTAAGCTCCTGCAACATATTCAGCTTCAGTGATAGAATAATTAGGAACATTTTTTTACAAACAAAATTAGAGGGGGCCATAATTAGAAATACGAGAAATAATTAATCAATGTCCTAACTAAGTCCATCCTCATCATATATAAAAGCATGAATTTCATAACTAAGTCCATCCTCATCATATACAAAATCATGAAGGATTAGTTAACATTTCCTCCCTTAATCGGAATGGAAATTAGACATGGCAAGCAAAGATCTAAAATTTTCAAACTTTTTACATCCTAATGCTTTGGTAAAAATATCTTCAATATGTTTTGAAGTAGGATAATTTGTTAGATAGTTTTTTTTGGCCTCAACATGATCTAGAATCAAATGATAGTTTGTGTTGATATGTTTGGTTTGATCATGAGATTTTGGATTATTGAGTAATTTAATCACAGAAGATTTGTCAACGAACAGAGGAGTTGAATCTTTTTGCTTCTCCTTAAAATCTTCAAGTATTTTGCGAAGCCAAATTGTTTCTTTTGTAGCTTAAGCTCCTGCAACATATTAAGCTCCAGTGATAGAATCATTAGGAAGAATTTTTTTTCCTGATCTCCAACTGATAATTACTAATCCAAGATTCATTAAATAACCAAAAGTTGAGACTTTATGCTCCTTGTAACCATCAAAATATGAATCTGAATAACTAGTAAGATTAAATTATGAAACTTTGGAGTATTTGATGCCATATGTTGGAGTTCCTTTTAGATATTTAATTATTATTTTTTACACTTCCCAATGACCTTCACAAGGTTGATGCATAAATTTGGAAAGTATCTCTACATCAAAAGTTATGATGGGACAAGTAGGAGAAAGATAAATCAAACTTCTAACAAGTTGCCTATACTTTGTTGAATCTTCAAAAGGTTTGCCTTATTCTAAAGTAAGTTTCAAATTTTGCTCCATTGGAGTAGAAATAGGATTACAATCCGTCATTCCATATTTTTTCAATAAATTTCCAACATATTTCCTCCGAGAGATAAAAATATGTTGAGGTTTTTTATCAACTTAAATTCAAGGATAATATTGAAGTAATCCTAAAGGCTAAATCTTCCATATCAAAAACCTTTTCGATTCTTTCTTAACTAATGATATATAGTCATCATTGTTCTTTGTAGTCATAAAATCATCAACATAGAAAAATATATATGCAACTAATCTTTCAATCTTCCTAACAAAAAGAGTGGGATCATCTAGGTAAATTTGCTTATAACTCAGCTTAAGAAGATGTTTGATTAGTTTATAATACCATACATGGGGTGATTTTTCCAAACCATACAAGCACTTCATCAGTTTGCATACCTTTTGTTCTTTACCTTTGACAAAAAAACCTTCTGGTTGAAACACGTAAACATGTTCCTTCCAATCTCCATTTAGGAAAGAAATTTTTACATCCATATGATAAGTTTTCCATCTCTTCTGTGCTACAATAGAAAATAATGTTCTAATAGTGCCCCATTTAGCTGTAGGAGAAAATGTTTTTATGTAATCAATACCTTATTTTTGTGAGTATCCCTTTGCTATAGGTCTTTCCTTGTACTTGTCAAGTGAATCAACTTTATATTTGGTTTTATAAACCCACTTGCAACCAATGGGTCTTATGCCATCAGGAGTATCCAGAAACCTCCACGATCCATTTTCAACGAGTGCATCATATTCCCTTTGCATTGCATTTTTCCACTCATTATAACTAACAAATTCTTTGAAATAAGTAGGGTCACTACAAATAGATAAATTATACTCATAAACATGAGAATAGTTACTTGAAGAACTTCCTGTTTCAAAATCATCATATTTATTGGAAATGTTTTGATAAGATTTTATCTTCATGGTGGTTGTTCATCTTATGGAGGAATATCCTTATCTTGTGGAGAAAACTCTTCTAGAATGCAATTAATTAATTTCCCTACAAAAATACTTCTATCATCCAATTTCTCTTCATTAGAACCATTATCATAATTGAGGGGAAAATTTATCGAAGGAAAATATACAGATTGATCTAGAATGGGAATCTCCCCTTCAGGATGTGGAAGATTATTATCGGATTGATAATAAAATTTCCTTGACATAAACGTTTCTAAATGATTAAGTTGTATATCAACTATGGATGTATCTTTATCACATTCAAGAAAAACTACATCTCTTGAAAAACTAAGCTTCTTAATTTCTTCACCATACAACCTATATGCATTAGAAGTCATGGAATTTCCCAACGATATACATTTTATGCTTCGTGCTCTCAACTTATTTCTTTGTTGCTTAGGAATTAAATAATAACACTGAGAAACAAAAACTCTGAAATGTTGAACAAAAAAAGAGATGATTATACCATATTTCATATGGATTTTTATTCTTCATAAAAAAAAATATGGAAAATAATTTTTGGTATAAGCTAAAAAAATTAATGCTTCTCCCCAAAACATAAACTTTATATTTTTAAGGAACACCATTTATCTAACAATATTAAGAAACATTATGTTAATTTTCGTTCTCCAACCCTATTTTTTTTTTAATATAAGGAATTTTTTTTTGGTGTTTGAGGCCATTCTCTTGCAAAAAAATTCAAAAGAATGTGAAGTATACTCTCTCCCATTACTAGTTCTTATAGTACCTATATTAATCTGAGTTTCATTTGTAATGAAGAGATGACATTTTTTAAACACATCAAAAACTTTTGATTTATCTCTTCATAGATTGACCAAACACCTCCTCGAATAATCATCAGTGAATGTTAATATATATTTATTACCATTTTCAGTTATAACAGGCATAGGTCCACAAAAATATGAATGTATGAGATCTAATGTTTTCAAAAATTTAGAAGTAGAAATATGAAAACATTGTTTACAATGAGTCTTCTTCCACACCTGTTAGAAAAAATATCATTATTAACTTCTCTTAGAATATCCATTTTACCATAAAATATATGTATTGAATTCCCTTGTTGTTTAATCTGTATAAGAGACAATAAATTACACTGAAATTATGGGAAGTGAACATCATGTAAAATATAATCTGTAAGTCTAGGCATACTTAATCGAATCGATCTGATTTGTGAAGGTTTACCTTGATATTTATCTGCAAAATAACCTACTCCTTTAATGTGATCAACAAATTTTTCGAATAGATATCTCTTAAAGGAAATATTAAAAGTGGCACCTATGTCTAAGATCCAACTGTCACACAATAAATAAAATGAGGTACAAAATACATCATCAGTATTAAAATTACAATTCACAACAACATTAGGTGCATTCTCAAATGATTTTCCTTTATCCATAGGTGGTTTATCTTTATTTTCATTCATTTCTTCCCTCCTTTCACTAACTTTCTGCCAAGGAATTCTTCAATTAGCAATAGTATATGTAACCTTACCACATCTAAAACATTTTATAGTTTTTTTATCAGTAAAAATTATTCATTTTTTATCATTATGTTGTCTATCTCCTGAATTATCCCATTCCCTCGCCATGCCTCTATAATTCCTCCTACTCCGAACTCTTCCACTGTTATTATTTATGGTTGATTCTTCTTGAGGGTTTGGATCTTTATGACCAAGGCAAAAATTCTAAATATTTCAACTGTCCATTAGCTTAGAGAGATTCTAGGTAGTGTGAATAACCAAAATATACGGATTTTATAAAGGCAGTAAACTGTAGATCAACCTTAACACCAATAGATTCAGTTTCATGATTTATGGCTCTAATTTCATAAGAAAGTTTCTATGAATCATTTTCTTTCATCTCTACATTAAACAACTTCAATAATAATTTAATTATCTCCAATTATTAATGTGAACAATAAATCTCTTTCAATTTTGTTATTGCTTCATATATTGTTTTACTTTGAATAGTGTATCTTCTTACCTCTTCTGATATTGAAGTAGAGATTAAAACATAGGCATTTTTATGCTTACTCTCCCAGATTGCTAATTGTTTTCCTCATAAGGCAGATCTGGTTTACTGTCATATTTTCCTTCACAAACTCCATCCCATAGATCATTGAAAATAAGTGTACTTTTATTTTTTGTATACCACTCCTCATACTTTTCCTTTCTAGAAAGGAGAACACCAACTAGAGAAACCAAAGAATTTAGTTTTGCAGAAAAAAATAGTAGTCAAAATCATGATTTTAAAGGCCTAATTTTAACAAAAAAAAAAAAAAAAATTATTTATTAAAAAAAAAAAAATCCTTTAGAGTTTTCCTTCAATAATATTTAATCCACTACTTGAACAATCTGAAATTGGTAGTTTATCAAATCGAAATTAGCAGTTTATCGAAATTGGTAGTGTGACGTGGTCCCACCGAACATGTAATGGATGGACATGATTGAAGGTTAGGGAAACTCATGATGCATCCAAAAACTCCCTGGTTTGCACTGCTTAACTTGTGAGCTCAATCAATGGTATGAATCATCTTTTATGAATTTGGCGAAAAGAGAGAACATATAACTCTCCACTCTTTAAATAGACGAGTTAGTCTCGAGCAATGAACGATATGGAGTGTCTCTTGAAATATCTAAAGGTGATCAAAGATAGGATGTTGTCGATACTTAATAGGTAATGTGGTCCTGAAAGGGTTTTTACAAGGTCAAATTGAGAACACTCATTCAATTTGGGGGCACCCTCCCCAATTTAAAATACCACCAAAAATGATGTTGAGGGTGGTTTCAAAAACCACTAAGGTCCTATGCGTTGTCATCAACTGAAGTAGTCCCGAACACTGTCAACATCGTCAATTCAACAAATTTTTGTCTCTCAACTTCACCAAATGTGTTTCCAACTCGTCTACCTCACGTGCTTTCAACTATCCACCTCACTTTGATGCGTCCACAATAGGAACTCGTACGCCTTGAAAAGCACCAATATATTTCGAATGAGGAGCAATGGATCATGACTTAAACACTTTCCAAACCTCCGACTCTCATACCAATTTCAAACAAGGCTGTAGAACTTCATCATAAAATTTATGGTATTCTGCATTCTATTATTGATCAGAAAATGGTATTTATACAAACAAAATCAGAGGGAGACGGTTATGTCTCCATAACTAGAAATACGATAAATAACTAATCAATTTCCTAACTAAGTCCACCCTAATTATATACAAAATCAGAAAGGATTAGTTAAAAGATAAAGTGAAAAATACAAATAAGGAAAAGTACCCACAAATTTTACCAACCCACTCACTAGTTTTAAATAAAGAATTCATTCTAATCACGTTATATATAATCCCATTCTTTGGAAAAATGTGCCATTACCTCTCCCTACTTCATATATAAAACGTTTAAATACAATTATTGGTTCCAATTGGTTATCAATGATATGTACATAAGATAGTAAAAAGGGACGAGCTGGAGTGATTTGCCAAACATTAAAAACAAATTCAAGGTTTGACTGAATTGAACTTTTCTATGACAAGGAAAGAGATAAATGTGAAAATATAAATTTTACCTGTGGGAACAACTACTATTGAATGATAATCTACTTTAGACTCAAAAGACACATCCATACATAGTGAACTCACTAAACAAATTCTACTTTCCTTCAAAATTCTCATTAAATGAAACTACTTTTGGAATAAAGAAAAAATATGAGTTCAAATACTGCTCTCCAAAGCCGTTTTTTGGAATAAAGAAAATTTTTCATTTTAAACAATGCTTCCGAAATCCACTTCTCAAAAACGTGATTTATAAGGATAAAATAAGTAAGAATGTGTTTTTTTCTTTTCTTTTCTTCCAACTCTTCTGTGAAGATGGTTCAAAAAAATGTTTTGACGTTTGTTATTGTGAAATAAATGTAAATAAAAAATGCTACTAGGGCACAAATCACCACAAATATAGTTTGGATTCATGTTGTAGCGGGTACAATCACCCTCCAGAATTTTCCTTTTTCTTAGATTTTGGAGCCTAACCTTCTTCTCACAGGAGCTTATCTTGCACTGCTATCACGTACTCATGTTTGGATTCATGTTTATCCTTTATCTATGCTTGTGTTCACTTGATTTTAACTTAGTAAGATTTTCTAATTCACAATCTAACCTCCTTCCTATATCCTACACAAGAGTTCTAGGATTTCCTCTAGAAATTGTGCAATCCATGAGGGCAAGCAACCTTGATTACTGAGATTATGCATTCAAGAAGGGAAGTTAGCCTTGAGCTTGGAAAATATACAGTAATTATAGGTAGCCTAACATCAATCATGGAAACTATAAAATCCCTCATTGAACTCAGAAACTACACAGTGCATTGAGCTAGAAAGTTGTCAAGTTCCAAAAATTTCGCAATCTTTCATGGTGATATGCATGGAAAATTATTCCCGAAAAAGAATAAAAGAAGAAAAAGAAAAAATAATCCCTAAAATATAGGGACCTAGTTTTAGTAACTTGAAGGATGCATACTTGTTATTTTTTGAAATTTTTTCCATGTGTTTCTTTTTCCTTGATTTCTGGCATGCCCATCATAAAACATATTTTATAAAATATATTTAATTGGTTCCCCAAGATCTCATTTACACGCTTGATATTTGATCTCCAGAATTACTGAGGATATCAAGGAACCTTCAATGAAAATCATTGTCTCTTTTCAGGGTGAGTTTTGTATTTATCGCTTTTTGTACTTTTTTTGTCACTTTTTGTCCTTTGGCTTGTGTGAGAATTTTTTTTCTTGTTTCTTTGCATGTTTGATGGTATTTTAACCTGATTTATCTTTTAGAAGTGTTTTTTCAATTTACAGTTTTCCTTTCACAAGTGTTATATCGATTTATTCATTTTTGCACTGATGGTCGTTGTTGCAGTGACTCCCCTCAACGATTTGGTTTTCTTCCTGTTTACTTCATTTATAGACTTAATTTATATTTTTACATTAATACCTAGTCAAATATTCACTCAAGCCAGCACTATCTCACATAGATACTCATTTTCCAAACTTCCCTTTAGTGGATCTGCCATTTCCTTGACCTGATTTCACTTTGCCCAGTTGGGCATTGTGCAGTTGTAACACCCTCTTGCCACATCTACCAAAGTAACCCACAAACTGAGGTAAAAATGTGATGAGAGGATACTAATATGAGATTCAAACTCATAGATGAACTTAAGGAATTGGAACAAAAAAAAACAACAGAAACACACCTTACACAACATTAACAACATCCATAGGAGGTAACAAAACCTTCAAGGCCCTTGACCCCTGAGGGAGATTGAATTTTTACCCTTTTGGACTATATTCATAGGCATGCTAAGGCAAGCTAGTGCCTGGGTGCCTATAACCATAGGAACAACATGGAAAGCATGCATCCATGGCCCCAATTTGTCACTTATGTGCCTACAACTCTAGGATTTGTGCCCCCTTTTCAGCCCTAGAGCCCCGGTCAGTGCACATAACTTCATGAAACTTTAGGAGATGATACATAAAATTAAAACAAAGGAATTTAAGAAATAAAATCATCAATAACTCATATGGAGCCATAATTATCTAAAAATCGATAATAATCATTGCTCCCTTACACAATTAGTTGCAATACAATACGTTTGACCATAGATGTGATTTGCATTCAATTACAATTAAAAACATAGATAGAGCCATACATCATCCCTGATAAAATGCATGCTTATAACCAACATAATAAGAACAAAAATATCATGGATAAAAAAACAATATAATCCACTTATTAAACAATACAATTTCATACCAAATACAAAAGCAATGAGTTCTTCATTTCTCAATGTAAAAAACCAATCGGAGATGGAACTTCCACATTCCACCTGACCATATATTGGCTGAGCCAAATCTCTCTTCATCCAATCACCCCTGTGCCATATTCCAAACATGAATGTGGGACTCATAAAAAACCAAAAAGAACCAAACAAGCATGAATTCACCTGAAATTCTCTGCCTACACCATTTGGAATTTGAGTGCCTCCTAATATTTTAGGATTTACCATAAGCCACAGTCTAAATCAGCGATCACTAGGCCCTAAAATGAGATGTACTCTCAAGGATTTACCATACATCCCATCCTAGGATTACTATGCACAAGAGAGAGCAATCCACCTCTTGGATCTACCGTGTATCCCACAATTCACTAGCAAGGATTCCTAGGCCACCAACGCACATAAACTGGCTTTACTGCAACCCATTGTCCAGTTCATGGGTTATGGTATTAGTAGTTTTACTGTGATGCATAGTCCAGTTTAGGGACCACTACACCATGTGTTTGTCATTTCATAGATCCACCCTACTCAAATTCGAATCAGTCTGACAATGCATCTCAATCAAAGTACGAGAAACCCATCACATAAAGGTTATACGGAAATGGAAAGTCTGCACTGAAACCACTAACACACCTAGTAAAATCCATGCCAAGATAGAAAAGAACCACATGAAATACCATGCATGCCCGATCCTGTATGGAAATCACATATGAAAATAAATACCTTCAATGAATCCTATTTTACCTGCTTGATCCTTCTCTTCCTTGCTTTATTTTCCTTTCTTGCTCCAATTCCAAAGTTCTCCAAGAAAACTCTAATTGTCCAATATAGAGTGAGATATAGAGAGATATAATAGTGCGATATCTCAAAAATGAACTAAACAATGTTACCAACTAATACTTATAAGCCTTTTTATTAACGAGGCCCCTAATTTCTTCATTTTCCATTACTTTCCTTCATTTTCCTCCTCACATGCAGCCACTAACCTTTCACCTTCCTTTTCTCTTATTTTCCATTATTTTCATAAATAAATCTGCTAAATATGGAATTTTCCCTTCCAAATGCCTTTTCCTTTCCCTTTCCAAATTTCCTTAGCCATAATAAACCAATGCACACCGACACTAGGATTATTTTCCCAAAATTCAGCTTGGAATAAGTGTCCCATCGACCATGTTTATTATTTTTAACTCTATTACATGGAATTTTCACCGGGGTTGTTACAAAACCCTCTCCTTTGGGGGAACACCATACTCGATGTTTAATGACACCCACATTCTAGAAAAATAATGAAAATAAAACATAATTCCTGGCTTTACTACAACCCACTGTCTAGTTCATGGGTTATGGTATTAGTGGTTTTACCGTGATGCATAGTCTAATTCAGGGACCACTACGCCATGTGTTTGTCATTTTGGAGATCCTCCCTACTCAAATTTGAATCAGTCTGATAATCCATATCAATCAAAGTACGAGAAACCCATCACATAAAGGTTATATGAAAATCGAAAGTCTACACTGAAACCACTAACATACCTGGTAAAATCCATTCCACGATAGAAAAGAAAAACATGAAATACCATGCATGCAATATCCTGTCAGGAAATCACATATGAAAATAAATACCTTCAATGAATCCTATTTTACTTGCTTGATCCTTCTCTTCCTTGCTTTCTTTTCCTTTCTTGCTCCAATTCCAAAGTTCTCCAAGGAAACTCTAATTGTCCAATACTGAGTGAGATATAGAGAGATATAATAGTGAGATATCTAAAAAATGAACGAAAAAATGTTACCAACTAATACTTATAAGCCTTTTTATTAATGAGGCCTCTAATTTCTTCATTTTCCATTACTTTCCTTCATTTTCCTCCTCACATGCAGCCATTGACCTTTCACCTTCATTTTCTCTTATTTTCCATTATTTTCATAAATAAATCTGCTAAATATGGCATTTTCCCTTCCAAATGCCTTTTCCTTTCCCTTTCCAAATTTCCTTAGCCATAATAAACCAATGCACACCCACGCTAGAATTATTTTCCCAACATTCAACTTGGAATAAGTGTCCCATCGACCATGTTTATTATTTTTAACTTTATTACATGGAATTTTCACCAGGGTTGTTACAAAACCCTCCCCTTTGGGGGAAAACCATACTTCGTGTTTAATGACACCCACATTCTAGAAAACTAATGAAAATAAAACATAAATCCTGGCTTTACTGCAACCCATTGTCTAGTTCATGGGTTATGGTATTAGTTGTTTTACCGTGATGCATAGTCTAGTTCAGGGACCACTATGCTATGTGTTTTTCATTTTGGATATCCACCCTACTCAACTTCGAATGAGTCTGACAATCCATATCAATAAAATTACAAGAAACCCATCACATAAAGGTTATACATAAATGGGAATTCTACGCTGAAACCACTAACACACCTGGCAAAATCCATGCCAAGATAGAAAGAACCACATGAAATACCATGCATGCTAGATCCTGTAAGGAAATCACATATGAAAATAAATACCTTCAATGAATCCTATTTTACTTGCTTGATCATTCTCTTCCTTGCTTTCTTTTCCTTTCTTGCTCCAATTCCAAAGTTCTCCAAGAAAACTCTAATTGTCCAATACTAAGTGAGATATAGACAGATATAATAGTGAGATATCTCAAAAATGAACTAAAAACTGTTACCAACTAATACTTGTAAGCCTTTTTACTAATGAGGCCTCTAATTTCTTCATTTTCCATTACTTTCATTCATTTTCCTCCTCACATATAGCCACTGAACTTTCACCTTCCTTTTCTCTTATTTTCCATTATTTTCGTAAATAAATCTTCTAAATATGCCATTTTCCTTTCCAAATTCCTTTTCCTTTCCCTTTCCCAATTTCCTTAGACATAGTAAACCAATGCACACCCACACTAGGATTCTTTTCCCAACATTCAGCTTGGAATAAGTGTCCCATCGACCATGTTTATTATTTTTAACTTTATTATGTGGAATTTTCACCAGGGTTGTTACAAAATCCTCCCCTTTGGGGGAACACAATTCTCGATGTTTAATGACACCCTCATTCTAGAAAACTAATGAAAATAATACGTAATTCCTATGTATATTTATAACACAAATTGTTGCAGTATTTACAATGAATAATATGCTCAAATGAAAAAACCGTCATGACAATCATACGATGTACTTCAGCTTTATAACTCAAATCATTATGGTATTTACAATAATATACATATATACAAAGATGCATATTTTCTCAATCATCAAATAGAATGATATGACGCCTACATCGGAAACAAGGGAATCCAGAGGCCCACACCTCCACCCTCAATGTAATACTAGGATTCACTTACTTCCCAGGAAGTCCAGAATCCACTATCAAAGTTCGAGTCTGCATCCAATTTCCAATGGTACAATCCTATGTTATTTCATGCTCAATGAAAAATTACCGACTTATTTTTCTAGGGCACACTCCTAATGTGCATATGATTCCATATGGTAATTCTAATAACTAAAAAAAATCCATCCTCGACCTTCCCTCCTATACTACGTAGTCCCTTGGGAAATCCAGTAATCCCCTTCCATGCACTCACTCACCTTCCAAGTTCCCATCAATCCACTATCCTCGGAGATCCATCCCTTGGTAGTGCTTCCTCACATCGAAATTTCAAACATTGAAGCCATATACCTTCCTCAAAACCATATACCTATCATGGAATGAGCATGGAAATCAATGGACATTGTTGGGCACTAGTGTCCCACAATTTCCCTACTCATGAAGTGCTTTAGCAATATACTACTACATGTATCAATTCCTTTTGTTGTTGCTAGTAATTATTGCTATCAGTTTCGACCACCAAACTAAGCATTTCCTTGCTTCATGCACCAAGCACATAAATTCCATTAGATTCAAAATAATTTTAAATAAATTCACATCATGCCTCATTGGTAGCTTGTCAATAAGGTACACTTGAAATTGTGTTTGCTTCCTATCACAACAGGTCAAACTAGCATCTTTGACCAAATAATAATGTATAAACATATCGCATAAAGTTAGCTCAAAACAAAACCATCATAAGTTAGAATCATAAATCACATGTAACAATCATAAGTTAGAATCATAGATGACATGCATGATAGGACTGAAATAAAATACCTATACTTATCCTTCACCGATCTTAACTTCTACCTTTGTTCTTTTTGTACACAAATTGGATCGATTTCCACACCTAACAAGCACCTAGTGCCTTATCCTCAACCATGTCCACATACAAACAATGTACAACATGTATGTCCACACACAACATACAACACCATAGAATACATACACCCACAATGACATACAACACATATACCTACCCACATTGTATAACACATACACCTACACTCGGTGTATGATACATGACAACATATACACCTACATCTGGTGTACAACACAACAAAAAACATATACCTCCAGTCGATGTATAATACAATACATATGCATACACAAATACAAAGTACAACATAATGAATACACATGTCACAATACCATGGCTACACCATGCACATACATATTATCTCATAACCGCAACGCAACATGTATGAAATGCACACAATACCACATGTATACTATTACCATATGTACAACATGTACACAATACTACCTATACACAGAACTACCTGAACAATGTGTGCACAACATCACATGTACACAATACCACCTATACACAAAACTACCTGCATAATGTGTGCACAACATCACATGTACACAACACCACTTACACAACATGTACACAATGCCAAATGCCACCATCTGCACACAACACCACATATAAATGATATACACAACCCCACATGCACAAAACACCATATGTACATAGAAATACATATGCAATGCGTACATAGCATCATACATACACAACATCACATATCCAACATGTACATAGCACCATCTATACCCGGCACTGTATATGAAATATACACACAACACCATATATGCAACATGCATACAACATCATATGTACACAATACTACATATGTTACATGTACATATCACCATAGTTACAATCACTAAAGATACAACATGCACAAAATATACACAATAGTAGTAATGCACATCCTTAGACCACACACTAACCCTATAAGCAACCTTTCTTTTAGTGTCTTTCTACTATCCATGCTTATCATAGCATGTTGTAGATCACACTACTTTCACTTCCATGATGTACCCCTTAGGTTTAATAGTCCATAACATAAGCATAGGCCTAGTATAAGCATATAATATCAATTCATGTCCACATGATACTGAACTCATAGGTCTGCCAAGGTTACTCTTCCCACTTGATTCCTCATAAGACCAAGAACCTCTTCATGAAATTCACCTGCATAAGAAATCATTCCTCCACAAGAATGATCCTTTAAAACCCTATCATACAGTTACAAATATGCATACATACATACATATATATAATTATTAGCATATAATAATCATGATCATGCCAGACAATGACATACATACACAAATATATGCATATAAACATTACTAGTTAAAAAATCATTATCCATGATGACCCTATTAGAAAAAACATACATACATACATACATGTATACATATATAAACATCAAAATAATCATGATTAGAACATAATTACCATATATCATAATGTAAAGTTTAAGACAACTATGTCTATTTTTGCACAATATGCACAACATTGAGAACAACAATTCCCAACATAACCAAGGCATCTAACATCTTAAATCCATTCAATTTACCTACTAGGCCACTGTCCATTTACCCAATGGGCTCAACCAGTCCAACCCATTGTCATATTCTTACCTTCCACTGTGCTTACTCATGCATTGAGCTTCATTTGATTCTTACATGATCTATCAGGTTCAATTCATCTATTCCCAAGCTTTGTCAATTTTCCTCTTTCCCAAACCAATCCCAAGACTCTAAAAATGAAAGAACAAGAAACAAAAAGAAGAAAATGATGAAAAAAAAACAAAAGAGATATGAAACCACATAAAAATGGCATGGTCATGCACTATATGCCATCAAGACCATCAAACATTCAAACAATTTTCAAACATACCATGCTAAATAGATCAACTATATGACATAATAAAAGACTCAAAATAGTCAAGAACCAAGTATATGACGTAAGAAAATTCATACCTTAATGTATCTTATGGGAGGCTATATTGTATGCACAATAAATATATATTACCATGATATAAATTCAAAAAATATCAACCCAATCACAAATAATATCATGATATCTATAACAAGATCTAGCTAACATGTTCACATCATAAACTCATAAGAAAATTTCATTCATGTATACAATCACACATGTGCAGTGAGTCTAGAGATAATACAAAGCACTCTAATAATTAGGTTGATTCATTCATGAATTTCATAACGCTAGCCATTTTCATGGGCCAAACAAAATTAGAATAATACATATAGCATCAATATGTTAATGAAATAACCCTAATGATCAAGTCACTAGCATATAACAACAAAAAGTTATATATCATTCTCATGAACAACATGTAACCTAATCATCAAGCTAATATCATACATCAACAACAAGTTAACTTATAACATGCTCATCAACAACATATAAGTTATCGAACATAAAACAACAATATCAATTCATACCACCACATGTTTTTATCGTTCACGACTATCTCACATAGGTACATATAACCATAATAATCAACTAGCATCTATAATGTATGTAACCATAACATAAATATAATGAAAGGAGTATTCATAATAATAATGTATATACAAATCCTTAACCTACATACTTTCATGCCCAACATCCAAACTTGTATGACGACATGATATTTCCTTGAGGTCCAAGCAAGCAACTTCACTTTGATGGTATGCATATCATGCTCTACCTTAGTCAATATCATCATGATGACCTAATTACATATAATGAACTTATGCATAACAACCTTCACCAAACTAATTCAAAATTCACCATATGCGTCCACTTGACATATATAACCAATCATGAATGAGAAATGTATGTCCCACATATAGCATCACATAAGAAACCATACACAGACAATACAGAAGCATGACCAATATGTGACCTATCATAAACAAGAAATGCATACACAACATGTAGTAACATGTAAGCAAGCATTGTTGGAACAGGGTCTCCTGCAAGCTACGAATCTGGTCCATTTTGTATATTTTTTATTATATTTAGTCTAGTGCGGGGGTTTTGGGGTGGGTTAAAGCCCCTAATACATTGTAAGTGGGCCAAGGGTAGACCAAGAGTCCGAAAACCACGGTTTGTGGACCATTGGATGCGTAGGCTAAAGTACTATAAATAGTTGAACCATTTTGAGTCAATATAGAGGAATGAATAGATATTGATGCTAAGTGTGAACTGTTAGATCTGGGATTGGATTATTGGGTTAGGAATCCTACTGGTTGTGTGCGCGGAGATCTTTTGTCCGGTTCTGTGCGGACCCTGCTAGTTGTGTGCGCAGGTGGGTCTTGGGGGTATGTAAGAGAATTTTTTATAAGTAATATATGTGAAGTATCATGGATGTATGAGGTTGTTTGATCTATTTGGTTATGTTTATTGAGGACTCGAATTGTATTTGATTCTGTTACAAGCTACGAATGATATGTGTTTATGAGCTGCGAATTATCTGTCTTATGATAACTATATCTGAAATCTGATTAAGTCTGCGGCGAATATATTGTTTATGCTTATACTTGGATGTATGCACATGGATGCAAGACTGTTATATAAATCTAGTAAGACTTTACTCTGGTTAATCATTGAAATTCCTGCAAACGAGCTCTGATTGCATAGATCTGATACTTTCTGAACGGTTCGACTTACCTTCTCTCTCTCTCAGGGTGCGGAATCCTAGTTCAAGCACCCATGCATACTGCTTCGGGTGAGACTTTGGCCTGCGCAAGCAGATCGCTGCCGAAAGGGCCAGTAGTATAAGGGTTTGTTGGCAAACCTTAACCTTCGAATTTAGGTCAGGACCCCTCAAGCCAAAAAATGGTTTCGTTGCCAGGACTGGGAGAAATTTGAGAGAGGGATCGGGTAATGCCAAGGCTATTTTGGAAACCTTAAAGAAAATAAATTGATGAATGGTTCGAATGGAAATTTTATGAATTCGTAGTGAAAGAAAATTGCAGCAAGAGGTTGACCACCGAAGAGTGGAAAAATAGGTATATTTTCACAGATATCTACGAGATCTTCTTCGTAACTATTATGATCGAGCTCCAGGAGTGGCTCGCAATGTTGGTCAAATTTAAAAAGTGTTGGAAGGAGAAGTGGGTCACACAATGGACCCCAGAATTGATCCAGCAGTTAGAGAAGGCTGATAACACCATCACTTGCACCGTAGATCACTGGGTGGATAGCGTGCTAGGAGGATTCGTGAAGGAATTTTCCATCGATAAATTCATCTCCTACTCTGAAGCAGATCAGAGATTCTTCAAATGATTTAGGGGTAAGTTTCTGAATACTTTTCCATTACTAATTAATATATTACTGTGTGAGAAAAGTATTATGTGTAGCCACACTAAGTGAATGACCGTTGATCGGGATGAAAGTACGATGCGAAGTGGAAAATACTATCAGACGAACCTATAAGGAGATAGATCTGTCTACAGCCTGGTAAGAGAAGTAACTGCGTCAAATTCTCCAGCCACACCACTTTAAAACCAGCGTAGGGGTAGGAATTCACCTACACCTCCACCACCAGAAGACGACATGGTTGCGCACATGAAATTACGTACCTTTAAGGGTGTGGGATATCAGGACATGGAGCTGTTCTGGTTTGTCGCAAAATCAGTATGGACTGCGCAGAACATAGATAGTGACGCGGTGAAGTGGGCACAACTGTCCCTTGCCTTTGAAGGAAGAGCTTTTGATTGGAACATGGGATACATTAGGCAGGATGCAAACTCAAAAATCGAATAGGTCAAGAACACCTTAAAATAATAGTTCAAGAAGCCTAAGTCCTATTCTCAAAAAGTGGTCGATCTAAAGGATTTCAAGCAAGGGACTTCTAGATCTATATGGGAGGCCGATCAATGGCTAAAGAAGGTGATCAGGGAAGGAGGATTTTAGTATGATGACAGACAGCACACAGAATGATTCATTGCTATGTTGTTGCCTCACCTACGTGTACCTATGGGTCACCAAACTTTTGAATCACCAAAAAAATCCCTGGAGGTTGCTATGAAGTTAGAAGCTACGCCCAGAGACAATGCCCAGCTAGGCATCCAATAGATCCAAGGACAATTGGAGGCGATTCACATGGAGATCCAGAACCTGCGGAAGGAGCGAAGCGTAGAGGCTAGCCTAGAAAGATGGTGCATACGTTGTAGGACAAATGGTCACACCAAGGATAATTGCCTGCTGTTAATAGACTACATGCAGGCTGGGGGACCTAGTCCATTGTGCCCTAGGGAAGTGGTAGGACCATGTGGGCCACCACTATGGTGCGATGATTGCTGTGTTGCAGGGCTAGACGACACAAACCACTATCCCCGCCTTGCTCCGCACATCCCAAAAGTAAAACAACAATGGTGCAGGTTCTGTAGATTTCTAGGACATGATGAAAAAAATTACAAGACGTATGATTTGATGATCGATTGGGGGAATATTTATAGGGTGTAGTTAGACCCATCTTCACCTAGATCACTCTCAAGCACATGGGTCTCCCCAGCAAGGGGCATGGGAGGTGGAAGAGGTGGAAGCGCAGGTCGGGGACGAGGGAAACTCATCTGTTATAACTATGGAGAGGTAGGGCCCTTTTCCAGGGACTATCGAAACCCCACAAGACATACCTATTGGTATTGCAGGTAGTTGGACCATGCAATTGAAGAATTTCCAGTCTTCATAGCGAAGATGGAAGAAAATTGTCTGACGCCTACGCAGAATGTGCACAGGGTTAAGGCCGAACTATGAGACAAATATCCAAGTGTAAATTTCATAAAACATAGTGGGATGGCCACTGGGGGGCCTGAGGAGAAAACTACAACCAAGCCTCTGATTTTACCAGTAGTTAGTAAATAGGAAGGGTTGGATCTAAATAAGAAGAAAGAAACATTTATCATAGCTCACAAGGAATTTTCCGAGGCAGAGGCATCTACTTCACAGTCGCCTGAGGACCTCAAGGAAGATGAGGAGGTCAAACCCTTTTTATAAGCATGTATGAAGCTACTGTGCAACCCGAGGGTTGTGAGAAATCTTCAAGCATTGATAGATAGATGAGCAACACGATATATCCTCCTTCTGAAATTCAAGGATGTACATAAACTCTATAGGTATAAGAAATGCATCGGTAGGGAGATGTGGTTGACTGCGCAGATTGGTGACTACGAGATGGATTATGTTATTTTCGACCTAGCGTCAGATGCATATGTATTACCTAAAAAAACTTGGCAATGCATGGGGGTGCCTAAGCTAGAATGGTCCACTATCCAGTTGTGTATGGCCAATCAATAGAAGATCATTCCATTAGGAATACTATCAAATATTGGGGTGGATATCGTAGGGGTTAAGGTCTGGGCTGACTTTCAAGTAATTCAGATTGTTGAAGATGCGGACCCTTACCCTGCACTCTTAGGCTTGTACTGGGCCATCGAAATGGGATGTATCATTAACCTAAAGAAAAGAAGCATGGTATTCAAGAATAACAATACAAGGGTAATAGTACCATTAGATCCAGTAGAGGGTGAACGATACACAAAACTAGTGCATGACGAAGAGGATGTAGATCACATCTATAAGTTAACTATGCAAGACGAAGATTGGATCAACCCCATGGTGAAGGGGGTACTCTGCTGGGGAAAGGACAACGAATGTTTCTCCGAATCTGATGGGGAGATAGAGAACTGGAAAAACAAATTACATGATGTCTCTATGCTAAGATGTCTTCAGATCACAAATAACTTCCACTGCATCTCCTTAGAGGTAAGAGATCTACCTTATTTCAATGGTTCTTGTAATTTTAGGGACTTTTTGCGGGCATTTGAAGCTGAGGTTCTGCAAGAACAAAAACTATTCACCTGTAATCTGGCCCTGCAAGGATCACTTGTGCATTGGTGGGTGACGCATGAGGAGGCATTCTAGGATTGGGAGGAATGTCGGAATATGTTGATCCTACAATTTGAGGCCCCAGGTGATGTGTGAATCAAAATGTTCCTTGGACCTGAAAATCTATGTGAAGAACTCGTCGCTTGGATAAAACAATGATGTGATAGAACTACCAAAGAGTGGGTTCATATGCTTATTCATGCCTCGGGACCACTTCCCACCGCATGGTACTTAGATGCGGATCTCCACCAGCGCACCCGCCACTTGGAGGCTTTGAGCAATGAATTTATAGGAAAATTTTGGTTCGTAGGTAGGATAGAGGCGCTGAACATAGCTCTGTGGAACATTGACATTGTATCATGGGGTGAATCACACCTGGGTTTAATCACGAAGTTGGGAAACACTTTTTGGCAGACGACTAGAATTTGGGAGAAATTTTTAATTTCTCATCCGAGAAAATAGTCAACTCTATTTCTCGACCGAGAGTTTTATTGGGTTTAACCGGAGTTAAAAATCTCTCGGACGAGAGTTATCCATTTTCTCGTCCAAGATTTTTATTGACGGAAACTCTCGGGAAGACTTTCGGACGAGAGTTAAAAAAAAATTCTCGGATGAGAGTTCTAAAAACTCTCCGGTGAGAGTTCTAAAAACTCTCCGATGAGAGTTCTAAAAACTCTCATCCTAGAGTTTTTTCAACTCTCGTCCTACAGTTTTATTCCTATAGTAAAACGCCAAAATTATTAAGTTGTTAGAATTGGTACCTTATTTTATATAAAACTCTTGGTACTTTAGAATTGGTACTTTATATAATTTTAATAATACTTTATTAAAATTAAAAAATGATAAAAAAATAAAAAAATTATAATTTTATTTCAAATTATTTTACTATTATTAATGATAAGAAATACATGAAGATTTAATTAAATAAAATTTGTTACAATATTTTGTAATATCAATATTATATAAAAAACTAAAAATATTTTATATAAAACTAGTTGATATATTGATATAAATAAAATAAAATTCTGAAACATAAATCAAAATTAAAACAACTATATATATATAATATTTTTTTTGAAATTAATGAATAAATTTAAATTTAAAAAACAATTGACTAAATGCAATGAGGTGATAAAGGAGACAATGCATAGCACCTTAATATCGTTATAAATTCTTGGAAATCTTGAGAAATTTTTGAAGTGAGATGAGCTTCTTGGAATGGGTCACTTTATCTTCCACTTCAGTTTCACACGATTAACTTGAAAGGAAGTATATTTTACTAGGTATGGATGTAAGGGGATAAACAATATTATTTGAACATTGAGTGAGATGACCTTCTTGGAATGGGTCCTCTTATCTTCCACATTAGTTTCAAAATATTAAATTGAAATGAAGTTTCTTTTCCTAGGTATGGATGTAAGGGGATAAAGAATATTATCTGAAAAGGAAAGGAATGTTAAGTGTGACATTCCAAGCAAAAGTGTATAGGATTGGAGAATTATGTTATTGCAGAAAACTAACCCTTGACCCCTTAACCCTTGACACATAACCCTTGACCCCTTAACCCTTGACTCCTTAAACCCTAATTCCTAACCCCTAAACCCTTAACCCCCTAAACTCTAAACCTATAAACCCTTAACCCCTAACCCATTTACCCCCACTAAACCTCTAAACCCCTAACCCATTTAACCCCTAAACCCTAAACCTCTAAACCCTTAACCCCTACCCCTAACACATTAACCCCTAACCCATTTAAGCCCATAAAACCCAAAACCCCTAACTCCTAACCCCTAAAATCCTTAACTGCTAAATCTCCTAACTCCCTAAACCTATAAATCAATCCTAACCCATTTAACCCCATAAACCCTAAACCCCTAACCCCTTAAACCCTAATTCCCAACCCATAACCCTTGACCCCTTAAACCCTATTTCCCAACCCATAAACCCTTAACCCCTAACCCCTTAAACCCTAATTTCTAACCCCTAACCAATTCAACACCCTAAACCCCTAAAAACCTAACCCATTTAAGTGTGGATTCCATTTAACACCCAAAACCCTAACCCCCAACCCCTAAAATCCTTCACTGCTAGATCCCCTAACCCCTTAAACCCTAATTCCCAACCCATAACCCTTGACCCCTTAAACCCTAATTCCTAACCCCTAAACCGCTAACCCCCTAAACCCTTAACCCCTAACCCATTTACCCCCACTAAACCTCTAAACCCGTAACCCATTTAACCCCTAAACCCTAAACCTCTAAACCCTTAACCCCTACCCCTAACCCATTTAAGCCCCTAAACCCCAAAACCCTAACCAATTCAACACCCTAAACCCCTATAAACCTAACCCATTTAAGTGTGGATTCCGTTTAACCCCCAAAACCCTAACCCCTAACCCCTAAAATCCTTCACTTCTAAATCCCCTAACCCCGTAAACCTCTAAACCTGTAACGCATTTAAGCCCCTAAACTCCAAAATCCCTAACCGAATCAACACCCTAAACCCCTAAAAACGTAACCCATTTAAGTGTGGATTCCATTTAACCCCCCAAACGCTAACCCCTAACCCATAAAATTCTTCGCTACTAAATCCCCTAACCCCCTAAACCTCTAAACCTATAACCCATTTAACCCCCTAAACCCTAAACCTATAAACCCTTAACCCCTAACCCCTTAAACCATAATTCCCAACCCATAACCCTTGACCCCTTAAACCATAATTCCTAACCGCTGAACCCTTAACCCCATAAACCCTAAACCTCTAAACCCTTAACCCCTAACCCATTTACCCCCACTAAACCTATAAACCCCGAACCCATTTAACCCCTAAACCCTAAACCTCTAAACCCTTAACCCCTACCCCTAACACGTTAACCCCTAACCCATTTAAGCCCCTAAACCCCAAAACCCTTAACCCCTTAAACCCTAATTCCCAACCCATAAGCCTTGACCCCTTAAACCCTAATTCCTAACCCCGAAACCCTTAACCCCTAACCCCTTAAACCATAATAACCAACCCCTAACCAATTCAACACCCTAAACCCCTAAAAACCTAACCCATTTAAGTGTGGATTCCATTTAACCCCCAAAAGCCTAACCCCTAACCCATAAAATCATTCATTTCTAAATCCTCTAATCCCCTAAACCTCTAAACCTGTAACCCATTTAACCCCCTAAACCCTAAACCTCTAAACCCTTAACCCCTAACCCCTTAAACCCTAATTCCCAACCCCTAACTAATTCAACACCCTAAACCCCTAAGAACCTAACCCATTTAAGTGTGGATTCCATTTAACCCCCAAAACCCTAACCCCTAACCCCTAAAATCATTCACTACTAAATCCCCTAACCCCCTAAACCTCTAAACCTGTAACCCATTTAACCCCCTAAACCCTAAACCTCTAAACCCTTAACCCCTAACCCCTTAAACCCTAGTTCCCAACCCCTAACCAATTCAACACCCTAAACCCCTAAAAACCTAACCCATTTAACCCCATTAACCCCTAACTTCTAACCTCTAAAATCCATAACTGCTAAATCCCCTAACCCCCTAAACCTCTAAACAAACCCTAACCCATTTAACCCCCTAAAACCTAAACCTATAACTCCTTAAACCCTAATTCCTAACCCATAACCCATTCAACCGCTTAAACACCTAAACCTCTAACCCCTTAACCCTTGACCCTTTAAACCCTAATTCCTAACCCCTAACCCATTTAACCCCCTAAACCCTAAACCTCTAAACCCTTAACCCCTAACCCATTTACCCCCACTAAACCTCTAAACCCCTAACCCATTTAACCCCTAAACCTTAAACCTCTAAACCATTAACCCTGTAGAAATTTGCTGAATAATGATTAATTATCCACCGAGACTATCATGATCACATACAATTTGAATTTATATGCAACACATAATCTCTTCCACTCAGATCATCACACATGCAGAAATAAAACAAGCGATAGCACATCAAATCATCATACACATTAAATCAGTATGTATGGGGAAATCTTATAGCTGAAAACCCCGCAACTATTGTGTATATTATAATGGAGAAATCATGCAACAAACTCAGTACAATACTCCTCACAAGTACTCAGTACTTTCTCATGAAGTTACACACAAACTAGCTTGGTTTTGAACAAGTCACTGGTTCAAAACTCACCACTAATTTCCTTGCCTCTATTGTGCAATCATGGCCTGCCTATATAGAGATCCAAGGTTTGAATCTTCTTGGCTTGACAACGCAATCATCATGGGAAATTCCTCCAAGTGTGTTGCAAATCTCATGCACAACTGATGTCGCCACTGATAGCTAACTCCACCCTTTCATCTACCTCTTTCACTGGTCTCCACTGAACTTTCCATGCACTGTAGTGAACTGATGTGTTCTTGATTTGAATAATGAGTTACTAATTAATGAATTAAATAATATTTAATTCACTCCACTCATTACTAGTTGATTAGCTAGTTAAACTAATCTCAACTAGTTCAACTAAGTTAAACCGAACACAACTCCACCATCTGTCTCATTAACTCCACCAAACTTCTGCCACTGAAGTCCTAACTGAAGTCAACCATGCATGAGCTCACCAAACCCTTAGGAATAGTGTAATTCCTATGTCAGATGCATGAGCCACTTCCAAGGCTCGAACTGAAGTGCTCCAAGAGAGTAAACTGAAGTTTATAGTCCAAATATTATTAAGGGTAAATAATATTTGACTTCCCTATTTTTAGGATAGGCAGTCTAAATATAGACATCGACCTATAGGTCAAAAAATAGAGGTCCATCTATTTTTACCAACATGACCAATACTCCAAGAATAGCATACTGCAACCCCTGGACCATGCTCCATATGTCTAAAAATAGACATAGTCTAAAAATAGACTTTGCGCCAGAATTTGCCTGTGGGCCCACTTAGTGAAGGCAACTTCATTTCACTAAGCTCCATCATCTTGCTGCATTTTCAGCACTCCCTCTCAGTAAGATATGGATTATCTGCAACCCCTAAAATGCCTCTATGGAATTCAAACTTGCTCCTGGTGAGCGCCTTCATCAGGATGTCGACATCCTGATCCTTCGTGGGAACATATGAAAGCATCATGATTCTCCGCTGAACACAATCTCTGATATGATGATACCAATCTATGAAGCCATGCTGCCTCAACTGATCCTCCTGTCTGTACCATGAACCATATCCCGATGTGCCTTTGATATAGCGCAATACATGCTTGCCTGCCTTCCAAAAGAGCTTGGTAGGCTTAACCATAGCTTGCGAAAGCTGGTTAACTGCATAGCATATATCGGGTCGTGTATTGACCGGATACATAAGCGACCCCACCAACTGTCGATAGACAGTGGCATCCACTACCTCCGCTGAAGTAGCATCCTCCTTCCTCCAACCACCAGGAAGAGGAGTGTTAACAGGCTTGCAGCCTTGCATGTTGAACCTCTCGAGAATCTCCCGGGCATACTTGTCCTGAGAAACAAACAGTCCTCCGCTGCGCTGCCAAATCTCCAATCCCAGGAAATAATGAAGGATGCCCAAGTCCTTCATCTCAAACCTGCCTCAACTGATCCTCCTGTCTGTACCATGAACCATATCCCGATGTGCCTCTGATATAGCGCAATACATGCTTGCCTGCCTTCCAAAAGAGCTTGGTAGGCTTAACCATAGCTTGCGAAAGCTGGTTAACTGCATAGCATATATCGGGTCGTGTATTGACCAGATACATAAGCGACCCCGCCAACTGTCGATAGACAATGGCATCCACTACCTTCGCTGAAGTAGCATCCTCCTTCCTCCAACCACTAGGAAGAGGAGTGTCAACAGGCTTTCAGCCTTGCATGTTGAACCTCTCCAGAATCTCCCGGGCATACTTGCCCTGAGAAATAAATAGTCCTCCGCTGCGCTGCCAAATCTCCAATCCCAGGAAATAATGAAGGATGCCCAAGTCCTTCATCTCAAACTCTCATGCAAGATCCTCCTTACATGAAAGTATCAACTGCTCATCGCCAGTCAAAATCAGATCATCTACATATAGTATGATGATCAACAGCTTCCCCTCCACCACAATATGGTACAGGTTAGGATCCGCCTCACTCTTGGAGAATCCAAGCCCGGTGAAGTAGTTATCTATCTGAGTGTACCAAGCACGAGGTGCTTGCATCAGCTCGTACAGTGCTCTCTTGAGTCGGCACACATGCGACTCACTACTGAAGATCTCGAAACCTTCAGGCTGCTCTATGTACACCTCCTCCTCAATGACTCCGTTGAGGAACGTAGTCTTCACATCCATCTGATGAATGTGCCACCCCATCTGCGCTGAGAGAGTAAGGATCGTCCGTATGGAAGAGTACCTTGCGACAGGTGCAAAGGTCTCCTCATAATCGATCCCCTCGATCTGTGAAAAGCCATGGGCAACAAATCTCGCCTTGTACTTCTCCACACTCCCGTCAGCCGCCTGCTTCACTTTGTAGATCCATCGCGAACCCACCACTGATTTCCCCTCTAGTCTTGGGACAATCTCCCATGCACTGTTTCTGACGATTGAATCATATTCTTTGATCATGGCATCAACCCATGCGGGTTCCTCCACAGCTTCCTCAAAAGAGGATGGCTCCGTCACGACACATTGACTCACAAGAGCCATGTATCCAGTGTACCGATCCGGTGACTGCCTCTGTCTGCGCTGTGTTGTAGGTGGTCCTACAACCTTCTCTGCATCTCGAGCTAGTCGCTCAGCTTCTGTAGTGCGCATGCACCCTCTGATGGTTGGCGCTGCATGGGTGGTTTCTTCCACCTCTTGAACTTCCTCTTGTGGCTAATCCACATCCGGAAGCTCCTCCTTAGGAACTAACAGCTCCTCATCTGCATGCAAGTGTAGCTCCCTCTCAAGCGAACACTGCATGGCTTTCTCCTCCTGAAATTTTATATCCCGTCGCACAACAGTCTTGCGATTGTCTGACAAATACACCCGATAGTTGTGAGGTGTATCAGTGTACCCCACAAATATTCCAACCTCAGCAGTTGGATCCAGCTTCCTTCTCGCATCCTTCGTCACATGCATGTAGACAGGAGAACCAAAAATCCGCAAATGGGAAATATCAGGCCTCTTGCCAGAATAAGCCTCCTCCGGTGTACTCATGCCAAGAACCTTGTGAGGACAACGGTTCTGCACATACACTGCTGTATTGCATGCCTCGGCCCACAAGTGAAGGGGTAGGCCCTGATCATGCAACATCGCCCGTGCAGCACCCACGATCGTTCTGTTCTTCCGCTCAGCCACCCCGTTCTGCTGTGGGTTATGGGGTACGATGAGCTCTCTCCGAATCCCTTCTGCGCTGCAGAACTCCTTGAATTCAGCCGAGATGAATTCACCACCATTATCACTCCTTAGAGCAATCACCTTCTTCCCCGACTCCTTCTCGACCAGTGCTTTAAACTCATAGAACTTTGCGAATGTATCGCTCTTCTTCTGCATGAAGAAGATCCAGCACTTTCAAGAGAAATCATCAACAAAGATCACATAATACCTGTGCTTTTCTGTCGAAGCAACTGAGAAAGGACCACACACGTCTGTGTGAACTCTCTCAAGGATCGTCGTGGCACGACTATCCTTCTCGTGAAAGGTGGCTTTCACATACTTCCCAAGGTACACCCCTTGCACTGATCTGACTGCGCAAGAGTGCCCTTAGGAAGCCCAGTAGAAATCTGCTGCAGGATCTTCAAAGCTCCATGGTGAAGGTGGCCCAATCTCCTGTGCCACAGTTCGCCCTCATCCCGGCTCACCACTTCTCCCGCCTTGCATGCCATTGCTGCGCAGCCATCTACCTGCAACTGATAAAGGTTCTTGGTTCGAACCCCTATCTTCCGGGTCTCTCCAGTAGTCTTATTGCGCAGGAAGGCTTTTCCTTCGCTGAAGACCACATCATACCCCTTATCTTCCAACATCGCCACAAAGATCAAGTTCTTCTTCAATCCAGGTACATGCATGACATCCTTCAATACAAAGGGTTTACCAGACTCCCTCTGAAAGGATATGGTACCGATACCAGTCGCACTGTATCTACCATCATCGCCCATCTTGATGTGCACACCCAGATCCTTGTCCTCCAGATCTGAGAACAAATCCCGATCTCCCGTCATATGAAATGACGCACCGCTGTCCAAGAACCACACCGATCCCATCACACTTGAAACCAAGCATGCGATCAGTGAAAAGTCAAGCTCGAACTACGAAGCCAAAGCTTCTCCATCTGCAGATCTTCCCGCTTGCTTGTTTTTCTTCTTCTTCGGACAATTGGTAGCATAATGTCCGTGATCATGGCAGTGAAAACACTTCACTTTCGCCATATCCTGCTTCTTGCCCTTTGCACCGGAATGAGAAGTTTTCTTACCATTCCCCTTCTTTGCTTTGGCAACCAAAGCGCAATTTTCTTCATCAGCTCCCTTTGATGAAGATCCATCCCGAGTAGTCCTCCTTATCTCCTCCTGCATGAGATCCGCCCAAAGGCGCTCCCATCTCGGCAGCTTCTCCCGACCATTTACACTATCTTGATATGAGTGCCAAGCCTTCGGAAGACCAAGGAGAGCCAGGTCGACCATGTCCTCATCTTCGACAATCACCCCCACACTTCCCAGCTCATCTCTGCACTGAGTGAACTTCGTGAGGTATTTGGCGATACTGTCGCCCTTCTCCATCTTGATGTTCCTGAGCTTATCTTTGAGCGCCAGCTTCCTTTGGTCACTCTTACTCTGGAATAGATCCGTCGAAGCTTTCCACATTAAATATGGAGTAGCCTTTCCATGCAGGCTGGATACAATATGATCCTTGACGCCCTCCAACAGGATCCTTCGACATTTCGCCATCTTCTTTTGCCATGCTTCGACCGCAGCTGCATCAGTGGGCTTTTGGACATCCGTATCTACGAACTCCTTCAAACCATTATCTTCTAATACTGCTTCCATGCGATCCTTCCATGCAACATAATTCAAACTGCCTTCAAGAGCATATTCGAGTCGCAAACCGTTGAAAGACATTTTCAACACCGGCACCAAGAAAACAAAACTGCTGCAAAATTTCGAATTCCACCTCAAAGCTCAACCACTCTAGATATGTGAGAACAAATTATTTCTAGCACAGAGATCGACTGCAAGGGGCATTTACCAGACCTTTCACTTTCCGAAGAAAGATGAATCCGGAGGCTACCTGGCCCGCATGCAGACTCTGTCTACCGAAATAAGTTTGTAATCATTGTGATGATCAATCTCTGCTCTTCAATAGCTCTGATACCATGTAGAAATTTGTTGAATAATGATTAATTATCCACCGAGACTATCCTGATCACATACAATTCGAATTTATATGCAACACATAATCTCTTCCACTCAAATCATCACACATGCGGAAATAAAACAAGTGATAGCACATCAAATCATCATACACATTAACTCAGTATGTATGGGGAAAGCTTATAGCTGAAAACCCCGCAACTATTATGTATATTATAATGGATAAATCATGTAATAAACTTAGTACAATACTCCTCACAAGTACTCAGTACTTTCTCATGAAGTTACACACAAACTAGCTTGGTTTTGAACAAGTCACTGGTTCAAAACTCACCACTAATTGCCTTGCCTCTATTGCGCAATCATGGGCTGTCTATATAGAGATCCAAGGTTCGAATCTCCTTGGCTTGATAGTGCAATCATCATGGGAAATTCCTCCAAGTGTGGTGCAAATCTCATCCACAACTGATGTCGCCACTGATAGCTAACTCCACCCTTTCATCTAGCTCTTTCACTGGTCTCCACTGAACTGTCCATGCACTGTAGTGAACTGATGTGTTCTTGAGTTGAATAATGAGTTACTAGTTAATGAATTAAATAATATTTAATTCACTCCACTCATTACTAGTTGATTAGCTAGTTAAACTAATCTCAACTAGTTCAACTAAGTTAAACCGAACACAACTCCACTAGCTGTATCATTAACTCCACCAAACTTCTACCACTGAAGTCCTAACTGAAGTCAACCATGCATGTGCTCACCAAACCCTTACGAATAGTGTAATTCCTCTGTCAGATGCATGAGCCACTTCCAAGGCTCGAACTGAAGTGCTCCAAGAGAGTAAACTGAAGTTTATAGTCCAAATATTATTAAGGGTAAATAATATTTGACTTCCCTATTTTAGGATAGGCAGTCTAAATATAGACTTCGACCTATAGGTCAAAAAATAGAGGTCCATCTATTTTTACCAACATGACCAATACTCCAAGAATAACATACTGCAATCCCCGGACCATGCTCCATATGTCTAAAAATAGACATAGTCTAAAAATAGACTTTGCGCCAGAATTTGCCTGCGGGCCCACTTAGTGAAGGCGACTTCATTTCACTAAGCTCCATCATCTTGCTTCATTTTCAACAAACCCCTACCCCTAACCCGTTAACCCCTAACCCATTTAAGCCCCTAAACCACAAAACCCCTAACTAGTTCAACACCCTAAACCCCTAAAAACCTATTCCATTTAAGTGTCGATTCCATTTAACCCCCAACCCCTAAAATCCTTCACTGCTAAATCCCATAACCCCTAAACCTCTAACCCTATAACTCATATAACCATCTAAACCCTAAACCTCTAAACCCTTAACCACTAACCCCTTAAACCCTAATTCCCAATCCATAACCCTTGACCCCTTAAACCCTAATTCCTAAACCCAAAACCCTTAACCCCCTAAACCCTAAACCTCTAAACCCTTAACCCCTAACCCATTTACCCCAACTAAACCTCTAAACCCCTAACCCATTTAACCCCTAAACCCTAAACCTCTAAACCCTTAACCCCTACCCCTAACCCATTAACCCCTAGCCCATTTAAGCCCCTAAACCCTAAAACCCCTAACCAATTCAACACCCTAAACCCCTAAAAACCTAACCCATTTAAGTGTGGATTCCATTTAACCCCAAAAACCCTAACCCCTAACCCCTAAAATCCTTCATTGCTAAATCCCCTAACCCCCTAAACCTCTAAACCTCTAACCCATTTAAGACCCTAAACCCCAAAACCCCTAACCAATTCAACACCCTAAACCCCTAAAAACCTAACCCATTTAAGTGTAGATTCCATTTAAACCCCAAAACGCTAACCCATAACCCCTAAAATCATTCGCTGCTAAATCCCCTAACCCCCTAAACCTCTAAACCTATAACCCATTTAACCCCCTAAACCCTAAACCTCTAAACCCTTAACCCCTAACCCTTTAAACCATAATTCCCAACCCATAACCCTTGACCCCTTAAACCCTAATTCCTAACCCCTAAACCCTTAACCCCCTAAACCCTAAACCTCTAAACCCTTAACCCCTAACCCATTTACCCCTACTAAACCTTTAAACCCCTAACCCATTTAACCCCTAAACCCTAAACCTCTAAACCCTTAACCCCTACCCCTAACTAGTTAGTCCTAACCCATTGGTATTACAACCCAAAACCCCCTATTGCCAACCTAATTCCCCAGCCACAACCCTTGACCCCTTAAGCCTAATTCCTAACGCTGAACCCTTACCCTAACCCCTTGACATTCCCAACCCTAACCAATTCAACACCCTAAACCCCCTAAGAACCTAGCGATTTAAGTGTGGATTCCATTTAACCCCCAAAACCCTAACCCCTAACCCCTAAAATCCTTCACTGCTAAATCCCCTAACCCCCTAAACCTCCAAACATATAACCCATTTAACCCCATAAACCCTAAACCTCTAAACCCTTAAGCTTTAACCCCTTAGACCCTATTTCCCAACTCCTAACCAATTCAACACCCTAAACCCCTAAAAACCTAACCCATTTAAGTGTGGATTCCATTTAACCCCGAAAACCCTAACCCCTGACCCCTAAAATCCTTCACTGCTAAATCCCCTAACCCTCTAAACCTCTAAATCTATAACCCAATTAACCCCCTAAACCCTAAACCTCTAAACCCTTAACCCCTAACCCCTTAAACCCTAAGTCCCAACCGCTAACCAATTCAACACCCTAAACCCCGAAAAACCTAACCCATTTAAGTGTGGATTCCATTTAACGCCCAAAACCCTAACACTTAACCCCTAAAATCCTTTACTGCTAAATCCCCTAACCCCCTAAACCCCTAAAAACCTAACCCATTTAACCCCATTAACCCCTAACTTTTAACCCCTAAAATCCTTAATTGCTAAATCCCCTAACCCCCTAAACCTCTAAACCAACCCTAACCCATTTAACCCCCTAAACCCTAAACCTATAACCCCTTAAACCCTAATTCCCAACCCATAACCCATTCAACCCCTTAAACACCTAAACCCCTAACCCCTTAACCCTTGAACCCTTAAACCCTAATTCCTACCCCTAACCCATTTAACCCCCTAAACCCTAAACCTCTAAACCCTTAACACCTACCCTCAACCCATTAACCCCAAACCCATTTAAGCCCCTAAACCCCAAAACCCCTAACCCATTTGACCCCTTAAACCCTAAACATATAAAACCCTAAACATATGAACCCCTAACATATAAACCCCTAAACCCTAAACATATAAACCCCTAAAAATTTTGGTTAAAACATTTAATAAAACTCTCGGTCGAGAGTTTTCTAAACTCTCGGCCTAGAGTTTTCTAAACTCTCATCCTAGAGTTTTCTAAACTCTCGGTTGAGAGTTTCATCGAGTAAACTCTTGGGCGCAAACTCTCGTCCGAGAGTTTTTTAGAATTTTGGCTAAGAGTTTTTCCACGCGGTTAAATGTAACTTTAGGTGGGTTAAACTCTCGATCGAGAGTTTTATAAATTTCTCATCTGAGACATTATCTCGGCCGAGAGTTTCTGGTCAACGAAAAACCCAAAAAATTATGCAGTTTTCAGCAACCTGCAACTTTGGAGGGACGGAACACCTACAAAAACAAAATGTTATATGTCAAACCAAGTACCATTAGATTCATCTGTGAATCTAGTTTCTAATGATATGAGATTTGTGGAGTTTCATTAAAAAATTCAATATTTTATTAATTTTTTACTAAACTGTGTCACTATGTAATTTCATTGTTCGAAAAATTGCACTGAATGAAAATTCAATAACTTTCAAATGATGAAACCAAAAAATTCAGAAAAATAATATTTCATTTCCTCTCCCTGTCTACTTCAGAAGGGTACTCTCATTTTTCTTATTAACGATCACATTGAAAAGAAAATCTAGGGATCATAAAATGTATTGAAACATCACTGTTTTTTTGTCTTCATCCATTTCAAAAAATAATAAAAAATAGTGATTTAATCTAAAAATTACCGAAACATAGTCTGTGCACTAGTGCAATATATGAAGATTATGATGCTATGGTTTTTTTCCAAAAAATGAATAACCTTCCCTAAAAAAAGTTATGGATCATAAAGTGACTATTTATGTTTGCCTGAAAATTTCAAGTATATGCAGTTAGTAAACAAGAAATTTACCCCTCTATATGTCAATAATTTTTTTTTTTTTAAATATGGGTATGGAGGTAAGACAATTCTCTACAATTCTTGTTTTTATGTCAAAGCATAATTTGCAATAAAAATATGAGTTTAGTGGAATTGAAGTTGAAAAACATAGAAAATTACAATTTTCAACGTCAAAAAAGGGAAAAAAGTGTTTCCCAACTTCACATTTTCACGTGTATCTCACCTGAAGTACCCACGTGGGAAGTGCAAGTACTAAGTATGGAATATTACAACAGCCTAGCCCCAAAAGAGGGTAAGGGTGATCCATAAGCTACCTCTGACTTGAATTGGAAGGGATGCACACGGTTACCAGGCCGCTTAGGCTGCGAATGGGTAGCACTGAGACGCACCCTACGTTGGATCATATTGAGGAATAAAATACTCCTATAGCAAAGAAACAACTGCGTTCAATCCTCGACCATGTAGGTTATTACAAGAAGTTCGTTCGACAGTACACACTAATCACAACACGTCTAAGAAACTTTTTTGCAAGGTGGTTCGGTTCTATTAGGATGACACATGTCGAAAGAACATGCCTTTGGTTTTGAATTACCTAGAGAACAAGCCTGTGTTGAGGAAGGATGCGCAGGTGTTTACTCCAAGCTTAGCAGGTACGCCCAACACACATAAGGAGCAGAAAATAGCCTCTGAAACAGTAAAATTTTGTAAAACGGAAAAGTTACCATTGAATGGAGCAGGTGGATAGAAATTAATGAGGCAATTCCTTGAGATTTTTTATCGTTTACTTGATGGTAAGTTCCAGGTGAAGTTTACCCTACCGTTGGATGACCACAGGCACTATAAAGTAGGAATAATAGCTCAGAGAAGGGTTCCGTATCGCTTCCATAACCCATATGTATTTTCTTTATGTTGCACAGTTCTCTGGCCCTGTAGCATTCTATTCGTGACTAATCAAACCACTCCTACTGCCAATAGTCCCCCAGAATCAGGATTCCTTTTTCATGCTAAAATGATGGCTACTAACCCTGCAGAAGCTTCGACACCTATAGAGCCAAAAATTGCATAAATCATGGAGATTGGGCTTGAGGACAATGAAATTGATAGAATAATTGCGCTTCGGCTCCCTATGTGGAGGATTAGCTTCAAAACTAGAGAAAGGAGCACCGAATCGACCAGCGCAACAAAATTGACCCCCCTTTCAACCCAAAGGAGGTTGCAGGAACAAGCCAGAAGGGCTTGGACACAGCTATGAAAATGGATGAACAACTGTCGTAGACTGTCAAAACAAACACCGAGGCCGAGACTTAGGTCGGTTCACAGCTAGACCTGAGCACGATAGGGTTGAATGACAAAGATACCACCTCCACCCAGGGTACGAAGTGGCCAGGCGATCTTGCAAAAGGGTCCCAAAATAAGTAGCGCTCCCAACGCAAGGAATATGATGCGATGGTCACACTAACTGACGATGAACTCAAGAAAATCGCGGACGCAGTTACAGTGGCTACAGAGGATAAGTGGACAGACATAGAGGAAAAGTAGAATGTTGTGATCACCACGATCCAGGCTAAGCTTGACGTAGGGTAACCCTGTGAAACCTAGAATCTTTCTCCTTTCGATACATATAAAAAATGCATCTTCAACAAATGCCCAGATAAGACTCTAAATCTGGAAATTTCACTTTTTTCTACATGCGAAAGCTCTTCAACTTACCCATTCACCGGCTGGCGCTTTTAATCACCACATCAAATTCGCCCATATTATTGGTGCATTGGCCCAACGCATATCCAAACTTCAATTCTTGAAATCAAACCCAATTTAAAAAATTCATGAAATATCGGTGGCAGCAATCACAATTTCAGTTTTACAACATAAAATATCGATGGCAATAATCCTAAATTCAGCGTTACATATAATTGACTTATCACGTCAAAAACCCAACGTTGTTTGAATTTTCATGTCGCGTTTCTTCCTACCACAATTACTCCATTCAGCTTATAATCATCGTTCACGTATTTTTAACAATTGTTACTTTCAGATATGAAGCTAAATGGCGAATGTACAATCGCTTGACATACTCACCCATTCAGTGATTAATGCCAACTGTAAGTCAAGGTTTACACTTACAATTTTCATATGAAACACGCCACTGTTAAGAACCGTTGGACACAAAGTTTCTCCTGCGTACCTTCTAGAACTGAATGAACGCAGACCTCAACGTTACACCAATTTCATGGTTCAGTTCACAGTGTTGCTTCTCAATCCAATAATTCGTTGCATTTCAAGTTACCGCTCCATTAATTTCAATGGAAGTCTTCTATTTGCCATTCGATCACGATGACCATACCAAACTGCACTCCTGCAGTTCGATCCAGTAATTTGATTGCATCTCAATAGTATCGCCGGAATAGGGGCAACAAGCAAGACTGTACATTCAACAGTGTGGAATTAGTGCAAATTTACATGTATTCGTGCAACTAAACTGATTTGATCAATGAATTTACCCTAGAACGAGCGTTCAATAAATTTGTTTATACTCTATTCCTCCTCATCCAACTGTGAAATGACAGAACACAAGCTCCAAGATCAAGACTTCGCCATGTCAATCCTCTAGCAACATGACTACGCAGCTTTCATTTTATTGAAATGAAATTCCTTTGCATCGAATATTCAACTCTATTCACAATCTCTACACGTTTACTCTTCAGAGTTTTCCACTGAGTTTCAAAGCTCAGGACCTGCATCTTCCACACAACAATACATTCAGATATAAAACACAAGATAACATTAAAACCGATTTCACCATTCTGGCCACCATAACACGCGGCAACTCACAACACAATTTAACCGGATTAAATTCAAATTCCAACTCATGTGTCGATTTGTTAATTGATTCTCATGAACAACGTTCCATTAACACTTTGTCATATGCTTTCTCACGTTGAGGCTACAACTCTTCAACGCTGTAGATACTCCACACAATTTGCAATTAAATCTCAGCAATCGATTTTATTTAAATTCACAACGTTTTGGTTCAAATACATATAATACCTGTATTAAACCAATAAAATGAACCAAACACGACTTCCAAGTAAATTGAAACACAAGCACTGGCTTGATTTAATTGGTTTATTGCCACAGTTCAACAAATTTGAAACAGTCCATTTAGATTTTCATCAAAGCAGGTGCGCCCTCTATGAATTTGACTTTCAAAGCCAACATATCAACCCCAACTTGATTGATATTCGATCCAGTCCTAATCCAGGATGATCGATCTGCTTCTTCTTCACAAATGCAGATTTAATTTACTCCAAAACAAGAATCGATGTTAATTAAAAAATCAATTCTCCTCTTATAAATCAAACATATTCACAAAACAAATTCAACAACACTCATAACTCTCAAAAGTCAAAATCCCCTTACATATATAAAAACAAACATTTACAAATAACTTCCTGTTCATGGCCAGCTATTCAAATCAATGGTCCTTTTACAAAAGCCCGTAGGCTTGTAAACTTGCTGTCCAAACCTCACTATCTATTTTTTTTTTCTCTCCCCATTTCCCTTTGAGGCTCATAAATTTATACAAATTGAATTGAGCCAATTTTGGTTCATATCCCTTTTATCACTCAATAAAATCCCCAAATATCTCAACACCCCTACAATCTAGACTCTTATCCCTAAAACCTTGAAACTAATTCTAACTTAGGCTCCATCATTAATTCTCAATTATCTCAAGGCTAATTTCTCTCATGTTTTCCAATTATTTGGAAAAATTAAAATCATCTCATATAATTAATTAAAAACATAATTAATCACTCAAAATCTCATAAATATTTACATAAAATTAATAATTTCTCAAAAACATGAGACCCCTAGGTTTTTAAAAATACAGAGTATTTTCCCGAGCTAATGCTCCTGCATCAGACTCCCAAGGTAGAAAATGATCATGATCTCCATATCATGCGTTTAAGTCTTTGTCCACCTGGATCCCACACATTTTTCTATAACTTGTCATCTATATCTGTTGTTTGTTTCTTTTCTCCACGTCTCTATATCTTATGTTGTCTTTCTCCACTAGCTGCACTTTCACAATCTGTCTCTGTCTTCATTTTGCTGTTGTTGCTGCTTCTCTTCCTCTTTCCTGCTGATATCTTCCTCTGAGATACTTTCAACATGATTCTTCTGATTAGTTCAATTTCTCTTCCAATAAATCTCCACGCTGCTAATTTTTTGCTCGTTCAGTTTGTACTTGTTCAGTCTTTACCTCTATGCTTTTTTCCGTTCTTACCGCCACCCAATCATCCATGCCTCTTGTATTCTACAACAGAAAACTTCGCTTCTGCCTCCTCCTATCAACAACTTACTGGACTGGTACATTGTGTACTTATTTCTGCTATCTTCATCTCTTTGCATCTGCATTTCCCAATTCTGCAATTGAGATTCTTTCTGCATTGAATCTTGACTATTCAGCATCATCTCCAGCAACATAAATTCTTCATTCCATGGATTTAAAATTTCAACAGAATTCTCGTCTTCATCCTTCATTTGACTGCTCAACTGAGTTAAATGTTCTTCAGTACCTGCAACAATACCTGCATTCACAAAACACTTGTTAAAACAAAAATCATAAGGCATCAGTGCCTTTTCCTCCTTTGCCAGCACTTGAGTATGTTGTTCTGAATTCTCCTCCACTATCAGCACATCAGTATGTCGATTCTCTCTTCCCAAGGAATTCTCTGAAGAACTCCCAAGATTGTTAACCAGTCTTTCTCTCACACCATCTGCTTCCATGATACCTTTTTGCTCTCATTCACTGTACTGAACTCTTTCTTCTGCAATCTCTGTGTCATACTCTGAATTCTCCAACAAATATTCCAGCAATGCAATTTCTCTGTGGCATTGCTGGAGCATATCATCATCATATACCATCTCTGCATTCATACACAACTTGTCAGTTTGAGAATCACAAAGTTCAACAGTATCAACTGTTGGTTCATATACCAGCTCTTCAAGCTGAATCTCCTTTTCATTCACATGAACTTCTTCCTGTGCTGTAACAGCAAAAGCATCACTGCTTTCTTCTTCAGAGTACTTATCTCCTGAAAGACTCTTTTCCACACTTGCGTCAGCTTCACAAGATTTCACATCCTCCATAGTAAAACCTGTAATCACATCACAATTGTCAGCTACAAAAATAAAAGAGTTCACATTATCCAGCTAATCTGGATTTTCCCAATAACACATCATCTACCCGAGCTTCCTTAGCTCCTCTGTTAACTACATGTTTTTCTGTTGTAGCCTCTGCCACTTCACTCTCTTCCTCATGGTCCAACCATGTATCTGGTATTTCACATTTTCCTTTAAAAACTCCATCAATAACTCCAGATGTACTTCTATGTCAGCTTTCTCTTTCTCGTACTCTTCATCAGTCAACTGCTTCCATATGCCATTTGCCTTGGCATCTTTCTCCCTTTTTCTACGATGGCCTCTCTCTAAACCTCTGCTCTCTCCTTTATGACTTTCAATAGTCATCTCCTTCGCCGTGAGTTTCTGACCCATGAGTTGCACCAAGCCTCTGCAACAGTAAACTCTTCTGCTACCACTTACCTCACCAATCCCTTCCTCTGGATCTGGTCTCTTGGTAATCACCGTTCCTCTACTGGAGCTCTTCGAGCATTTGTCCACTACCCCTTTAGGCTTCTCTAATCTGCAACTTTCAAGAACACACTTGTCCTTTTCATTCAAGCTCCATTGAATCTTTAGGTTCTACCACACTCCCTTAGAATCCATGTCGGACTCTTTCATCACTGCACTCCAGCTGTGATCTTCTTCTTCCCGCTGAGATTTTCTTCACTATGCCTGCAACCCAAATTCTGCAAACAAATTTAAAACCAGAGTTAAATATCACTTGTCAACTCACCTTCAAGATCCTGTTGATCTTGCTTTATCTTCCACCTGCATAAGATCTCTATGCTGCAACATTCATCAGTCTCAAAATCTGATCTTAACACATGCAATTAATTTAACTGAAAACTTAAATCTCCACACAGAGCTATTCCAGCTCTGATACCAAAAATGAAGCAGGCTAACCCTGCGAAACCCATAATCTTTCTCCTTTCGATACATATAAAAAATGCATCTTCAAAAAATGCCCAGATAAGACTCTAAATCTGGCAATTTCACTCTTTTCTACATGCGAAAGCTCTTCAACTTACCCATTCACCGGCTGGCGCTTTTAGTCACCGCATCAAATTCACCAATATTATTGGTGCATTGGCCCAACGAATATCCAAAATTAAATTCTTGAAATCAAACCCAATTTAAAAACTTCATGAAATATCGGTGGCAGCAATCACAATTTCAATTTTAAAACATAAATATCAATGGAAATAATCCTAAATTCAGCGTTACATATAATTGAATTATCACAACAACAATGCAATGTTGTTTGAATTTTCATGTCGCATTTCTTCCTGCCACAATTACTCCATTCAGCTTATAATCATCTTTCACATATTTTTAACAATTTTTACTTTCAGATATGATGCTAAATGGCGAATGTACAATCGCTGGACATACTCACCCATTCAGTGATTAATGCCAACTGTAAATCAAGGTTTACACTTACAATTTTCATATGAGACACGGCACTGTTAAGAACCGTTGGACACAAATTTTCTCCTACGTACCTTCCAGAACTGAATGAATGCAGACCTTAGCGTTACAACAATTTCATGGTTCGGTTCACAGTGTTACTTCTCAATCCGGTAATTCGTTGCATTTCGACTTACCTCTCCGTTAATTTCAATGAAAGTCTTCTATTTTCCATTCGATCACGACAACCATGCCAAACTGCGCTCCTGCATTTCAATCCAATAATTCGATTGCATCTCAATAGTATCGTCGGAATAGGGGCAACAAGCAAGACTGTACATTCAACAGTGTGGAATTAGTGCCAATTTTCATGTATTCGTGCAACTAAACTGATTTGATCAATGAATTTACCCTGGAACCAGCATTCAATAAACCTGTTTATACTCTATTCCTCCTCATCCAACTGCGAAATGACAAAACGCAAGCTCCAAGATCAAGACTTCTCCATGTCAATCCTCTAGCAACATGACTACGCGGCTTTCATTTTATTGCAATGCAATTCCTCTGCATCGAATATCCAACTTTATTCACAATCTCTACATGTTTACTCTTCAGATTTTTCCACTGAGTTTCAAAGCTCAGGACCTGCATCTTCCACACAACAATGCATTCAGATATAAAACACAAGATAATATTAAAACCGATTTCATCATTCTGGCCAACATAACATGCGGCAACTCACAACACAATTTAACCGGATTAAATTCAAATTCCAACTCATGTGTCGATTTGTTAATTGATTCTCATGAACGACGTTCCATTAACACTTTGTCATATGCTTTCTCATGTTGAGGCTACAACTCTTCAACGCTGTAGATACTCCACACAATCTGCAATTCAATCTCAGCAATCGATTTTATTTAAATTCATAGCATTTTGGTTCAAATACATATAATACCTGTATTAAACCAATAAAATTAACCAAACACGACTTCCAAGTAAATTGAAACACAAGCACTTGCTTGATTTAATTGGTTTATTGCCACAATTCAACAAATTTCAAACAGTCCATTTAGATTTTCATCAAAGTGGGTGTGCCCTCTATGAATTTGACTTTCAAAGCCAACATATCAATCCCAACTTGATTGATATTTGATCCAGTCCTCCTCCAGGATGATCGATCTGCTTCTTCTTCACAAATGCAGATTTAATTTACTCCAAAACAAGAATCGATGTTAATTAAAAAAATCAATTCTCTTCTTATAAATCGAACATATTCACAAAACAAATTCAACAACACTCATAAGGCTCAAAAGTAAAAATCCCCTTATGTATATAAAAACAAACATTTACAAAGAACTTCCTATTCATGGCCAGATATTCAAATCAATGGTCCTTCTACAAAAGCCCGTAGGATTGTAAACTTGTTGTCCAAACCTCACTATCTATTTTTTTTTCTCTCCCCATTTTCCTTTGAGGCTCATAAATTTATACAAATTGAATTGAACCAATTTTGGTTCATATCCATTTTATCACTCAACAAAATCCCCAAATATCTCAACACCCCTACAATCTAGACTCTTATCCCTAAAAGCTTGAAACTAATTCTAACTTAGGCTCCATCATTAATTCTCAATTATCTCAAGGCTAATTTCTCTCATGTTTTCCAATTATTTGGAAACATTACAATCCTCTCATATAATTAATTAAAAACATAATTAATCACTCAAAATCTCATAAATATTTACATAAAATTAATAATTTCTCAAAAACATGAGACCCCTAGGTTTTTAAAAATACAGAGTATTTTCCCGAGCTAATGCTCCTGCATCAAAGCTTCACACCCTCCAGTTGAAGATAGATACACTACAGACAAGCGTAATTCAGGTACGGACTTCCTTGGCAACTAGCAGTGTAGTTCTAGCTACGAAAGAAATTTGTCTCTGCTCTTTGCCTAGCACTGCCCTTGTAGGAATCCAACTCCAAGCAGGTACAGGGATGCAGTTGGATCTAGCCAAGCTACCCCATAAGGCATTATAGGGTCTCCACACAGCCGTTTTCCAAGATATCCACCATCACAACCAGAAATTACACCAACATCTTGATATGGCTAAGCAAACCATCACCCAGCAGAATGCATAAGTGCTCCTCACTGTCTCACAGCGGGTGGAGCTTGAAACAGTGATCCACCAGCTCTGAACGGAGGTTAAAAAATATATCCTAGGTATAGACATGCCCCGAAATAAAGTTGAAGGATTGGTTGCAGCGTTGATGGCATCCAGGACAGAAATGGAGGTCATTAAGATGTAGCTGGAGTAGCAAATCAGTGACCTACAGGCCAAATTGCAGCCCAAAACACCCCCAGAGGTATGCACCCAACATGCTGTGCTGGTGACCATAGCTACGAACACCATTATAGGAAAAATTTCTCAGGGCGCCCAGTTGCTCGAGACAAACCTGCAGTTATGGACCAAAGTCCAGCAAGATCCAATCCTCCGAAAAATTAGTCAGGAATTGCGACAGAAAGAGGAAGCTTTTGAGTAGATTGGGGCTACCTTACCCACTTTGGTCCCTGCACAGTGTCTAGCTCGTATAAGGACCAACAAATCCCTCCAAGATGAGATTGAGGAACTCCGCTAGAAGAAGCATGTTATTGGTGAACGGTTAAAGCATTAGACTGCTGCGGCCTTCCAGCTCTCACAGGATATTGATGGTGATATGAAGCCACTAAAGCAGACACTTGAGAGTGTCACAGCTACGATATAAGGACCTACGTCACAAAAGCTCGTGGAAATTTGAAAGAGCACTGCTACTCAGAGTCTAGAAGTGCTTCCCCCACTAGTCGTAGTCGTCAATGCACTGCGCCCCTAGGTGGAGACCCCACCACCATAGTGATTCGGGACGAGTCACAAGATTCCATTGGGATACTATGGAAATAGGGTCTCCTAAAAGCTGTGAATCTGGTCCATTTTGTATATTTTTTATTATACTTAGTCTAGTGCAATGGTTTTGGCACAGGTCAAAGCCCCTAATACATTGTAAGCGGGCCAAGGGTAGACCAAGTGTGCGCAAATCGTGGTTTGCAGACCATTGGATGCGTAGGATAAAGTACTATAAATAGTCGAACCCTTTTTATTCAATAGAGAGGAATGAATAGAGATTGATGCTAAGTGCGAACTGTTAGATGTAGGATTGGGTTATTGGGTTAGGCCTCCTGCTGGCTGTGTGCGCAGAGATCATTTCTTCGGTTGTGTGTGGACCCTGCTGGTTGTGTGCATAGGTGGGTTTTGGGGGTATGTAAGAGACCTTTTGTTAAGTAAAATATGCAAATTATTGTGGATATCTGATGTTGTTTTATCTATCTGGTTATGGTTATTGAGGACTCGAATTATATGTGATTCTGGTATAAGCTGCGAAAGATATGTGTTTATGAGTTGCGAATTATCTGTGTTATGATAATTGTATCTGAAATCTGATTAAGTCTTCTCTGAATATATTTTTTATGCTTATACTTGGCTGTCTACACTTGGATGTGAGCTTGTTATATAGATCTGGTAAAACTGTACTCTGGTTAATCATTGAAAGTCCTGCGAACGAGCTCTGACTGCATAGATCTGATAGTTTCTGAACGGTTCGACTTACGTGCTCTCTCTCTCAGGGTGCAGAAACCTGGTTCCAACACCCACCCATAATACTTCGAGTGAGACTTTGGCCTATGTAAGCAGGTCATTGTCAAAAGGGCCAGTAGTATATGGGTTTATTGGAAAACGTTAACCTCCGAACCTGGGTTAGGACCCCTCAAGCCAACAAGCATGCATGGAAAATACATAACAAAGAAAAACACATAACTTGTCATAGACTCATGACAATGTCATTTGGACAACCACACCATTGGCACTTCCATGGAAATAACACTGCCACCATGACCAACAGAATACGAATGCAACAAGAATATAGACTGGCCATAAATGCATGAACAACACACTAGCCATCTAGTCCAAGGGTTGTACCATGCTCTCATACCACTATGTAAAACCTTATTCCTACATCTACACAAGTAACCGGCCAACCGGGGTAAAAATGTGACGAGAGGCTACTTATATGAGATTCAATATCTTAGATGACTTCAAGGAAGTAAAACAAATAGAAAAAAGACAAACACACCTTACAAAACATAAACAACATCCCAAACAGGTAACCCAACCTTCCAGACCCCTGAACCTTGACAGCAACTAAATTTTTGACTCTTTTGGACCATAGATGCAGGCATGCCAAGGCAAGGGTAGTCGATTTCAACCTATAGTCATAGGAAAAACACAAAAAACATGCTGCCAGGGCCCCAACTGGTCAGTTCTATGCCTATAACTCTGGGATTTGTGCCACCTTTTTAGCCCAAGAGCCCAGGTCACTACCAAGAACTTCATGAAAATTTAGGAGATGATAAAAAATATTAAAACAAAGGTTTGAAAGAAATCACATCATTAGGAACTCATGTGACAATAATTTCCTCAAAGATATCACAAATATTGAATCTACAGGTGTAAACAACATATTTAAGCATATGGACTTCATACTTATCTAAAAATTGATAAGAATCATTGCTCCCTTACATCATTAGTTGTAATATAATATATTTAACAATAGATACATTGTGCATTCATTTACAATTAAAAACATGGATAGATCCATACATCATCACTTATAAAATACATGATTATAACCATAATAATAATAACATGAAATACCATGGATACAACAACAATATATTCAAAATATTAACCAATACATTTGTGTACCAAATATCAAAGAAATGATCTCCACATTTCTCAATGTAAAAGACCAATCGAAGATGGGACTTCCATGTTCAACCTGAGCATAGATTGGTTGAGAAAAATCTCTCTTTGGCCAATCACCCCCGTGCCATATTGCAACTGTGATTGTGGGATTCATAGCTAGCTAAAAATAACCAAACAAGCATGAATTATACCAGAGTTCTCTCCCTACACCATTAGAAATTTGAGTGCCTCCTAGTCTCCCAGGATTTACCGTAATCCATAGTCTGGATCAAGGATCACTAGGCCCTAAACCAAGACATACTCTCCAGGATTTACCATACATCCAATCCTAGGACTAGTAGGCCCAACGAACAGAAATCCACCTCTCGGATTTACCATATATCCCACCATTCATCGGAAAGGATTCCTAGGCCTACCGAGGTACACAAGATGGCATTACCGTAACCGACATTCTGGTTGAAGGGCTACTAGGAAAGTGAATTTACTGTGATCTATAGTCTATTTTAGGGACCACTAGGCCATGTGTTTGTCATTTCAAAGATCCACCTCACTCAACTTTGAATCCTTATGGAAATCCAGCTCAACTCAAGTATGAGAAACCCATCTCATCAACTCTATACAGAAATGGCAAGGCTAGGCTGAAAACATTGTCACACCTTGCAAAAGAAATGCCAAGACAGAAAATAACCACATGCAATACCATGTATGGCATATCTAGCAAGGAGATCAAATATTAAATTCAATACATGCAAAGAATTCTTCTGTAGTTGTTTGATCCTACTCTTCCTTTCTTTATTTGCCTTTCTTGCTCCAATTCCAAGTTTCTTGAAGAAAAGTCTAAGTTTCCAAGAGAGGGAGAGAGAGAGAGAGGGAGAGAGAGAGAGAGAGAGAGTAATGAGAGAGCTCCAAAATGAACTGAAAAAATGTTACCAACTGATCCTCATAATCATTTTTATTAATGAGGCCTCTAATTTCTTCAATTTCTATTTTTGCCTTTATCTTTCTCCTCACATGCAACCTATTACCTTTCACCTTCTTTTTCTCCTATTTTCCATTATTTTCATAATCAAATTTCCAAATATTCCATTTTCCTTTCCAAATTCCTTTTACATTTACTTTTTTAATTTCCTTAGCCATAATAAACCGAGCAACACCCACACTAGGATGTTTTTCCCAACATTCATCTAAGAGTAAGTGTCCCCTCAACTGTGGTTATTATTTTGAAATTTATTGCATGGAATTTTCACTAGGGATGTTACGAAAATATGGAGGCTCAAGATGAGAGATTTTCCTCTGGAACTAAGTATTACGCAGTACATGCTTAACCAATAGTATATTGTGCAGTTCCAGGGCTCATCCTACATTGTGGCCATTGATACTACTAAAATTGTAGCCTCTCTGAGCTCACTATTGAGGATGAGATGTACATTACATAGTCTCATTCCTTATGCTTCAAACCTAACTACTGGGAGTGCGTAGTGCACAATTTCCTCAGGTAGTCAGGCCAACTTCCTAGTAAAAATTGGGGAATCCTTCTTGTAAAATGCCCAGTTTACTTCTTAAACTTGCCTTGAAGGTGATTTTTCTTCAAAATGATGTCTTCTTTCCATGAGTGTCTTTTTGGCCCTAGAGGTACAAAGGTTGTTGAGCACCTCTCCAGCAACCACTGTTATAATGTAACCCAAGAGGTTTGCCTCAAAAGAATCTACTAAAAGCAATATTATTGAATAATTTGAGTAAGTTTCCGTTAAATTTCCATTATATGTGGACACCCAGTTGTTTGTAGAAAATGGATCCAAACTCACATGGAAACATATTGAAAATGATTTCACAAAATACTTTCAAGAATATTTTGAGGACTGAGAGGTTCATCATAGCATCATGTAGTTAGGACTATACAAGGTTGCATGCAGGTATCTAGCCTTCCCGTGTGCAGATGTGATCAGTTGGGTTGTCTCACACACTGATGGGAAAACTATGAAATTGAGCAACACCAATGGACATAAGAATTATCTCACCTTATCATCACACGGTTTCCAGCAACACTGCATATGCTGAAGAAGGCACCATGGGTCACTCTTCCTTTCTAGATAATATTGTACGAGAACAAGAATCTCAAAGTTTTATATACCAAATCAAAAGCCATAGTGAATTTTTAATTCGATACAAAAGACTTCAATCCATATTATCCGATGGGAATTTTCAAATACCATGGTGCATGAATCGACTACAACTGGTTCAGCGAGGAATATTGGTGTCCAGAGGAGGAACAATGGATGAATTTATATAACTTATCGACACCCTCTGATCTGATCAGCATAACTAGGACTTGTCAAGTTTTCCCTTAGACGAAAACAGTTTCAAAAGAGACAACAACAAAAGGTAGAAACCGAATATAGGATAAGGGAAAGATGAAGGTTCTTGATATTGTGAAGGAGGAACAAAGCTGGAAGATGAAAACAAATCCTATCCTTCAGTAAGAATATTTGGCAATAGAAGAAAAAAGGATGCATATGAATCAAGGGGAAGACCATATAGATAGAGAGAAGAAAATCTTGGAGGAAGCATAACTAAGAGCTCAAAAAGCATAACAAGACCTAAGGAAATAATCAGACTTAAGAAGAAGGTAATATGAGAAGAATCAGAAGTAGGAAGAAGAAAGATGGAAATTTTCCACAAAGAAGAGACAAAACCCATACATGTTTAACAGGAGGTACATGATAAACCAACAACAGAAGGAGTGAGCGAATAGATGCAAGATCGGGACCTTTCTCGAGGGATTGAGCAATTTATTAAAGTTGCGAACATGGAGTTCGGAATGAAGCCACAAGATGAAGATGTGGATTTGATTCCTAGAACATCGCAGGTCACCTTTCAGACTCCACCACCTCTAATCGCAGATACAGCCCCAAGAGAGTAAGGGGAAATAGTCCCAATTAATGATGATCTAGTTGTTGATGTGTAAAATATGTCATTTGATGAACTCTATAAGAATATTGTAAAAGAATAAAGAAATCACTTCCAGAATGATCATTCCTCACGTGTATTCTTGCGAGAAAGGGTGATAGTGGCACACACCAACAAGAATCCAAATGCCATTGTCGATGCTAACTTGGACTTCACATTTGCAGCGAGATCCAACAGTCAATATTTTTCATTTGAGAATAGACAGTTGTTACAGAGCATATACAAAATAATGAGTAGCTTCATGAAGCGGTGAAAAATGAATCATCTGCATAGGGCTACCTAGAGGAGATTAAAGTATTGATACTTGTTCAAGTATCCACACTTGGAGACACTGTGTAAGATGTTTATGAGGAGTTGGTGACTCTACATTAGGAAATTTTCCACTTACATGACTTTCAATGGAAAATAAAAGAGTTTGTCATGACTATTAATAATGTACAAGTTTCCATCACTATCGTGCATGAGAGGACAATGTGATACAAGGAGACACCGCTTACACTGGTGAAGAAGATGAAGCCACATGCGGAGCTAGAGAAAGGAAGAGTTCGGATGTTGATCCAGAACAAAAAGTAGCTTGGCTCATTCATCGGAAACATTTAGGCCTCATATGTATAAATATACAATAGTTTCAACTTCATGGTGAGAACCCACTGGATCCCATTAGTCAGTATACACACTGAGATCAAACAAAAAATACAAGTCTGATAGGTGATAGATCCATACCTGGAGCAGCTAAAGTAGATGGCCACCTGAGAGGATTTGGAGCTTAATAAACAGAACCTTCACACTTACATCAGTAGCCCAGTTCAGATTAAAAAAATGTTGCTCCTAATTCAATAAGAGGTTAATACCAATTCCAATACATTGTACCTGGATTCTATGGAGGCAAGTGTTTGCTTCCAGTCTGATACTATCTCGAAGTTTGGGGAGACCATCGAGTAGTACCAATTCGAGTTCCAGTATGTGACCAACATACACAAATTTGAAGTTTCTCAGCTTAAGTTCACCTCAAATCCAACATCATAGTGATTTATCTTGTTATGCTATCAGGTTGTCTCTACCCTATTTTGTCTTATGTGCGTACAATTGGAAAATGTAATATTATTTGTAATTATTTTAAAAATTGATACTCCAAGTGTCTTTGATGGAATGTGAAGAGACATATGTAATAAGTTGAAGATTCATGAGTGGAGTCCGAGAGTCATAAAGGAGGCATGCCATGAGTCACCCCCCTTTTGTTATAAATATATCCTCATAACTCTTGTAACATGATTTTCAGGAGTGAAGATTTTGGCAAGGCTTAAGCTTAGAGAGAGCTTGAGACTTATGAGTGAGCGTTGGCTTCAACGGAACATAGAGGGAGTGTAATTCTTTACAGGAACGTGTGTTTTATATTTCACATTCCACTAGTGGGGCTAGTGTTTCGTGAAATGTTGTATGTATGATTGGAACTATCACTTTAATAAAAATCAGAGACAACACGTTTTCATGCATATATTGTGAATATAGTAGGACTAATTTTATTGCATTTTCAATGCATGTTATTTAAATTATGCACATGCTTATGAAATATTTCATTTTCATTTGTATGTAGGTTGTTGGATGCGTGTTGATGTGTTAATTTTCAACCTTAACTTGTGGACTATTCCACTTGTTAGTTCGTGTTATGTATTTTCGCTCATGTGTTCCTTCTAAGTTATGCACAATTTAAGGTTTCTAAGGGGCACACTTTACTTCCCCTTCATGTGTTGGAATCATCATACGTTTCACTTGACTCTCCATAGGGTCACGCACCTATTCTCACCAAATACACTATGCACCACTCTATGTGTTATGAAAACTAAGTTCTATCATTAACACCCCACTGCTCGGACTCCTACTCCAATTGGTGTGAGGTCTAGTTGGGCCTTCATATAGTGGAGATCCTATGAATTTTGGCGGGTCCAACACCATCAAAAATTCCTTGGAAAATTTAGGGATAAACTCCTAGATGTAAAATTTCTGGTAGCAACATGTATACATCTTGCATCTAACACTAAGAGATTGCACTTGATACATTTGTGAAATTCCAAATGGGTGAGCGTCCAATTTCAACTATATTTGTGGATCTCAGAATTTTTATTATACCCTCAACAAATTTTCCCATTGTATCTTCCAAAACCTTAGAGTATTGTTGCAAAACAAATCACACTGAAATGTAAAAAATCAAACTGAAATGTGAATTAAATATCTGTCATAGAACAGAAGAAATATTATTTTTCATTGAATTAGCATATACATCAAAAGAGCCACTTCCATAATAATATAATGTAGAATTCATGTAGATAAGTTGATCCCCACAATTATAAATACCAATATCTTGGATGTAAACCATAGCCCTATTAAAAAATAGGACACTGCTCCAACAACTTTAACTACATGTATTAGATTTGAAGTTGCCTCTCGATTTGGAAGAATTGAAACCATACAAATAGACATGCCTCCTGCATGCAAGGGCCATGTAAGTAATTTTTAATGACTAAATCTATTAGTTTTCATTATTTTAGAATATTTAAATTAAAAAAATAGATATTAAAAATAAAAAAGTAAATACGATATAAATAAGGTTAAATGGTTAAATCTAGAAAAGAATTAAAATAAAATTGAAATTCGAAGTGGGGATTTCATGTAGCCAAGTGCACCCTCTAAATATTATGATGGGACTTGGATCTTTGGCTTGAATATCAAACCCTTCATTTAGACATTTCATTTCGAGGTAACAAGGAACTGGGAATGTAACTAAATTAACTGGGGATTTGACTTACTGAGGAGAAATCAGATTAGCACTGGATTGTGGTGAATGGAGATAAAAATATTCATGAAATGAGGTTGTAGGTGGAGCTTTAGGGACTAGAAATGGGATCAAGATGAAAAAATCAGAACAGATAAGTTGCAGGTGAATTGAGTTTACCCTATTATTCCTCTCAACTTCTACCCTACTGAAAATTCGTGTCAGATCCCCTCCACATTTATAGATCAAAAGGAAAAAACCCACAATGGAAATTTTTATTCAAATAACGTGATTTATGATCATGTGGTATATGCTACAAGATATACACAATTAGAGAAACTAGAGGTCATGGAGGAGGGACTACTGTCAGAATCTATGAAATTTAGATTGAATGGGTCCTCATATTTGGAAGTCGAATACGAGTGGAGAAGAGTCTATATGAATGAGATTCCCACAAAATTGTACAGTGGAATTTTATCCCAATGTGATGCATATGAGGCCTATTAGCTTAATTTCCACAACTTTTCAAAAAATTAGGGATTCAGTCTAAAAACGTACTTGTGATATAAGAGTTGGTACCAGATTGAAGCTAGCAAGGGAGATAATATTTCATGAGTGGAGATAAGATCAAAAACGTTTTATGTATGTTCATTTAATATAGGAAGGAGCATACACCACTCAATTAGTCTCTAGAGCTAGTACAGATCTAAAGTTTCAAGGCTCAAGTGAATATTTTACAATCAGCAAGACGCAAATGAACAATTCTTTCATTGTAGAGAGAGAGAGAATAAATGGTGATAAAAACCATTGATAGTCAAATGAGAGAGCCCAGTCAAGAAGGCATGGTTGGGAGCGTGCATCTCTCTTTTTATAAACTAAACATTAACATAAATGTGGAGTTGGATACAAGATTTTGATTTATTAGTGTTTAATGTGATTCACTTTCTTGCAGTCTTTCTTAGAATGCATGTCAGATTGCAAACATTAATATCGTTGAATGTTCACTTGAAGATAATTCACTTGAAAATATATTGTAAACACCGATACCCTAGAAGGTTTTGTTAACTAAAATGAGATTGGAAAGGTATGAAATATTTTGTTTTTTCTTGTGATTGAAGTGGTGTCCTAAGGAAAAATAATAAAATAATAGTTATGAATTTTAGAGGGAAAACAAGAAAAATACTTTTTTAATTGTATTTTTGGCACCTCTCCTTATATTTTTACTAAAATTTCAAGTTTAGAAACTCATTATATTTGGAACTAAATTCCACATCCAACGAGTACCCATTATGCATACTTTTGAGAAGACCCACATTGATAAGAATTGCAGATACATTAAAAAACGTGTTAAAAAATGTTTTTTTAGTGTATCTATAATTTTTATCAAGGTGGGTCTTCTCAAAAGTATGCATAATGGGTACTCATTGGATGTGGAATTGAATTACGCATCTAATGAGTGTCTAAACTTGAAATTTGAGTAAACCTATCACCCGATAAGCCAAAATACAATTCAAAAAAGTAGTTTTTCTTATTTTACCCCTAAAATATTTACATGTCCATATTTTTTAAGTTAAACAATTTTTATTGGTTTACATATTATGACATGGAAATTACATGAAAATTTCATGGGAACTCTTAGGCTAGAATTTCCTCTAATATATCCAAGTATTGCACTTTCTAAATCGTTGTGCTATATTGTGAATTAATAAAACTATCTAATTGGTTTTTTGTTTCGATATTATTCTTAATGTTTAGTAAGTAGTTATTTCCTATTAAATAAAACAATTTTTGTGTTAATTTTCTTATGCATGCACCTAGCTAGACTACAGAAATACTGAACACTAGACATATGATAATTATGAATAGTAACAAAATATTGATGTTGTCTACGAAAATGTTTGTGGAAGCTATGGAATTGAATCTCTCTATAAGGGGATAGGGATACAGTGAAGAGGTCATTTTTCAAGGTGCAGAGGAAGAGGTGGAAAATTGTGGCTTGGAAATTTTAGTTATAAAGACACTAGTACTTTGATCATCTCTCTTAAAACGACCAGTTGACAAAGAATTTTGTATGATTAAATAGGTAACGTAAAGAAGATTATATTTTTCTTCGACAAAATTTAAAATTTTATGTGCAACTCACAAAATATATAAGACCATCGAGTTTCACATATATTGTCTATTGTTTCATATGTTGAAAATCTTGTTAATTTTCTTGTTAATTTTCTTTGTTTAAAGAAATTAGTGTCCATATCAAAATATAGAAGCCCCTCTACCTTCACAATCTCTCTATTCCATATTTTTGGCATCAATTTAATTATTAACACATCTATATGTTTCTTTGAATGTTTATAGTTCATCGATTTCGAAATGAAATCAAATTATAGTTCCACCTCTCTTTTTCTCTTCGACTATGCATGCCCTCCATGTATTTCAGAAAATCAAATCAAATATTAATAAATCATGTTTTAGAAGAAATGAAACATTTTGAAATAGATCATAAAAATAATAAAATTGATGAAGAAGAGTGACCTACGACATTTGAAATTAAATGGAATAAAATGTAAGCATGTCATGTTCTAGAGGGGAATATGAGCAGGTAGGAAATAACATTACACCAAGATATTTTTTGGGAGATGAATCAAATAAAAGAGGCATGGTAACAAAAAAACTAAAGAGATTGGATGATTGTGAAAAACATGTGTCAAACACAAATTAGGGACACTCGAAACAATAATATTCTCAAAAACATGATTTGGAAAAACAAGGTAACTCTGCGAGAACTTAAGGCTTCAACATGGCGTCAGAGGCAGCTGAATGATGGGTGTGAATACTTGGTTATTTTCTCTTTAGAAATAATAAATGAGTTGATAAGAGTCAGTGAAAATTTGGCATATAAAGTAAGTTATGTAACTTTCTCAGTTAAAACTATGGACAATGAGGACTTAACAGAATGATGTGTTGTAATATTCCTATTATTTGTATCAACTATAATCCTTAGTTATATGTTATGCGCCATATGGAAGTATGTAAAACATAAAACATCAAGATTAACATTGGATGGGAGTGGTAAAAATCCTTCATGAAAAATTTCCACATGACTCAATTGTACACAATTTTCTACACTTCGCTACATCCAGTTATTTAGGGATGCGGGATCCAAAAAATACAAAAAAAAATCTTGAAGAAAATATGTAGGAAGAGAAAGTTGTTATAGAAAAACATGGAAGTTTCGAATGCTGGTTGACTGAGAGATGGATTAAATGTAATGTATGGTGGTGGTGAATTTGGTTTTGTTGGCTACAAAAATATTATATATAATTTTATGGATACAATCAATATGCCTTGACAAATATTCGGTGGTGTGAATGTCTCTGCTTAGACCAATATCCCCATTACATATCGGTGTTGATCCTCAATCAACCATAACTCTAGTTTTGTGGATCAAAAGATTAATAAAGAGGTTTGGTGGTGGTTGGTGCATTTGAAAACTATCCATAAAGAATTTATGGGATTTTAATGCACTCGCACCATCAATTGGGTTCATATATGTTGGCTTAAATGATTGATGGAGGTCTCAAATAGGTATAGTTAATATTTCCTGAAATTTTTTTCACGAAGAAATCATTTCAAGTCCTAAAGGGAATAATGATTAGGGCTTAAAATATGATTGGAGGATCATGTGATTAAAAGAAAATCCGACCAACCAATCAGATTTGGATATGGTCCCAGGTTGTCATAATGGCAGATATTGATGGTTTTTTGGATTGGGACAACGTAAAATCTCCTCATTTCCAAGATGTTACCAGCGAGACCTACTCATCTCACCAATAAATATTGCTTTATTTTATTTTTAATCTTCCAAGTTATATGGTTGACCACATTCATGGACCTTGGGAGACTTTGTATCCTAATTTTTGATTGGTTTCACTTGTCTTGTTTGTGTCGGGGTAAGTCTCCATCTAAAACGGTTAAATTTCCCTTGTGGTTTAAATCACAATTACTTAAATTTCTCCCCTATTACGTTTTGAACATGATGATGCCGCCAGAATTAACTAATAAAAATAGGACGAGGTTGGGAGGTGAGATTTCATCTATCTAAGTAATCAAAGGAAGGAAAACATATTAAACAAATTTTCTGGAGGATTAATTGAAAAACTTTCTGAGGTAGGTTTATTGATTTTGTGTATGCCTGAGTTTACATAGTCTATATAACGGGTTTGATAGTTTAAGGGATTTATGATAAAAAAGTTATTTAGGTGTATGATTGTGTGAGAAACATGGAAGATTCTTCACAGAATAGCTATAGTCTTGACATATACAATGCGATTAAGTTGATGATTTTAGATATAATTAAATAAGCCACATAAGGGAAACATCAAAACAACCAACTACTAATCCTTGGAAGTATCCCATCATCTCAGTGTGAGATCAAGGTTGAAAGGGTTCATGGTTGAAGAGAAGGGAAACTTAGACTTTGGAAAGGTTAATCCATACATTTACCTAGATTTCACTCATGATCAAGTTCACAATTTGGTGTTTGAACTACACAGAAAAATGGAGAGTCCATCCCATCTAGATGAATTCGACCTCAATGTGGATAAACTAATCAAGGTGTTGATGGCCATAGAGAAGAATCTTGGTCATGATTTCTAGGGAAAAAACCACACTATGAGGTCCACATTTAACAATATTCCATTTAGATCAAAAATACCAGAATAGATAGTGAAATGAAAAATAATGTATCCAAAGATAACAAGGGTATGGGAAAGTATTTATACCTCCCTGAACACAACTTGACTCTCACTGATTGACCTAGGAAAAAAAAATGAGAAAAAGGAATAAAGGCAGAGGAAATAAACTAATTAGGGCAGAGGAGGAGATACAAAAGTTGATCCTAGGAGTCGACTTATATTGGGAAAATGTGATCATATTGCAAAAGAATTTTTTGGTGGGATGATGGTAATTTAGCAAGATGAATCGGGTGAAAATGAAAGAATGTATCCGAAAAATTTGGTCATCTCTTCTTGGATATAGTCATAAGGATATTGAAATAGTAAATGGATGTTTCAAGTTTCATTTTTTGCAAGAAGAATGTTTAGTCAATTTAGCGTCCTAAATTGCTAACATAAATTATCGACCAGAGCTAGTAAACTGATGAAGTGTGACGCACTATATGTGCCTAAGAAACCTACTTCTTACTTCGTTGTTTTGATTTTTTATTGTTGTTTTGGGGTTTTATGTTTTGATTCTTAGTGTTCTACTCCAAACTAGAAAGATGAGATTAAATCTAATTAAAAGGAAGGAAAATTAAATGTTGTCAAATGAATTAAAGCAGAGTTTTATTTGCAAGTTCTATTCCTAACTAGAAAATGATGAAAACAGAGAGTCCTAAACCATGGATATTACAATTTTTAAATGAACATTCATGAAATGACAAGTAACTCAAAACACTACAACTTAATCTGATTCATTTAGTTAGAGATTTGTTGGAAGAGCTTGTGAAAAAGATTAATTTTAATACAATGAGGATATCCTAAAACATAAAAGGAAATGCTGAAACAAACAGTAACTTAAAACATTATAGTGAAATCTCATTCATTTGATAGAAGTTGATTGGAAGAGCATGAGAAAAATATTACTATAATGTAGTAAATATCTCCTATGAAATGTTGAAACAACATATAACATTACAACTAAATCTCATTCATAAGTTAGAGGTTTATTGGAAGAGCTTTTGAAAGAGGTTGATCATAATGTGATAAAGATCTTCTATGAAGCAAAAAAATCAATAACTCACAATATTACAACTTAGTCTCATTCGTGAATTAGAGATTTATTGGAAAATCTTTTGAAAGAGACTAACTGCAGTATAATGAGGATCTTATTTTTAACTAAATAACAGAAAATGAAATGCTAATAACTCAGAATATCACAATTGAATCCCATTCATTTAATAGAGATGTATTGGAAGAGCTTGAGAAAGAGACTAATTATAATATCATGAGGATCATTTATCTAAGAAAATGACATGAAACATAATACTAAAAGCTATGATTTTAGAAAGAAATCTAAGTAAGAAAATATGACAAAACATAATTGAAAATGACTTATCTAGAAAAGATGCAAAACCTCCTTGAATAGCAGGGGCCCTCTGCTACCAATTTGGTGAAATTTTTCAGCTCCTTAAAGTTGTAATCAAAACAACATCAAAGAACTGAACTTATTTATTGAAAAAATCACAAATCTACATCTGATTCCATCTTAAGATTTGTTACAAAACACTCTCTATTCCTTCCTCTCCTTATCCTATTTTTTCACTATTTTTTCACTACCCCTGATAGGAGAAAGCTTCTCCTATTTATACAAAATATGAGAGGTTATCTCATTAATGGGAGTCCATGAATCTCTCCCTCCATCTCTAGAGTTACAATCAAAATAGGAAATGATAAGACACATGTCTTTCTAGAGTTTCAACACAACTAAGAAATGAGACACACATCCTCTTAGAGCTTCAATACAACAAGGAAATGAGACACATGTCCTCATGATCCCATGATCTTCTCCAACCAAATTCGAATTTGGTTTTGGGAGGCCACATAAAGGTCTTTTAGAAGCTTCCTTTTGACCTACACATGTCACAAAACTCATAACACATATATAGATATATGAAACTATGTTAATTTTCTAGTTTCTAATCATAAATTCACTTTAAATGCATAAAATAAATAACTTTGGAAGACAAGGATCCTAACCCATATATTTATGAAAATGGTTACTTAATGTAGGGTTTTAGGTCATATGGCTATGAAATAACAGCTGAATGGTTATGACATAATGGGAATATGTATGAATATGGAAAACACTTTTGAGACTCAACATACCCCCCAACTGAAGTTGGTGGATGTCCTCATGGAACTATTGCAATGATTCATTTTTCCATGAATTAATCTTTTATGAGTTTTGACTCATATAGATTCGTTCCAAAATTTGCTTCTTGATATTTTATTTTTGGCAAAGTATAATACATTTGATTGCAACATTTTTTTTAATGGTTGGTTCTTTTGTAACAACCAATTTTTTTTAGCAATGGTTCTTGTGTAACAATGCTTCATTTTCTTTGTTGCATCAAAGTTCATGAAAATATTTTAGAAACAATTACTTCATCAATGAATTGATTATTTGCAAGGCATATAATCCTTTGGATCATGTTGCAACAATAGTTGGTTGGAAAGTATATGCGGGTGGAAATGAAATAAAAATGTGTGATAGTATATGACATGTGGATATGAAATGATTTCCCTTCCCCCCCAACTAAAGATATGACAATGTCAAAAAGGGAGTGAGGAATTTTTCCAAAGTTAAAATTTAAGCATTCTAATGAATTACATGACTAAAAATTAGAAAACCACATACCTTCACTTGCCTTAAATATGGATGAGTTTTGTATACTGAAGAGTGTGGCTATTGATGTTGTTGGATCATGAACTATGTAAACAAATTAATTTGATATGCTTCTTTGTTCTCTTTGTTCTCTTTGTGCTGATGGAAAAATTGGGATCTTTATTGCTGCTGATACAAATTGATTCCTGCTGCAAACTGCTGAAATGATGTAGTCTTCAATCGTTACAAAATCCGATGGTACAATTCTAGTCATGCGAATAAATGTGTTGATGTCGAGCATGAAAAGAAGTCATTGGATTACCGACCATTGATGAATGTCGTTAACCAATGCGAGGAAAACTCACCATTAATGTTAATGAGTGCCAAGGTACCTAAGTACATCTTGCAAAGTGTGAATAAATGGGCTGATGTCAAGCCACTTGCAAGATCTGACGATCAAGGGACATTGATGTATTCCCATGATTGTTAGCGAGAGAAATTGTCATTAATGCATACAAGCCTCAAGGTACTATTAAGAACTCTAGTCTTGGACCTAGATAATGTGCTGATGTTGATAGGCCAAGACTTGTTAGAAGGGAGACCTTAAGGAATCCTCCATCAACTAACGCAAGCATGAAAGAATAATTTTTGAAGGACTATGATGAAAATTTTTGCAGTGGATCAAGGTTTATTTGACAGAATGAAAATGGAAATGAAATGAATCAGCTTTGTAGAGGAGTTGCATGGTTTTATTGCTAGGTTTGTGAAAGCATGGAAGGAAAATATAACGACTAGGGAAAATAAAATGAGCAGTGAAGGAAAATTAGATGAGGATTTTATTGAATGACTAAGTAGAAATGCAATGGCGAATGTGAAGGGAAATGAGGTGAATGTTTTATTGATTTAGGAAGCATGGATGCAATGGAGATACTGACATCTGAAAGCCTTTCAAGTGTTGGATCTGATTTGCAGTGGCATGTGCTCATGCATTGATATTTCTTTCTTTGTTGCTGATCATCTTCTTGTAAAAGAAATGTAGTCTCTGAGAGAGACACTATTCGCTTGTAGTCATTTTTCCTTCCTCCAGGAACCTACAAAATAAAACTAGTACTTCTTCTGCAATGGAATGTAAGATTATCAAAAGAGAGAGGTGATCAATCTCTCTGGTTATGACATTTACACAAAAAACTGAGAATTGGTACTAATAAAATAAGTTCATGTAGGAAAACCAAAATAATTTATACTTGTTTCGAAATTAGTGCCTCAAGTTACATGTTGTATCTTTTCAGCAATTTCTTTAGTCTTTACTGTTTCAAAAATTGATGATATTTTTCTCATTATGTAGATCTCGTTGAAATATTTCCAACGACGCTTGAATCGTCAAAATCTGATGTTGGATGAGAAATTTAGGATAGTATAAAGTTTGGGTGAAACAATGAAGTTTTTCAGCTGCAGAATTGATGTTTAGCTGCAGAATGTGCACCGTTCCGTAGCTAAAATCCTGAAAAGAAAATTAAGTAGCCATGCCTATGAAAATAATCAGTCTTGACATTTATATAAATCAGTACCTCCTCAAAGAAAATGAACAATACACTACTTATTTTATTGATGTAAATTTTTTATCTATTTTTTTATTTTTTTAATAACAAAATTGAAAAAGAGAAATGCAATTTTGTTTTTTTCCTTTTTTTTTAATACCAAAATTGAAAAAGAGAAATGTAATTCTTTTTTTTTCTTTTTTTTTTAAATATTATATATGTTACATTTAAAAATATATATACATATATAATTTTATTAAACAAAACAATTTATTAAATAAGGAAATTAAAAATAAAAACTAAAAACATTGAATGCCATTCTTTTGGCCACTGATTTCCACGTTGCTCATCCTCATGTGGAAATCTTTGCGAGCAATTATCCATTGGAACATAGCAGGCCGTATCACCTTCTCTTCATACAAAGGAATCTCATTGCAATTCGAGAAGAATTAATCACAACAAAATCCAACATTCAGAAAGTAAACGAAGTCGAATTGAATTCTTCAATTTATCAAAATCATGTGGAATGTTGATTGAATGCCACGATAGAATTTGATTTCGATTAAAATTCTTATTTCTTGAGATCTAGGAAACCGGATTATGGGTGAAATCAATGCAGAGTGCCATTATCAAACTCTCCACTGTGCAAAAAAACCATTTTTCCTCACGCAGACAGCAAAATATGGCTCTAAAGAACCACAAAATTCTTTCAATCGGTTAAGGAATTCAGAAAACCATTTTTGGGTTATTAAATTTCCCCGTTCTAGGAAAAATCCATGTCTCGGTTTTTTTAAATTCATCTTCAGTCAGCAAAAAAAATGTGTTTCAAAAGCACCTATAAAAAAGAGTTACGTTTTTTCTGGTAATGAAAAACGATTTCTGTTCTGGCAACGAAATGAATTACTGGTGGAAGGTTCAATGACCGCCACATGCATCAAACTCATGAGTTCTATTAGAGTATTTGATTTTAATTCAAACTCTTATGCTGCAAAAATGGATCTCCGCACAATTTTCTTGATGAATAACATAATGATGTTGTCGCTGCATTATGTTTGCAGACTGTTGTGGTGCAAGGTTCCCATTTTTCTTTGCCCTAAAATCGATGATTGCATCCTCTGTATTTGTATCTATTGCTATAGTTGGAAGTGTTTGCTGGCCATGGTCATCATGTTGAGGCTGTATTGTGCTTGCAGTTCCTTCAACATAATGGAAGCCACTTGATACATCGCATCTGCAATGGTTGCCAAAAACAAAGGATTGTTCCTCTAAACTACCGATTTTTTTCAAATGATTCTGCAAATTAGATTCACACAATTTCAATTTTGTTTGTAGATTTAAAATTTAAATTCTTCATGTGTTGGCTCAGTGTTGCAATCTTGATGGGGTTTTTGCTACATTTTGATGTACTGCAGGACAAATCATTGAGCTCAATGCATGTACAAGCATTTCTAGCAGTTAGTATCAGCTAACCATTGCAAAGCATCAACATAATATGCATACATATGATTGTCAGCTCCAACTAGCCTGATCAATACCTCCATGATCGATGGAATACCAATCAAAATCACCAATTTAGCTAGTATCTCTTGATGTGCTTGAATATAACGAATGGTCGCTACCATCTTTCTTAACAAGAAGCATATTACAATCTTGCTTAATTATCCAACCAGCAAGGTTCTATGAAGTCGGTCAGATTCTAAGAAGGAAAACAGTAAATTCATTAACTCTTCCTCTTCAACCAGTGTCTTGAGAATAATTTCAATTTCACAAGAGAATATCTCACACGCTATAAATGGAAACCTGAAAGCTCGTTTACTTTCTGCACCCTCTAGTGGCTTTTCATGGATATGATCTCAAGTTTTTTTTTTTTTTTTTTGTGATTTCTTGGAGTTTAGTGCTCTCAGCCTCTTGATTTTATGAAAAGATTATGTGCTTTGCTTTTATTGTGTGTTTTGTTAATTGTTTTTTTTTTTTTTAAAGAAACTATTTAATAAAGAAAATGAATTTTTTTTTTTTTTTTTGGTTAATAAAATTACATGTCATATTTTCAAAAATAAAAAATATACATATATATTTTACCAAACAAAATTTATTGATTTATTTATTTTTAATAATTTTCTTTATCAAAATTCATCAATAAAGAAAATGATTATGAGAAGTTTTTGTTTTTGTTTTTTTTTTTTTTTTTTTTTAATGATTTGTTAATAAAATGATATATATTATATTTTCAAAGATATACATATATATTTTATTGAACAAAACAATTTATTGAAATTTTTTCATTTTTTTTTCTTTTAAGTTTTTTTTTTTTTTTAATCAAATGAGATGATGAAAATATATATATATATATATATATATATATATATATATATATATATATATATATATATATATTTAACATAAAAATTCTTTTTCTGATCCTCCAGATCATACAAAGTGTAGGAGGAGAGCATACTCGAGATTTTTTTTTATTTTTTTTTTTAACATAAAGTTCTTTTTCAGATCCTCCAGATCACACAAAGTGCAGGAGGAGAGCATACTCAAGAAATTATTAATTTTTTTTTTAGGTGTAAGAAATAAGGCTACCTAGTTAAACTTCCCTGGCAACAACGCCAAAATGTTTAGTCAATTTAGCGTCCTAAATTGCTAACATAAATAATCGACCAGGGCTAGTAAACTGATGAAGTGTGACGCACTATATGTGCCTAAGAAACCTACTTCTTACTTCGTTGTTTTGATGTTTTATTGTTGTTTTGGGGGTTTTATGTTTTGATTCTTAGTGTTCTACTCTAAACTAGAAAGATGAGATTAAATCTAATTAAAAGGAAGGAAAATGAAATGTTGTAAAATGAATTAAATCAGAGTTTTATTTGCAAGTTCTATTCCTAACTAGGAAATGATGAAAACAGAGAGTCTTAATCCATGGATATTACAGTTTTTAAATGAACATTCATGAAATGACAAGTAACTCAAAACACTACAACTTAATCTGATTCATTTAGTTAGAGATTTTTTGGAAGAGCTTGTGAAAAAGATTAATTTTAATACAATGAGGATCTCCTAAAACATAAAAGGAAATGCTGAAACAAACAGTAACTTAAAACATTATACTGAAATCTCATTCATTTGATAGAAGTTTATTGGAAGAGCTTGAGAAAAAGATTACTATGATGTAGTAAGGATATTCTATGAAATGTTTAAACAACATATAACATTACAATTAAATCTCATTCATGAGTTAGAGGTTTATTGGAAGAGCTTTTGAAAGAGATTAATCATAATTTGATAAAGATATTCTATGAAGCAAAACAATCAATAAGCCACAATATTACAACTTAGTCTCATTCGTGAATTAGAGATTTATTGGAAAAGATTTTGAAAGAGACTAACTGCAGTATAATGAGGATCTTCTTTTTAACTAAATAACAGAAAATGAAATGCTAATAACTCAGAATATCACAATTGAATCCCATTCATTTAATAGAGATGTATTGGAAGAGCTTGAGAAAGAGACTAATTATAATATCATGAGGATCCTTTATCTAAGAAAAGGACATGAAACATAATGCTAAAAGCTACGATTTCAGAAAGCAATCTAAGTAAGAAAATATGACAACATAATTGAAAATGACTTATCTAGAAAACATTCAAAACCTCCTTGAATAGCAGGGGCCCTCTGCTACCAATTTGGTGAAATTCTTCAGCTCCTTAAAGTTGTAATAAAAACAACATCAAAGAACTGAACTTCTTTATTGAAAAACTCACAAATCTACTTCCCATCCCATCTTAATCTTTGTTACAAAACACTCTCTATTCCTTTCTCTCCTTCTCCTATTTTTTCACTATTTTTTCACTACCCCTGATAGAAGAAAGCTTCTTCTATTTATACAAAATATGAGAAGTTATCTCATTAATGGGAGTCCATGAATCTCTCCCTCCATCTCTAGAGTTACAATCAGAATAGGAAATGATAAGACACATGTCTTTCTAGAGTTTCAACACAACTAAGAAATGAGACACATATCCTCTTAGAGTTTCAATACAACAAGGAAATGAGACACATGTCCTCATGATCCCGTGATCTTCTCCAACCAAATTCGAATTTGGTTTTGGGAGGCCACATAAAGGTTTTTTAGAAGCTTCTTTTTTACCTACACATGTCACAAAACTCATAACACATATAAAGATATTTGAAACTATGTTAATTTTCTATTTTCTAATCATAAATTCAATTTAAATACATAAAATAAATAACTTTGGAAGACAAGGATCCTAACCCATATATTTATGAAAATGGTTACTTGATGTAGGGTTTTAGGTCAGATGGCTATGAAATAACAGCTGAATGGTTATGACATAATGGGAATATGTATGAATATGGAAAACACTTTTGAGACTCAACAAAGAATATGCTATAGAAAGTACATCCTCCGCTTGGGTTAATGGGAGAGGCTTCTTAGTTTTATAAAATTGGAAAGTGGGCTTCTATCTAGTGATTGAGAATCCTAAATGGAAAATCATATGGTCTAAGTTTTCAGGCTTACCTATTGAACTATGGACAAAGGGAGTCATTCATGAGATAACTAGCATGTAGACGAAGGATGTATGGGCTGGCTTGAAAATGAGGCAGCTTGTGTTTTGGTTGAGTTGGATCTATCTGGTGGCTTACCGGCAACTATTAACATCTAGTGGGTGACCTTCTCTGTCCAGCACCAAATTGATTATTTGGGAGTCCCCTTTAAGTGTTTGGGATGTCATAAAATAGGAAACATGTTTGTGAATTTTCCTTTTCGCCATAGGGAAAAATTGGAGGCAACAGAAAGACCAAGCTTGGAAGGAAGAATCCAAACTGGAAAATTTTTTATAGAGTTACAAGTGTAAAAAACACAACCAAGGGAAGATTTGGAAACTAAAATTAATCAACCAGATCGGAATTCGCCTATCAATGAAAATAGGGTGGATACTTTAGCACATAACAAATCAAAAAATAAGTAGAAAAATAAAAGGACCATTAAGCAACCACCTCTGATGCTCAGCCAGACCCCCACCAAGGGGAAGTGTTATAATTCCAACAATTAAGAAAAAAATCCAACAAACCCCCCCTATTTTCCCTAATTTTCAATAGGAATAATCAGGAATTAAATATATCTCCAGGTTCGTTCGATAGAGATTTATTGGCTCTGGTTGGTAGCCTAATTTTAGGGTTAGAACCTTTATCTATGAGAAAAAATCCATTTCAAAATGAGAACACAGTTGAGGGAAATGGAAAGGACAAATCACAATCAATCGAAAGAAGGAAAAAGAATCCAAATGTAGGAAGATTACACCTTATGGCATGATTGAAGGTGACCTTAATGCTCACTTTTCTGAAGAGGCGGAGGAATTAGAGGAAATTTTAGCCTAAATGTGGTGTCGTAAGAAAAAATAATAAGATAAGAGTTACGAATTTTGGAGGGAAAAGAAGAAAAACTCCTTTTAATTTCATTTTTGGCTTATCTCCTCATAGGTTTACTCAAATTCCAAGTGTAGTCACTCGTTGGATGAAAAATTTAAACCCAAATCCAATGAATACCCATTATGAATGCTTTTAAGAAGACCCACATTGATAAAAAAATGAAGATACATTAAAAAATGTGCTCAAGACACTTTTTTAATGTATCGTCCATTTTTATCAGTGTGGGTCTTCCCAAAATCATCCATAATGGGTACCCGTTCGATGTGGAATTTAATTCTGCATCCAATGAGTGTCTACACATGAAGTGTGAGTAAACCTATGAGTCAATAAGTCAAAAATACAATTAAAAAAAATAGTTTTTCTTCTTTTCCCTCAAAATATTTTCATGTACCTCTTCTTAAATTCAAGGGATTTTGATTGGTTTATATATTATGAAATGGAAATTAAGTGAAAATTTCATTGGCATTTGTAGGCTAATATTTCATAAAATAAGACATTGTACCCATCCTTTGACCCTGGACCCTCTAACATATCAAATGAATCTCTAGGGACTTCATCTCGCTAGGACCTTAGAGGATCGTTTCCCACACAATTCACCATATAATGCTGATAATTTCCTTAAATGTAAGAAGGTTTGGATCTTCCAAAAAAATCATATCCATCTAATACTGCATCAAAACAAAAAATCATTCTATTGTCCTACTAAAAAAAACCATCGCATCTAAAGAGAATGCATTGGAAATATTACTCAAAATTTGTTTAGCCTAGTGTGCATGTGCCCTTAGTTCAAATAGAAATTCGAGTGGACTAGCCTCAATTTGTAATCCATCGAACTTTTATTTTCAGGCCTATCGAACATGTGAAAGGATTCTTTTGACTGGAAATTGTCTACAGTGTTACCAAAGAACTCATATGTTGAACATATATTCTCCTTGGGAAAACATAAAACCATTTTGGCAAAAGATAGAATTATCTAGAATTCTTGATGTTCTTCTGATTCTACTTACTGGAGATTTAAACTTCACCTTGAATTTTGGGGATATCTAGGTCAAAAGAGTGCATCGGATCCCTTGGAAAATTACATGGTTGAGCTTATGGAGAGAAAAATGCTCATCGATGTTGAGCCTTTCCCACTTAGCCCCACATGGCATAATGGATGGATTGGGGTTGAGGGCATAGCCAAGTGGCTTGATCGTTTCTTGCTGGATTTTATTTAGTATCACAAAATGATTTAGTCGTTGTATTGGCACTTCCACATTGACATCTCTATTCAAATGGCACCTCAAGGGGCTTTTGATTTAATTTTCCCTTAATAAAATTGGAAGAGAAATTGTAATTTCATCTCATGAAAACTTGTATTAGTTAAATAAGTTAGAATGACTGAGTTAGCTTAGGAAATTCGAGTTGAGGGTCTAAGAGGAGGCATGCAGAGGATTTTTTGTATTTTTAGATTGTCCAGTTATATTTATTTGTGAGTTGTAATTAGTTAATTCAAGAAATTGAGTTAAAATCACTTTAACTAGTTCTAACTGAGTGATGAGATAGTTAGAGTTCCAATGAATTAAATATGATTTAATTCACAAGTAGTGATCAATCAGTTAACTTATAATTTTTCATAAATAGTTGTTTCATGTCAGTTCTAAGGAAGGTCGATTTGAGACATAGGTTAAAGGGATGATAACTACCAGTTGTATAATTAGAAAAGCGTACAGGTTAGATATAGAGTAATTCGAAATCCTATGATGCATTGTGCAATAAATTATTGGGAATTTTCTATTTAACAGGATGAAAATTACTGCAAGAATGCATGAGAAAGGGTGGTTGAGCATAGGTTGATAATTGGTTAAGTATTTGACTAATTTTTCCTAGATGAGAGTGAGACAATTGGAAGATTGTATGAGTTTCTGAGTAAGACAAAAATATTGTATTGTTTCAAGTTCTCGAATTTATGAAATATATAGAGAGTAGGGTTTTTAGCTAAGGCTTTCCCCAGATACATCTTGTGTTGTGCGATTGATTATTTCTTTCTCTTACTTGTGATGTGATTGTGTGATCGTGTTTTGTTTCCACAAATTGTAGAGGGATTTAGTATTTTGTTTCAGTACATTACAAGATCAAATTGAATCCCATGGTTATATTTTCAACATGGTATCAAAGAGCCATGAATCACAATAGAAGAGAAGAACGAAGTTTTTTTGAACAAGTTTGAATTCACAGATTTATCCTTTAGGAGCCATCAATAGATCAAGATGTCTTTCAATGGCTTGAGACTCGAATATGCTCGTGAGAGAAATTCGAATTAAATAGCATGGAAGGACATGATAGAGTAGTGCTCGAGGAACCAATTGAAGGCTTTCATAAATACTGATATCCCTGAGCCCACAACAGTAGATGCACAACAACCTGATCCATGGAAGAACAATGTAGAAAATTGAAGAAGGATATTGTTAAAGAGAGTTTGATACCATATTGTCTCGAGTCTCAATGGGAAGGGGACTCCATATGCTATGTGGAATGCTTTGAGATATCTATTTATAAGAATAGCAGTGACCATAGGAAGCTCACACTGAAATATAATCTCAGGAATATCAAAATAGAGAAGGGAGACATGATCTAAAAATACTTGACAAAGTTCACTCGATGTGAGATGAGCTTGGAAGTGTTCAGATAATTGTTTCCTTGAATGATTTGGTGAACTTAGATCCTTTAGGACTTCCCAAGAGCTCGCATAACTACTAGAACTATGTAAATGCGACATAAAATCTATCAGATTGGGAGTGACTATGGTCCAATTTGGTACAAGAAAACATTCGGTGGAGCACCAGAGATGGATCCTCATCAAATAATAATGATGATGAGAATTTTTCCTTGGCTATAAAGGTGAAGAAAGAAAAAGGGAAAGCTTCCCATTCCAAATGGGAATAAAACAAGGCAAGAAAGAAGCAATACTTGTCAAACCTAAAATGTTTCAACTACCATGAGCATGGACACTATGCCACATATTTTCTACATAAGAATACCCACATGAAGGCGTTAGGAGGAGCAGTAAGTGAAGTACTTGATTCATAATTCGATTTGGATTTCACTCTCATCACATGCATGCTTTCATCGATGATGGGTTCTATGTGGTACTTTTATAGTGGTGCTTCAATCCATATGACCGACAACAAAGAATTGTTCATTAGCTTGGAGGAGAAGGGTCTCCAAATGCACATTGATATGGGTGACGATGGGAGGTATAGCACTATCAGTGTAGGTACAGTTCCATTTTAGAGGGATTCATGTAATCCACTCACATTAAAAGATGTCATGTATGTTATTGGTTTAAAGAAGAATGTTTTTTATTTTTATATGTTGGAAGATCATGAATATGATGTGATATTTAGTGAAGGAATGGATTTCCTTCGTCACAAAGCCATGAGACAGGTGAAAAATATTGCGGTTCAGGTAAAAAACCTCTACAAACTAGATGTGGAAGAATGTGTAGAATTGAGCATTAAATCATATAAGGTGGAGAGCTAAGAAATTGGTGAGTTATGGAACAGGAGGTTGGGCTCTCTACACCACAACACTTTGAATATCATGCAATATATTTCTACAGGACTTACAAAGGGTGAACTTGTGCAAAGAGATACATGCAAATGGTGTACATTGGGGAAGTGTACAAAAGCCACCTTTCACAATAAGGAAAGACGAGCCAAAGCAATCCTTGAGAGAATTCACTCAGACGTGTGTGGACTTTTCATGAAAACTTCCACATCAAAGCACATGTACTATGTTATTTTTTTTGATGATTTTTCAAGAAAGTGTTGGATTTTATTCATGTAGAAGAAATATCATACACTCTCTAGGTTTTGTGAGTTCAAGGCACTTGCTGAGAAATATACAGGGAATAAGGTGAAGGCTCCAAGGAGAGACAATGTTGGAGAATACATCTCTAACGAGTTCAAGACCTTTTATGCCTCGTTAGGAGTTCAAAGGGATTTTATTGCACCTAATAACCCATAACAAAATGGGGTTACATAAAGGAATAAAAAAACTATTATGCGAGAAACATGAGTCATGTTGCATGATCGATGCCTACCATTTCATACGTAGGTAGAAGCATGCAATTAAATAACATTTTTTCATAACATAATTCCTCATCGGATAATTGGGATGAGTACACCAGAGGACATTTTTCTAGGTAAGTGATATTATGTGTCGTATTTCAAACTATTAGGCTCATTTGTTTATTATCAGGCGACCAAAGATGCTAGGAAGAAGCTAGAGCCAACAATGGAGTTTGGGATATTTGTGGGGTACAATGATACACCTCACAACTATCAGGTGCACTTTCTAGCACACATGATGAAATTTGTCAGAAGAGATGTGAAATTTGATGAAGATAAAGCCATGATATTGTCCCTTGAGAGGGAACTTGAGTTTCATGTAGCTGAGGAGCTCTTGGGTACAAAGGACGAACCTCAATATGTGCAGTAGCCACAAGGAGAGGAATAGAGAGTAGTAGAAACCACTCATGCAAAGCCCTCAACCAGATATGGAAGGAAATGCGCTAAAGTGGCTAACAAATTATTGTTGGATGTGATAGATAAATTTGGAGAACCGACATCATAGTGCATGCAGAGAAGGTCCCTAGAGAGGTACACTAGGTACATGGCTCTTATGAGAGAAGGTATTGAGATATAAACATCCTCTATTGAGGAAGAAATTCAGTAACTAGTCTGGGTTGATGCCATGGTTGAGGAGTATGAAACCATTATCACAAATAGTGCATGGGAAGTTGTCCCAGGCCTAGTGGGGAAGTCATTTGTAGGACCCATATGGGTCTACAATATGTTTACATCAATCTCGTGGTTTCACTCAAGTATTTGGTGAAGACACAACTTGGCATATGCTACACAATTAACCAACTTAACCAAGATATGTTTAAGCCTACTAAGCTCTTTTGGAAGGCAAAGAATCATGTATTGAAATATCTCAGAGGCACTACAAATAATGGATTATGGTACAAATAGAAAGAGGGAGTGAACCTTCAAGGCTTCACCAATGTAGATTAGGTAGGGAGTACATATGACAGGACAAGAACATCAAGAGGCATATTAATCATAGGACCAATAGTAGTTTCTTGATACAACTAGAAATATAGATCAATTTCCCTTAGTCCAGCATAGGCGGAGTCCATTTCAGCCAGTCACGAAACATGCGAGGCCATCTCAATAAGGAAGATACTTTTTGGCTTATTTGGTCAATCGATGGGTTCGAAGGTGATAAATTGTATAACCAAAGTTTCATAAAACTCTCGGTTAATACAGTATTCCATGATAGGTCCAAGCATATGAAATACACTATCACCATCTCAGAGATAATGTTCAGAGGCAGATTATGTAATTAGAGTACATTCCCATGGAGGAGCAGGATGTAGACATCTTGAAAAAGGGACTAATAGGAAGAAAATTTTAATTCCATAGAGAGAGGATCTGGGTAGGAGATAATCCCTTTCTTGTTGGTAATGAGTGTTGAAATGGAACCAATAAATGACACCCCAAGGTGGATTCTAATTTATTTTTTCCTAAATTAAATTGGAAGAGAAATTGTAATTTAATCTCATGACATCTTCTATTAGTCAACTAAGTCATAATGAGTGATTTAGCTTAGTAAATGTGAATTAAGGGTCAAAGAGGAGACATGTAGGCTATTTTCTATTTTTGGAGGGTTCAGTTATAGATATATGTGAGTTTTAATTAGTTAACTCAAGAAATTGAGTTAAAAACCAGTTCAACTAGTTCTAACTGAGTTGTGAACTAGTGAAAGGTCCAATGAATTAAATATGATTTAATTCACAAGTAGTGCTCAATCCGTTAAATGATAATTCTATATAAATATTTGCTACATGTCAGTTCTAAGGAAGGTTGAGTTGGGATTGAGGTTAAAGGGAGGATAACTATAAGTTGTATAAATAGAAAATTTTACAAGTGAGTTATAGAGTCATGTGGAACCCTATGGTTTATTGCGCAATAAATTATTTGGAATTTCCTATTTAATAGGGTGAAAATTCCTCCAAGAATGGATGAGCAAGGTGAGTTGAGCAGAGGTTGAGAATTGGTTAGGTATTTGACTTATTTCTCCTAGATCATAGTGAGACAGTTAGTAGAGTGCAGGAGCTGCTCATTGAGAGAAAATCATTGTGTTATTTCATGTTCTTGACTTTATGAAATATATAAAGAGAGGGATTTTTAGCTGAGGCTTTCCCTAGATACATCTTGTGTTGTGTGATTGATTATTTCTTCTCTTATACTTGTTATGTGATTGTGTGATTGTGTTTTGTTTATGCAAATTCTAGAAGGATTCAATGTTTTTTTTAGTAAATAACAATATCATATTGAATCTCATGGTTATATTTTCTACAATATCTAACCATGCCACAATTATCTTGGAATGGAATCATGATCAGAAAACAACACAAGGACCCATTTGAATTTAATACTACATGGCTGATCGATATTTAGTTTCAGGGTCTATTCCATGAGTCTTGGTCTTCTCCGATACAGTGGCTATTTATAATCTGGTGATACATGTATCGTTCAATATTAAAAGGTTGAAATATGAAGTCAAAATTTGAATTGGCAATCAGAAAGGAAAAATTAAATAAGAATTATTAGTAATTGAGAAATAAATAGAATTACTGATTGAACTGATACACCATGGATTATTTTTCTCAAACCAACATAAATATATCCTATGATTGATGTTGAGAAAGGAAAAAATTCTCCGATATAAGGAAGATGAATGGCGCCAAAAAACCAGATTGGTCTGGATAAAAGCGGAGAAAAAAATAAAGCAATTTTCCACGCAGATGCTAAAAAAGGAAGTATCAAAATATGATTTTGGCCATAAAATATGAGGATGGGTTGATTCTAACATCCATCAGGGACATAAATTGATCGTCTTTCAATCATTTTAGATCCCAATTTAGAATAGATAATGGTGACTTCATGGCAACAAAAATGGAGATGGTAAATTTGTTTCTCGAAATGGTCAAGGAGGAGGACATTGAAAGGATGGATGAACCTATATCGAAGGAGGATTAGTTTAAAAATATTAAAGAAATGGCTAAAGACAAGAGTCCTTGTCTAGATGGATGGCCCATTGATATTTTTATTTTCTTCTTTGAGTTGATTGGTTTGGAGATGGTGAGAATGGGACAAACAATCAATAATTCTTGGCAAATTCCAGGTGCAACAAATTCAACTTTTCTTACTCCTATCCCAAACAAATATAATGCTAGCTCTCTTGATGAATAAAAACCAATTTCTTTATGTAATTTAGTATAAATTTTTTTTTTGAAACTTCTTATAAACATAATTAGAAGGATTTTGTCTCCTCACATTTAGTTGGAGAAATTTTGTTTTTTGTCCAATAAGAGAATTTAAGATTCCATAGAAATTTCTCAATAATCCTTGCTACCTACACTTGTGTTTTCATCACTTGCACTACGTACACTTTCACTGCTTGCATTAATATGTCTCACACTCATACATCCTACATTTGCGCTACCTGCACTCACTCTACACACACTCAATTTTCCCACACCCATGTTGCCCGCACACGTGCTGCATGAACTCACGCTATTTCTTGTACTTGTGCCACTACCCATACTCAGGATTCTGATTGTACTCACGTTGTTTCCTGTACTGAATATTTTTAATATACTCACGTGGTTGTTTGTGATCGAGCTTCTTCTTGTACTCACGTGATTTCCCATACTTAGGCTTCTGTCTGTACTCCTGTTGTTTCATGTACTCACGCTTCTTTTTGTACTCAAATGACTGCCCATACTTAGGATTTTGCTTATAATCACATGATCTCTTATACTCGGGCTTCTGTCTGCACTCGCACTACTTGTACTTGATGTGCAGATTATGAAATATGATTCTTAGTTATGTTAAATGACTCTCCTCCACCTTATATTTTCATACAGTACAAGGGCTCCATAAAATAACATGTGTGGGCTTGGAAACTTGTCACAAGGTCTCTAAACGACAAACTGACCTTAACCAAGCCCACACATTAACTTTAAAAATCAATATCTCCATAAGGACAACTTAGAATTTGTTTATTCTCATTGCATTGGCTTTTTCTCAACGTCCTCTATCATCTAAATCCATCATATGCCCAATAATGATCATGGATGCACACCCAAAAGCTAAAGTGAAAATCCCACATGCTTGGGTTACAAAATTCCCACAAGAGACACATGTGTGCCAACTCCTCCACAACCCTCTATCATAGGGTTTCGAGTACCTTCCAAGCTACAAATCTCAACACTCCTTCTTAACAAGGGAGGTAATTCCAATACTACGAAGTTTCCATCAATATCATCCTATGCCACTAGCCCTTCTAGTGTCCATCACTATAGCATACCCTGTAGAATGAACCCTAAAATATTAGTACTACCTTTGCCTCATCATATATGAGCTTGAAGATCCCAAACCTCCATAGGGTTTCTCCCTCTAATGTTAGACTCCCTTTGAAGCTACACTATCTCCACTAGCTCAGTCCTCCAAGCACTCATCATCTTGGATCAAATATAGCTTGTGAAAATTCATCCAACCTCGAATATGCAACACCATGATCCAATGAAGACTCTAGGGTGCAAATATCTATTCCATCACATGAAGCAATCTTGATCATGTTGAGCTCATCCATGCCAAACAAATCCTCGAATTTTCCGAATCATGCATGATAAGTCATGGGAAGTCCATGATCAATAACCTATCCTACAACAAATTGTTTTTAACGAGGCTTACCGACAATCCACTAGAACTCCCAACTAATCATTGTGAAGCCAGTAAAGGTGACATCTCCATGTCTTCATCTGAACACTCTATTCAATGATAAAGACTCATCTCCCTCTAATTTTCTTTGTTGTTCACATATCGATTCAATAAAATTTCAAATTATCTCAGACACGCTTTGATGCCATGCTTTTGTTCCATAATATTTAGGTCTACGATAGAATCCTAAATCAATGATGCTATGAAACTAAGTATCATAACAATTATAATTTTCCCATCATAAGATAAACAACATTAAATCTACTAGTGCAAAAAATATACATAACCTTTTACCAATTTTAAACCCAACTTCATTATATTAATCTGAATGTATAATACAACAATATCAGGCTCCCATAGCAAGAATAATGGCCCTCATGCATCCATTGATACAAAGATACAAAAATGGGGCTTGGTGTCACTCCATCGGCAATCAATCTACCCTCAACAAGATACTCTCACCATCTGGCTAATGTAGTGCTCTCTCTCAACTCATTTAAGTCATATCATCTACCTACCTAGTTCGTCGACTCCCAATCTGTAATATCTCCTCTCTCAATGATATAAGTCCACTTGGCCACTGAACCTCGACTATCCAATCTAGTCACTAGTTGCACCTTAGTCCATCAAGGCCATAACAAATCGAGACTCTCTTTTAGTTGTTCACAAATCCACTTGTGAATAACTATCAAGTGCGCACCACTACTCCTCAGCTACTTAGGGACTTTATCCCACTATATTCTTCTTGTGTCACTTCAATGAAGAATAACATAGGTCACAGAGGGCTACCACCACTAACTGCAAGATTTCCATCTCACATAATGAAATGAGGCTAGGAGGAATGCCCATCATCTGCTGTATATTTTCTTCTCCACAAATAATTCTATGGCTATTAAATAATTTTCATGGCTAATAAAACCCCTGAGCTCTTCTTCTGCCACTTTAGCAACCACTTAAGTCCATGCAGATGGTTCACACTGAGCTCCAACTGTAACACCCCCAAGTTTTATTCTTTTCAAGTTAGACATTTGAACATAAATCCAAAGGGGAGTGGACCCCAATCGATAATTATTGTTTGGATGTAGTTAATTATTTATTTATGAAAAACAAATAAAATTTTTATGTGTGCACTATGACCAAATGAGATTTTGAGATCACTTGCCTAATCCATGAAGTTATGGAAAGAGGTTAAGACTTTCCCTAAAATCTTTCAAAAAGCCTTGAAAGAAATTATTTCTAAATTAGATTTTTGAGGAAAAATCTAAATTCCCCAATGATGAGGAAAGTAGTTGGGAAGAGGTAAAAAGCTAGAAAAACAGAAAGCAGCTTTAAAGTCGCTAATTAAGGGAAGCCTAGGAAAATAGGAATAAAAGCATCCTGAAATTCTGGACGCAGAATTGGAAACGCTTTGGGGAGAGCATAGCTTAAATAAGCTGCTCCAGAACAGATTGAGGTTACTCTGTCCTTGGAGGATGTCAGCTCGGGGGTGAGTTCTGGAGATAGAAGAACTCTAAGGTTGGGAGGACTGGTCATAGTATCGGTATGCATGCATAATTTTAGATATTATTTTAAGTCTGTATTAAGTATATCAAGGTTATACGAATTTTTATGTTAGAATTTCTTATCCAAATTTTAGATTGATTGTTTTTTTAGTACCTCATGGAGTTACAAACTAGATCTAATAGCTGAAATTTCAGTATGTTTAATAGGAGGGGGAAAATTAAGTAGGGACCATTTACCCAGAATGTTGAAACCAACGATGGTTTGGATCTGAGGATAGGTACCCTGTAGTAATAAAGTTTAGGGATGATAGATCATATGAATGTCTAATCTAATAACTAATTTAAAGTTGTAGATTGATGTCCCTTAAATGAAAATTTAGTTGTTATGTTGTATAAACAGAAAATTTTAACAAAACTGTAAACAGGAACAGCAGGTAGAAAACAAATAAACATGTTATAGAAGTATTGATTTCATAGCCATACTACAGTGACAAGAATTGTAGAATTCAGAATTTACACTGTTCTATTACATGGAAGTTTAAATATACGAAATCAGAAATTAAATCCTAACTAAGTAACTAGGATCTAAAATTAGTGAGTATAAAATATCAAATTCGGTTTCATTACTTCCACTTGATTGCAAAAAAATTGTCTATATTCTATATTTCCAAGGGAAGAGTTTAATATACCCCAGAATTACAAATATGCTGAATAATTATAACAAGAATATAAGGAAACAGTCCTATTGAAAATCTACTTATGTGTTTTAAAAGTAGATGTGTACGAGAAGAGTAAAAGCATATTTAAAATACAAAATATCATTTGTCCACCTTCAATATCAACTGCCGTGAAAATATTTGAAACAAATGAAGTTAAATGATCATATGTATATGTATGTATATATGCATATACATAAATGCTAAAACTCTATAATCAGAGATGCTGAAACTCTATAATTATAGATGTTGGAATTTATATAAAGCTTGCTAATTGAAAAGTTAAATGAAGGGCATATTGATCTGTTAGAGTCGGACAAAACGATGAGGAACCAACCTGAGAAATGCCAACAAGTATATATATATATATATATAAGTCGACTAAGTTGACTGATAAGAACTAAACTCAAGCCAAATTTCCTCATGGGAAATCTTATAATAGTAAGAATACATGTAATTATCGAAGTTATGATCGTAAACAGGAAAAAGGAGGAAGAAATTTATTTTTTGTGTGTATGAGAGATGTTACAAATGGTATTAGAGCCCAAGTTGGAAAACTGGCCAAGTTATGTGCTGACAAAGAAATAATAAGCTGTTATAAATTTTATAAGTATAAAAATATCTTGGATATACTTTCAGGTATACTTGCAGGACAATCTAATATCCAAGATTAAAACTCACCTGAAGAGCTTTAGCTAAACCATTGGGAAAATCGTGTACTCACACAGAAAAATATACTGTAGTTGAAAGAAGGTATAAAAGGAGATACATATTAAAATATGGTGTGGAATTCAACATTGAACATTATTCTGAACTAGATAGTTGCATATAATGAACCATGATTGAATAGATATATGAGATTTAACCATGGAAATGGGAGAAGGAAATGGGTAAGGTGGTAAGAAATTCCACGAACCCTTAATTCTATAAATTGAAAATTTTAGAACTGAATGTATTTATCAGTTTTGTATCATTACTTGATCAGTTTAGTTCTGTCTTGATAGCTACTCAGTTATGATAGCTAAGACATAGTGAAGAATTTTTCATGCTATGTAATATCACAAATAAATCTTATTGTAAGATAGAAAAATATCGCATGTGGAACCTAAATTAGATAAAATCAGAAAATTAAATGCAAAAAAACAAAATTTTCTATGGTCTATGGTACTGATTTTATGAATATTATAAACTATGTATCTTACTATATGGATAATCTATTTCAATTCTAGAAACTATATTTAAAAATCTTTAGAGACAGCAGATATGGATAGTAGCATTATCCAAATATGAAGCATTGTATTAGGTGGTGATACTTTGTTAAAAACTGTTGCAGTTAGAACTCTAATATTTTAAGTAAATCAATAAGTCTTGGAAGCAACAGAAAAAAAAAAAAATAAGAAAAGGCTATTGCAATATATATATATGAATCAGAGAATTTATATTTTGAAATCATATTTAGTGGGATATAGATAGAAACAAAAACAAGGCAATTCCATTTAAAGAAAGAAATTACTTTATTTCATTAAATAATTTGAGATGAACTGTATCTCATTAAAGAATTAGCAAACAGAAAATTACGAGCTATTGTAGATAAGAATAAGCAAGTTTCGAAGATATGTAGATATCAACTCATACCTTTAAAAAATTAGCAAACAGAAAATTACGAGCTATTGTAGATAAGAATAAGCAAGTTTCGAAGATATGTAGATATCAACTCATACCTTTAAAACATAGATATGCAGACAAATAAATATTCCCAGTTCAGTGCTATATAAAATTAAATGAAGTAAGAAAAGTCATAGTCGCAATAAATATTATTACAATTTTCGTCAAAAACAAAAATTGTTGCAATATTTCTAATAATTGATTTTTGACATTCTGCATGTCGTCAAATCAAGTGGAATTTATCTGGCTAATTTTGGCTATCGGAGTAAGATGGTCGAGAAGGCGAAGTATTATCGACCTTTAATGCATAATGGAACTGCTTAATAGGTCTCCTCGGGGCTCAAGGATGAAACATTATATAAGTAAACCCAAAAGAAAAAAAATTACCTGTAAAAAAAAAGCTGAAATAAAGTTAGAAGGGTAAATTTAAGTGAAACGAAATTAGAAAAGGAATAAAAGTAAGAGAAAATTAGAAAAAAATAAAACACATTAGCTTTGAGTAACACTGAAAAAAGTTATAAATAAGAAAAGGGAGAAATAGTTAAATTGTAAAGAGTAATGAAATGGGAAAAACAAAATTACCTGCACAAAGTGTGTCTCTCGTGGGATCCTAGGTTGGTTGCATGACATGGAGCTTTGAACGATGGGTTGGAACTATTGTGTTGGCTTGCAGATTTGGCACTTGGTAAACATTGGGCCCAAGGCCAAATATCTCTTCGTTCCACTAATCACCAAGTGTACTACACATATATATATATATATATCAGAAATACTATATATATATATATATATATATATATATATATATATATATATATATAAAATCAGAGTTCACTGAAATTAGTAAGTGTTGTATTTCCATAAATCTATAAAGAATGAAATGGATATGAAATTTTGGAGACCCTTTAGAATAACTATGTGCTAAATCCTTTCGAATTATTTCAATAATAAGGTTGTAATAATAGCCTCAATGGCATAGACATTGATCACAAGCAGAAAGTTTTCATGGAAGAGTAGAAAATTCTGAAAAATCATCCAAAACCCTGGAAATTTAAAAATACGATATCCCTTGTTGGTATATGCCTCTCAAGGTAGAACAAAAAGGGAAAACGAATTTAAGAACATAAATAAAGCTTCCCAACGTAACCAATAAGATGGAATCCGCAAAAATTATGCAAAGTTTAGGGACACAAAATTTTTATTAGGTAAACAGCAGAAGCATGAAGGAAATTTAATTTTAAGAGACAAATCCGTGAGGATAATAACAATAGACATGGCGTAAAGCATATATATATATATATAGAAAGCATCTACGTAGAGAGGATCTAGTGAAGAACTTTCAACAACAATTTTAGCTGAAACCTTAGATATCATTCACAAAAACTACGTGAATATATATATATATATATATATATATAATAACTGAGTATGTTGTAACCACACCATTTTCTTTAACGAAAAGGACTGTGATTTTACTTGGGCTTACATATAGGAAGAATCGATGAAATGGCGTGGGGTCTCCAAGCATTGTTGGCCTCGAAATACTTATGAGTTCTTTCTGGAGAAACTACGATTAAGTGAAAATGAAAATGAAAACCTAAAGGCCAAGCCGAAACTTAATATACTTCCTGAAACCAAGATTGGGAAGGACATCTCCACCGTCCACGTGGTAATGGGCGGCCCAAGAAATTGCGGGATCAGTGCATAAGTCCAAATTTCAATGCAAGACAGGAAATTTATCAACGCAGATGAAATCCTACCAGTTGATTTCAGATTTAATGAAATAGTACCAGTCACATTGAAAACAGAGTATAAGCCATAGGCTGAAGTATCAATAAAATATTCAGGAAGTTAAACCGCCAATGCAAAATCATGGTAGAGGAAATTAATATATATATATATATATATATATATATATATATATATATATGTACTGTAAATTAACCTAGTCAAACAAGAATTTACTGGTGACGGATAATTAAACAAAATCCTCGATTTAACCATAATTTAAAGGACTCATCTAAAAATGTTAAGTCTGACAAGACAATCGGAAGGGAACATGTGGCAGTTTGTTCAATGCGGAGTTGACTGAAAATTAAATTGGGGTTGATGTCAAGTACGATATCAAGTCGATCCACTTAAAAAACTAAGTACTAAATTAAATGGAAATTCCTTTACGTAAAAATACTTCGTAAGGCAAGGTTATGGAGTGCCTTGGGGAATGAGATATATATAAAATAAAAAAAACGAACATGAAACATAGTGAAAAGAAAAAGGGACGAATTAAAATGGGTTGCAATCTAAGTACATTTTTCAAATGATATATGCATATGTGGTAAAACCACAGGTGATATAATTTTAAGAGTTTAAAATGGATCTAATATTTTAATCAGGTAATAGAAGCTAGGCCTTATAAAAATATGTGAAGGCATGAGTAATATAGAAATAAAATTGAAAAAAAAAAAAATTATATCATAAAAGGGTATATTACATTATGGTTATAGAAAATTTATAATAAAGAGGATTTTATATAGTGAAAGGTAAAGTAAACAAGTGGAGGTAGAATATGGGAAAAGTAGTCGATTAAATCACATGAGTTAAAACATGAAGGTGGTTTAATTTAATTTAACTATTAAATAGGGATAGTTGTACGGTGGTGAAATATTCGGAGTACCACTAATAGCGTATATCTCAAGGTTGGGTATTATGCTTTATAGTATTAAATTTGGTGTGGTAAATTATTTTAGTAAATATAAAATTATAAAGTGGTATAAAAAAATAAAATTAATGAAAAAAAATAAAATTTTTAGATGGTTGGATTGAAGTTAAAAACAAAAGCACCGCTACCATGTAGAATCAGTCCCTATTAAAAAGGGTTAGCTGATTTGGTAAAATGAAATATATGTTTTATGAAATAATTGTAGAAGCCTTATGACAACTTTCTATTTAGTACGTACTTCAAACTTGAAAGTAACGTTTGATAAAGTTTCTTTTAAATTGTTATCTATTTATACTTATATATAAGTATGAAAGGGAAAAAGGAACATAAAAGTTTATTTGTATTACTAACATCTAATGTGATTAACGTATGATAAATGGGCAAGAAACTTGTAATAGGTTGGGCAACATCACACGGACAATAATATTAAGTATGGGATATTCCACTTTGATTGGAAGTGATTAAGAATATATGGTCAAATATATTGTTATAATTGTAAAATAGTGAGAAGGTAAATGTAAAATAGTGAGAAGGTAAATGATGTATCATCGTTGCGAATACTTAAAGTAAACTCTAATTATTGCTCTATTTATATCCATGTAAAGAGAGAAAGTTAAAATTTTACTAGAGTATCAAGGAAGTTCTAGATAATGTATAATAGCTCAAAGGATAATTTCTTACAATATGGTTAAAAGAGTAATAAACCCTATTGTGGTAGATTAAGTGTTAAAAGTATAGTATGACAAGGAAAAATTGGATGCTGGTATTTGATAGAGTTACTAGGATGATTTTCAAGTCATGTATATTTACGTCATGACTAAAGTATTTTGTAACAAGCATATTTTAGTTTATGTACATGGAAAATAATGAAGTGGTAAGCTTAAGTACGAGTTATAAATACAGTCTAAAGAGTTGGTTTTAATAATTAAATGGGTTTAGAATTGAAAACCTAATAAATTTTTTATCCATGGGAAAATAATTATGAAAATTATCATGCATGGACAAGAATCCAATGGAGCACAATTAATTTCCTCAATATATTATACTCCATTTATCAAGTAAACCATGGTTTTAGGTTGTAAGTGGTCTTTGTTAGAAACCATGTGTTGTTTATATAAACCATGGGTTGATTTCTAATGATTAGTGAAATTCACATATAGATATAATTGGTGCATCATCATTGGAATAACTAAAGCATGAATATACAATTAAAGGTAAATGTACAAGTGCTAGTGATTCTTTAAAAAAAGGAGGAAATTGTGCCGAATTCATTTTTTATGTTACCAAATATTAATTCTTGGGAATATAACGAATTATAGTAATTACATATATCACTATAAAAGAAATATGTACTCACACTATAAAATTTTGCTAGTATAAATTTTATTAAAATTCATTTCCGTGAGTCTTAAATTCAAAGACAGGGTAATAGTGTGAAATTATACGGCTACAAAGCCAGAGAAAGGAGGATGAGATGTATTTGGATTTGGGTGTGGGGGAAACCCATCAGATCCAAATTTACTCACATAAGTTTTGAACTAGTGGATAAAATTTAGGAAACTTGAATGAAACCCAAAGTTGTACATTATTGCACACTTTAGAGGTATGGTCAGTAGGAATATGAAATTTATAAAAGAGAATAGAAAAAAAAGAAATTCATGTGTGAAGAAAGAATTGAATTATAGAAATTATTAACGAGCCTAATTATTACTAATTAAATTGAATTGGCTAACAAAAGAAAACAATGTGAAGGTACTGGAAGTACAACTATGAACTGAGAAAGAGTAAGCATAACCATGCATATGATACAGTTTTTTTCTTTCATTCATAAATACTAATGAAAAGTTGTAAAACTGTTTAGCCAAGTGTGTAACAGGAAATTGTACACTCCAGAAACAAGGAAAAAAAAAATGAAAATAAGTGCAGATAAATCACCTGGAAAATCAAGAAAATTCGAACTGGACCAAGTTTGCGTGAGGAGAAAATTTCACTGAAAAACAAGAAAGGATAAGTAGTTGTACTAAAAGTACACTAAACTATTATGAGCCTGAATATTTTGACTAATAACTGAATTTCTTGAAATTATTGAATTTCAGAATGTTGTTGTGGATTATCAATTATATGTATCTGATATTAATTACATAAATTGGTATGAATTGTGGACAGAGAAAACAGAATAAAATATTTTCCAAACAGACTTCTTGCAAAGAAGTAGGAAGAAAATCAACTCCATAAGGTATCAGTAAATATAATGGAAGCAGAAGAGTACTCTACTGAAAATTGATTAAAGCCACAAATAAGGACGAAGGAGAAATCTTCGTCAAAGTTGAAAAAAAAAGATCAACGTTAAAGTGTAACACCGAGGACGGTGTTGGAAAGGATGGGAGCAGTGGCTTATAAACCGGCCTTACCCTTGCATATTAAAGTTCATGATGGGTTTCATGCCTCCTTATTGAAAAAAAAACATGTACATGATGCTTCTCACATTATTGATAGGAATTTGATTGAGGTGGAACCAGAAGGGGAATTCCTTCCAGAGCCGCGTCAAATTTTGGAGCGGGAAGAAATTGAACTGCGAAATCGAATAGTAACCAGAGTAAAAGTGCAATGGAAGAACTTTACGGCTGAAGAAGCTATGTAGGAAAGAGAAGCTGAGATGATGGAAAAGTATCCATCTTTATTTTCAAAATGAACTATAGTAGTTAGTTGTTAACACTGAGGACATTGTTTGTTTTCGGAGGGGGAATACGTAACACCCCCAAGTTCTATGTTTTTCAAGTTAGAAATTTGAACATAAATCCAAAGGGGAGTGGACCCCAATGGATAATTATTGTGTGGATGTAGTTAATTATTTATTTATGAAAAATAAATGAAACGATTATGTGTGCACTATGACCAAATGTGATTTTGATATCACTTGCCTAATCCATGAGGTTATCGAAAGAGGTTAAGACTTTCCCTAAAATATTTCAAAAATCCTTGAAAGAAATTATTTCTAATTTAGATCTTTGAGGAAAAATCTAAATTTTCCAATGATGAGGAAAGTAGTTGGGAAGAGGTAAAAAGCTGGAAAAACAGAAAGCAACTTTAAAGTCCCTAATTAAGGGAAGTCTGGGAAAACAGGAATAAAAGCATCCTGAAATTCTGGACGCAGAATTGGAAACATGCTTTGGGGAGAGCATAGCTTAAATAAGCTGCTCTAGAATAGATTGAGGTTAGTTTGTCCTTGGAGGATCTCAGTTCGGGGGTGATTTCCGGAGATAGAAAAACTCTAAGGTTGGGAGGACTGGTCATAGTATCGGTATGCATGAATAATTTTAGATATTATTTTAAGTCTGTATTAAGTATATCAAGGTTATACGAATTTTTATGTTAGAATTTCTTATCCAAATTTTAGATTGGCTTTTTTTTCAGTACCTCATGCAGTTACAAACTAGATCTAATAGTCGAAATTTCAGTATGTTTAATAGCAAGGAGAAAATTAAGTATGGACCATCACCCAGAATGTCGAAACCAACGATGGTTTGGATCTGAGGATAGGTACCCGGCAGTAATAAAGTTTAGAGATGATAGATCATCTGAATGTCTAATCTAATAACTAATTTAAATTTGTAGCTTGTTGTCCTTTAAATGAAAATTTAGTTGTTATGTTGTATAAATAGAGAATTTAAAAAAAAATGTAAACAGGAACAGCAGGTAGAAAACAAATAAACTTGTTATAGAAGTATTGATTTCATAGCCATATTACAATGACAAGAATTGTAGAATTTAGAATTTAAACTGTTCTATTACATGGAAGTTTAAATATACGAAATCAGAAATTAAATCCTAACTAAGTAACTAGGATTTGAAATTAGTGAGTATAAAATATCAAATTCGGTTTCATTACTTCCATTTGATTGCAGAAAAATAGTCTATATTCTATATTTCCAAGGGAAGAGTTTAATATACACCAGAATTACAAATACGCTGAATAATTATAATAAGAATATAAGGAAAAAGTCCTATTGAAAATATACTTGTGTTCTAAAAGTAGATGTGTAGGAGAAGAGTAAAAGCATATTTAAAATACAAAAGATCATTTATCCACCTTCAATATCAACTGCTGCAAAAGTATTTGAAACAAATGAAGTTAAATGAGCATATTTATATGTATGTATATATGCATATACATAGATGTTGAAACTCTATAATCAGAGATGCCGAAACTCTATAATTATAGTTGCTGGAATTTATATAAATCTTGCTAATTGAAAAGCTAAAGGAAGGGCATATTGATCTGTTAGAGTTGGACAAAACGCTGACGAACCAACCTAAGAAATGCCAAAAATTGTATATATATATATATATATATATATATATATATATATATATATATATAATGATGGAAGTACTGGAGTTCCTTTGATAAATGTGATAAGAACTAAATTCAAGCCAAATTTCCTCATGGGAAATCTTATAATAGTAAGAATACCTGTAATTACCGAAGTTGTGATCGTAAATAGGAAAAAGGAGGAAGATTTTTTTTTTTTTGTATGAGAGATGTTACACCAACTTGGGCACTATCATGTATCCTACAATAAAACATAAATTCCCAATTCACTATCCACACTTGGTACACCCTCACACTTCCCTCCAACATACCACGAATTACCAATCCCTGTTGTAGAATATGATCCTAGTTACGGCATCCAACCACCTAGGAAACACTTCATCTTGGATGTTAAAAGACTTCCAAACTTCCCTCTCCAAGTACACCATCCAATAGCCTCAATTCAACCTTAAGACTTCAATACAATACATTCCTATGCATGCTACCCACACTCGTGCTAACTACACTCACGTTTCCTGCACTCGCTCTACCCACACTTGAGTTTCACACACTCGTGTTTCCCGCACACGCGTTGCCTACACTCACACTATTTTTTGTACTCACATTATTGCCTATACTTAGGATTTTTACTATACTCATGATATTCCCCATACTTGAACTTTTTCCTATACGCGCGTGGTTTCCCATACTCGGGATTTTTCCTGTATTAACACGGTTGCCTGTACTTAGGATTTTTCTTGTACTCACATTGTTGTCTATAGTCAAGATTATTCCTGTACTCACACAGCTACCCACACTTGGGATTTTTTCTATACTCACATAGCTACCCATACTCAGCCTTCTTCTCTCACTTGCATTGCTCACACTGATGTGTAGACTATGAAATATTTTTCTTGGATATGTTGAATGACTCTCATCCGCCTTATATTTATACACAATACAATGGCTCCATAAAATCACATGTGTGGGCTCAAAAATTTGTCACAAGGTCTCTAAACTCCTAGTTGACCTTCACCAAACCCAAACATCGAATTCAAAAATTAATATCTGCACAAAGAGAACTCATAATTTTATGATTTTTGTTGATTTTCAGAGACTCGTAATGCAAACTAATGAGCGTGGAATTCATGTCAAGTTTATATTTATCGCCGTTCAATTTCTTGGTAAGTGTGTTGTGGATGGTGTATGGAGATTTTAGAAGATATTTTCATCATGCTAATATAACAATTATTTTTTTCTTATGAGGTTATATGGAGAAATATTTTTGATAAGTTGATATGAACTAACAAAAATTATCATGCACTAAGAACCACTATCTGAAGCTCCCACTAAGTGAGCTATTTGAACCTCGTATTGCACATACACCAAATTTCTTGGAGTACCATTGGGGTTGGATCAAATGGTCTATGGCTGATTTTATCGCAACAAAATTGGCCAATGTGTTGAAGATGAAAAACAAAAGGATGGAGAGAAGCGGTTGGAATCAATGAAGTAGAAATGTGAGGAAAGGAGTGAGGACGATAAATTAAAATTACAATCTGATGAATAAGATATCTAGATGAAATTAAAACCCAAAGTATGGACATAATGGGAAGTGAAACACAACTCTATGCAATGGCCATATTAAATCCGCATTTAGAGGTATGCCTCCATATCAAATTTTTTAGTCCTTGATTCCTGTTTCTAACAATAATTTCTCAAAAATATAACAAAAGATATAATATTTATATCACAACACTCTATTTCTTATTATGTGAATATGCAAAAGATTCCATCTATTAATTATAAGAAAAAATATACTTATATTTTCTCCCTCGCTCAAGTTTTGGTATGATATTTTTAGAGTAAAAAACCAATTTTATATTTCTGACACAGACAAGTGTTGATCACCAAAGAAAAATGTTCATCTAGGTATAATAAGAAACATTGTCACCTCTTAAGAGTATCTTGTAAATAACCATCATACAAATCAGTTTATTGTAAATTAATGCTTTTGAAAGGATATTTTGAACAACTATCTTTTGAACCCTTAGGTAAACTAAGGGGGGGAGTGTGAATCAGTTTAAAAAATTCATGGACCTTTAAAACTTTCCTTTAAACTTATTTACACCCTCATTTAATCATAAACTTATTATATAAAAAAACCACAATCTTAATAAGTGAGTAGTAAGTATTAAGCATATTTAAATACATAACATCAACACGTAATCATCATACACATGGAAAACAGATATAAGTGGAAACCCATAAGGGGGAAAACCACATCTTATTATTGTTGTGATGAAAAGGAAAGCTCCAACTCCCTCTCCCCACTAATTTTTGATAGGCTCCAACCTGCAGGAGGCTAGTACCTCAATTCTGCAAGCTACAACTTGCAAGGAAGATCCAACTCCTATATATTTTCTCCAAGCTACAATCCACATGAGGCTCCTACCTCAGCCAACTATAGTTGGACATATATCAAGCTACAAATTGATATGGAGGCACCAACTTCCTCCCACTAAAATGAAATCATATGCTGATTTACCTGGATATCAGCTCTTTTTTTCTCCTTCTTCACTGTTGTCCTTCCAACCTTTAAATTTTCTTTATATCATCTCTGGATCTTCACAGCTTCTCTATCTGCTCTTTCTTCTTCTTCCACTCTCTAACCGTCTACAGCTTTCTTATATTCTTCTACTCTCTTCCATTCTTTAGCTTCCTAATAATCTTCAACTCTCTTCAATTCTGCTACACACTCTCTCCTTCTCTATCTCTATTTTCATAACCTTCTGCACATGGATATTACATGTTTTATACATTTAACTTCATGGTTGTTTTCATTCTACAGGTAATATGAAGTGAACATGCATGACTCTTGCCTTTCACCCACTCATTTCCTCACTCAGCATATTCCCAATGTTACAATAATATATACAATAATTACAACATCAAATTAGAGTTTTTCTTTGCCTAGGGAGACTTGCCTTTGCATCACAAAAAATATAAAATTAATAATAAATTTACACTTACTATCACATATTTACTCATCCTTTTCATCTTCTTCACTTTGTTTTGCATTTATCCTTTTCTACTTGTTGTCTTGTATCTTTTCTATTTCTGCCATTATATTCCACCTTTGATGTATAACTTATTACTTGTGACTTTTATTTTTCATTAAGACTTTTCATCTGCCCATGTTGCCGCACCACTGTTCTAATCATGTTCCTTGTCCTTTGAATTGCATTTAAATTATTCGTTTTTGACCTATGGGATATGGCCCACATACAACTCCCTTTATACCTGCGACGGATTACAAATCTGGGCTTTAATCAACATACATACGTTTAAATGATCAACATCGCAAAATTTACACTATGGCATGTATAACATACATGGAACAAAGGCGATTAGGTCCCACAACACTTCACCAATCATATCTCATCGCAAGTCCTTGCCCACAGGTTTCCCACTCTACCATTACAGATAAACCTTAAACCTTGCGATCTATGATCTGCGCTCATGCGCAGTGCTGCCACGTGGATTCCCTTCATCGCATTGCATCGCATAAGACTTACCACATCGCAACCAACATAATATTCCTTGTGATATCTTTGAAGTTATATCCTATTTCTTGTGGTATGCGATGTTCCTCAAGGTCGACATGTGTCCCTCTATTTAGCATCACAGAATATTTAGCTTAACTTGCAGTCACATTATTTCTATCATTTAAGCGTTGCGATGTGTGGTATACGGTTCACGGTCCACCTTTGATCTGCCCTCAGATCTAACGGTCCTCATCTAATCGCAGTTCGCACTTTATAAGATTTACTTTGTGGTTATATTCTATTTTTTGTGATGTACAATATTGCACTATGTCGTCGTGTGTCCCTTCTTCACTTCGCATCGTAACTGATTTAACTTACCTTGTGATGCGTTAACACTTACCTGCTATACTTTTTGATTCGTGCTTTTCATCTCCGCTGATGCGATCATCACCGTTGATCTACCTAGATCTACGGTCCTCGTTATTGGTTGCAATTCGAATGTATTTCTGCCGCACCTATCTTACAATGATTCATATCTATCGATTTCTTGCCTTTGTTTGCGATCTAATCTCGACCGTCCACTCACCTTCGCATACCTCTTCTTCACCTCTTTTGCCTGCTTTGATCTCAACCATCCATCTCTTTCCTTTACTATTGCGATCTAATCATGACCGTCCGTTAACCTCACTTAGAATTCTTCAAAGATTTCTCGGCCTTAGTCTATTTTCTGTTTTTTTACGCTATCCCACTCTCTAACACTGGTTCCTCCATGATACCCCTCCTAAGCTTGTTTCTGTATTCTTCAACGTGATTCTCTCTTTAGCTTTATACTGTAGCCACTCTGCAACACTAGTTCCTCCACGTTGCTCCTCCCTGAGCTTTAATCAGTTTCTAAGTGCGCTAATATCTCCTAAGCTTGTTCTTCTATTCACTATTCACTCCAACTTGGGATACTTTCTCTTTCTGAATGCCTTAAATGCATCGATCTCCCCTGAGATTTTTTTGTTGCCTTTGCTCCTTTTCTACCTTAACTTCTTCTCTACTGCCTCTACTTATTTCTTCTGCCTTTGTTTCCTCTGGTGCCTTCTTAGCTGCATTCGATACCTCTATAAATTCACTGCCTCTCTCCTTTCGTTGCTTCTCTGCCATTGCTGCTTAGATGCATTCGCTGTCTCTCTACTTTTGTTGCTCCTCTGCCTTTTTTGCTTATCTACATTCGTTGCCTCTATGTGTTTGATAACTCTCTATTTCCTTTTCTGCTACAGTTGCCTCTACACCTTGTCTGCCTTGCTTCTTAGCTGCATTCACTTCTTTGTTGCCTCTGCTAATAGTCTAATGTTTCTACTTGCCTTTCTGCTGGTCCTATGCCTCTCTTTTATGCTTTCTTACCGCATTATTTCTTGATATTCTCCTTTTCCTTATTGCTGGTTCTTCTCTACTCCTTTGCCTTAGTGATATTTTAGGTGCTTCTCCTTTGTGCTCCTTTTCCATTAATGACAATATTTCGAATACTATCACCAATAATATCCTTTACCAAATCTACTTATAAATTAATGAACAATATGTCCACTTAATTAATACAAGCATAGATACGCTTAAGTACAAATCTAACATGAGCCAAGATGGATCAAATTTATTCACATGCAAACTTCTTGAGAGTGCAAAATACAATGTGTTTTTTTCATTGTTTAAGTTGTATTTCTGAATACTAAATAGAATATATATAGGACCAAATAAATTTTTTAGCAATAAAAACTTACATTTTTCATGACATATACATAATTGTTTTAAAATGATACATAATTGAGATTACAATATTTTACCTGACATGTACATGGAGAAATTGTCTCACACATATTAAAATGGTTTTTTATTATTAATATATATTTAAGTATATGGGAATATTAATTGGTATTAAAATATTTTATTGATAACCCACATTGAATATTTTTTTATATACAACATTAAAATATTTTATTTTAGCAATTATTTTCTATATATAGATATATATGATGCTGATATAGACATAACATAGATCTTCAAATAGTTTATTTAAATTTCCTATTGAAATATTTTTGAAAAGTATAAGCTTTAAACAACTTACACATTTTTTTTACTTCTAATTACTTTACAACATATTAATTTTATTTTATTATCACTGACATTATTTTTCTATATAGAATATAAATTTTATTTTAAAGGGAATGGAAAAATAGAAAAACTTACACATCCCTTCATACTGAGATGTAGAATTAGACTCTCGGCTCAAAAATATAGCATATAAAAATATAATAAAACCAAAACAATAGACTTACCAAATTATTTTCCAAACACTCTTAGTCAATGATCCAACTAAACAAACAAAACACAATAAACATATCATAAAACCGAAACAATAAAATTATGAGATTATTGTGAAAAATCTCTTAGTAAATGATCCAACTAAAAAAACAAGACACCACAGAGCTAGTCGATGTTACAACTAGGTAATAATACACACGTTTCTAGGAAATTGGTTAACGATACAATAATAGATAAATAATAATTAAAACTTATCCTCTAAATAGAATTCCACTAAGTACGTTTTGGAACACAACATTACTTAATCTATATATCCCAACAAGTAAGTTGAACTTAGGTTAGTTAGTTTAAAGAGCAACCCTAATTTGAAAACAACTAATTGAACAATTTAGTAGTACATAAAACCACACAATTTCCAAATGTAAGTACCAAAAACATTTCCAATAAAAAATTATTAGACTAATATGTTTTCTTGAACCTTAGTCGACTCCTCCATTGGATCGACAACAAGAAAAATGATAACTATACTATTTTATAATTGTTTAAATGCTTTTATATGAAATCATCAAAGACTTGTTCAACTGTTTCCATGACTGTTCATTCGTTTAACCAGAATCCACCTTGGTAATCGATACTAGTCCAAAGTTTTGCCTCTGATTCCTCTTCAATAAATATTAAAAGTATAATTTTCATTAATCAAAGAATGTCGATTTAATGGTCAATCATATGATACTTATAATAAGAATGTCAATATGGAAAACAATCTTGTTATATCTAAATACAAACTACAAGCTAAACTTCCGTACTTAAACAAGGTTTATAGTATTCAGTACACATCAACCTGGTCATTTAATTGCGAGAACCTATATTCTAGGTATTTTCTTTCTTTAATGTCATGTTGTACTTTTTATTTGGATTAGTATTTGTAATAGAACTTTTTTCCATAGGAAAAAATAATATCAATACTCCTCTATCACAATTTTCAATCACCTAAAAATTGATCTTCCAATGAATATTTATGTCAATCGTAAATTGCATACCTTCAATGCGCATTTCTTGAGCACTCCACCTCACCCATTGGATGCATGAGCGACTTCGTTTCTTCTGTTTCATTTGCGAAGGGACTAGTCTTCAGAAACCGACTGTGTAGATGGATCAAATTTTTCTTGATATATCCTTCACATTTTATCTCCTTTGAAAATGGAAATTTTCTTGTAACACCTTAATATGATTTTTTAGAATTGGAAAATTTCAAAATTTGAAAATTCACTAAAATTATTAAAGAAAAAATGTCAAACTCACATGTTTGAAACTAATTTCAAGATTGGTAAAAATCCATAACTTCCACGAGATAATACTCAAAACAGTGTAATGAATCAAAACATTAAGATTTTTCCACATGTAATTATATATGTTACCTCAATATTCTAAAAATTTGAAAGTTTGAAACTTCACTTAAAAGAATGATGATTGCAAGAATCTCAATATGGCTCTTTTAAAACTAATTTCAAGATTAGTCACAAACCTTATCTTAGACAAGCTATATATCCTAAATTATAATGAAAAAAATATGAAAATATGATGACCAATACTATGGTATTTTTCTTAAGCCTTAGAAAATTTCACTATTTTAAAATTCACATAAATAAAGTTCTATGGAAAATAAATAGATAACTCATTCGAGAATGATTTCAGGATATCACAAATCCTACCTTCCCTAGGATATATATCCCAATCTATAATACACTAAACTCGAAATTTTTATCATTCATTCTTCACTATTTTTTGTCAAGTTTTCTATGAGAAGCTTTCAATAAAAAAAAATTATAAAGACAATTACACAATGTCTTGATTGAAGAAACAAAACCATAGGATCATAGGATCTGATAGTAAACGTAACATGATTTAATATGGAATTATTACAAGTTTCGACACAATATAAATTTTTATCCAACTCCTCACCATCATCAAAAGATAAAAACTAACATCATAGGGCTTAAAAAAATACTTTTATGGCTCAAGGGAAACCCTTATGCAATAAGTGTAACGTGGAACGATTTTGAAATGTCAAAATTTGAGATGGATATTAAGGTGTTATAAATGTAATTTTTATTATATGAATATTATATATGCAATATTTTAGAATTTTAAATAATAATATCCTTGTAGTGATTTATGGAGTAAAAAATTGGTCTTAAATATTAATTCGAATTATTTTTTCTATCTCAAAAAAACATTATAAAGGATTTTCTAATGTTGATAGCAACAAACCTATAAATCTTTCTAGAATATTTCTTAGTGTGTAGTGGTTTAAGATGAAATCTCAGATACACACTCTATTCTATTAATCAAATGGAGTTACATATATACATCAAATTTTGTTTCAAGATAGGGAAGATATCTTGGATGCACAATAAGTTGGTTGAGAGATTACCTCAACCACACACCAAACAAGGAACTTAGATTTAGCTGACACCTATAGACTAGGAACAGACTCTATACATAGAAAGTCACAACTGAAGACAAGTAGGAATTACATATTCTAACACACTCCCCTAATGACTACTTGTCTCAATATCCATCTACAAAATCTACATCTGGTATGTTTACTAATTACACTGGTTTTGTTTGGTAATTACACTTTGTGTCTTGTTCATGATATTGTCGATGTCCATATAAAGGAACAAATTTCTACCGAAATGCATGGGTTCCCAACTACTGCAACCACCAGTCTACTAGAAAGTCCCTCACACACATGGTTCATCCAACCCCTCGATGAACTCCCCCTAGATAAAAAATTTCACCTCATGGAGTCTAAAACCAATACAACCCACCCAAGTGTATCCATCCCACATGACGGACTTTTCCAAGGTGTTGAAACTCTGTGACAAAGGGAACATACAATAAAGGGGTATGCATGCCTCTCTAGAGCTTACAACACGTACAAACAATAAATGACATGTAAATTTTCTCTAATTACAAATTGTGACTCATACTCTACCATGGTCATGAGTCTATTCTACAAACATAAAAAAACTCAAGCGTTGTCCATCACAATAATTTTTGCCTCTACTTTTCTCCATCTTTTGAAATTGTCTTCCACTGCTTCAATCACTTTCTTCTAAAAAACATATCCAAGCTTGGCGTATTCATATTGAAGCTTTCCATATTCAATTTTCTGTTGTTAGAGTGATTAGTTCTAAAAAATAGCATTTACATGCTAATTTTATCAGGCTCAACATGCTTCAAAAAATAATTCAAGAAAACAATTCAATTCACCAAGCATTATGGAAGTAGAACATAATAAATAACAACACTCCATAGCAAGCTCTTCATAGCACATCGTTCTTAGATGATCAATGCAATCAACTTTCATGTAATTCTCTCCATCGAAAATCCATTGTGATCCACGCAGCCAATGATCTGTCTCAATTTTGGCTTCACATGTCAGCATTCTCCTCTTCATGCAAATACTCCTCCTTCTATTCATGCTCCACACATAGGGCAATGATCAATGACTCAGCGCTCAAGTAGCGCTCAAGTAGGCAGCTTAGATTGCTCCTCTAGGTGGGTAAGAAAGCAGCGCAAGGAAACACTCCTCCTCACACACCAACAACAGTGGCATTGCAGATAAGTAGGTAGGAAGCACAAGGCAACAGTCCTCCTCACATGCCAACAATAGTGGCAGTGCAAATAAGTAGGCAGGCAACGCTCCTCACACGCCAGCAACAGTAGCAGTGCAGATAAGTAGGCAGGCGGTGCAAGGCAACGTTCCTCCTCACACGCCAGCAATAATGGTAGTGCAAATAAGTAGGCAGGTAGCACAAGGTAGTGCTCCTCTTCACACACCAGCAACATCTCTACAATATTTTTGGATGCGGTTCACCAAAAAAATTCTCCATCCAAGGCAATCAACCATCCACCAGGCTAATCCCACACTCCCACACATAGGAAGGTGGAAGCCTCCGGGAAATTTCGCGTACTACAGCACCTCCTCTGACACCTGCACAAGACCCAGCGGCAGCATCTCCAGTGCCACTGCCATGTCTCGCTTAGATTTTTCCACCAGCTCTAAAATATGGCATCAAATATACCACAAAGATGATGGCACAGAATTCCCATGGTAAAAATTCCATAGATATTAGTCAGCTAATATCCATATCATATCGTCAAGTATTTTAATATAGCATCTCTAATTTTCTCCATGAATAACACCGCTTGTTCCTGATTCGCAGCTTCTGCTGCCGCAATGTTTTCATCCAGAAGAGCAGGTAGAGACCCATCCAACTCATTCTTTTCAACCATCTCCAACAACGTGGCTTTCTTATCCTCTCATGCGAAGATCCTAGCAACGCAGTCCTTTGCTCCTATAATGTCTACTACCATCTTATCATATGCTTCTATGCTTTCAGTTAAGACCTTATGTAAGACTTCTAGCTCAACTAGTTTGTCATCCATTTCCTTTGTTCGAGATAATGAAAATCGAATGGTAAGTTGTTTCATCTTGCAAATATTCTAAAAAATCCTGATTTAACCTGGGTCTACATATTTCAATTTCGTATTCAAATTCTATGGCTTCTATTTCCAAAAAATTACTCCACAAGGTCTGTAGCATTGTCTGGGACCATGCGAGCCTCTCGAGCAGCTAGTATTTTCTCTCATTCCTGGTGAAGTTGAAGCTGCAAGGCGTCCTTCTGTGCACCCTCTTCTTTGAATTTCTTCTCAAACTCTCTTTTGGCAATGTGTCCACCGCTGGGTGGACCAAGAATTCCTTGTGGGTCCTTCCTCCACCATCGCTAAACCTCCCCGACACTTACATCAAACATGCAACATCTCTGAGAGAGAAGGCATCGAAAGTAGGAAACTATTTGTATCATGACTGGAAATCATGTGGGCTTTTCCCGCGCAGGTTTGTATACTGTTGGCGTTGTTCAGGCTGGATAGCTCCCCATCTCTCTCATCCTTGCTGGCAAATTTACAGAACTTTGGCGGCAATCTCTTCATTGCTATAATAAATCTATAGAAGAATACTCCACAACTCCATGCGATCATCAACGATGTTCCATGATTACATAAGTTATCTGTAGTAACAATAATAGAAACCCCCTTTCACCTTCATGCAAGAATTCTGTGGAAGTTGCAGCAACATTCAAAGTCGTGAATTCCAATACCGGAGAAATGTTTGGGATTTTTCAATTCATGCGAACAGAATCTTCAGATCCACTTAGATCTAGAGCCTCACATCAGATCTCCTTCACTGCGGTGATTAGTATTTCTGACGTATCCTTCTCGCAGATAATGATTCACACAACAATAACAATTTTTAAATTCCACGATGAGGCATTCGACTGAGAGTGTTGACCAACCTTCCTTTACGTCTGGTTCACCATTCGAGAGCGTTCACCGTTCTGGCAGAGATGTGAGAATGTGAACTTCAAACCTCACCAATTCCGTAGAACTTCAACAGGTGGGCTCCTCTATTGTAGTCGATATCTGTAAAATCGAATCAGTCGCTAGATAATTGGAGAAGTGAGTTTCCTCTGTGTCCTCTATGCCACACTATGTCCCCATGCAGCTCACTTAGACTCACTATCGATTCGATCTCCTCTTGTTATGGTGGTGGCTCTTCAGGCTTCTCAACTTAAAAAAATAGCTAACTACTCTGCCGACAGATGACTTTGAGATCATTCAACTCACCGAAATTCAGACACGCAGACAGCTTCTCCTAACTTCCACTATGGTCGCCAATCAACCCCGTCGCTTCTGCTCTGCCTCAGCTGCAGAGAACACGAGGAAGAGAATTTTTGTTGAGGCAGACTCCTTCGCTTAGCTCACAGTGATCACTCCTTAATTTGAACTCTCTTAGCGATCTGGCCGAGGCTCTGGAAATATGTAAGACCGACTCCAATGATGGCATGGAATAGCTCCTTTTCCAAGTTTTGCAGAGATCCCAATAGACTGGATATCCTACCGTCGGCTCTTCTATCGTTGGCGGTCTTGCTACTCTTACGGGCCTTCAATATAAAATTCCAAATAATGGAGCAATGCCAGAAAGCCACCAGAAGTGTTCCACGCTGCTCGATTCACCACTACGAGCACCACAACGATCCATGAACTCACTGCCAAAACACTCATGACTCACTGTCTTTCCGATCTGGAAACGACTCATGGGCTCACCATCTCTAGCAGCACTCTGAGCTACACTCTGCCCCATCGTTCTGTTGCACCTCAGCTCAGAAACAATTACATAGAACTAGACACATTGGGATCTTTAGTGCTCACTATGCCTCGATAATGCAGCTTTTTTCTCGAGCCAGATAACAGCAATAAGGGGTGGACCAAAAAAAATAAAAAATAAAAATAAATGAATAGAAAAAAAAAAACTCTGTATTTCCCTCGTTTCCCTCAACTCAGGAGGGGCTGAGGTACAGGTGCGTATGGGATGCGATACCAAGATGAAATCTTAGATACACACTCTATTCTATTAATCAAATGGAGTTATATATATACATAAAGTACTTTCTCAAGATAGGGAAGATATCTTGGATGCACAATAAGTTGGTTGAGAGAATATCTCAACCACACAACAAACAAGGAACCTAGATATAGCTGACACCTATAGACTAGGAAGAGACTCTATACATAGAAAGTCACAACAGAAGACAAGTAGGACTTTCATATTCCAACAATTTATTTTTTAAGTTTATTTGTGACTTTCATTGGTGTGTGATGTTATATAACATGTGAAAATTGCAAAATGCATAATTAATTTATAATAAATATGCATTATTTTAAATTTAAATATTTTTCAGTATTTTTTTTATTGAGAGAATTGTAACAATTCATTCTTGAAAAGACATTATTCTACAATATCAAAGCACCAGATATACAATATAAGAAATAAATTAAAATTTAAAAACTTATCTATATTAATATTTAACAAAATGTAAAAACAGTTGAATATTTAAAGATTTATCAATATTAACATTTAACAAAATGGAAAAATAGTCACCTACAAATACAAAAAAAATCTAAAAAATCTATATAGTTTTACAAAATATTTATCTAAATATTCTATCATTTATACACTAACATGACCATATTTTTAAAGAGAAAGTGAATATTAGTTTTACAAAATATTTATCTAAATATTCTATCATTTATACACTAACATGACCATATTTTTAAAGAGAAAGTGAATATTTGAGACCCAAAAAATGGTGCTACATAGATAATTACCTTTTGTTTATAGATAATCACCTTCTTTTTATAGGAAAAAATGTATTACAAAATGAAGGTGGTTACCTTGACTTATTTTTCCTTTTATTTTAATATTTTTTATAACTATTATTAATTATTAGTACAACCAAACATTAGTATTCTTCAATTAGCTCTTTCATATTTTGTACAATTTCATCTTATTTTAAGCAAACAATGGCTTCATTGGCCTTTTATTTTAAGAAATGTGTGATATAACTTTGACTTCAAACTAGATTGCATCATGGTCTAGCTATGCATAGTTGACTAATGCACTTGGTGCAATTTCCATGGTACTATTGTGAGACACAGAAGATAAATTTGGGATATAAACACCCTATTTGAATGTTATCATTGGTTGGGATGTTCTTTCTTCATTTGGTGGAGCATTGTAGGTTATTTTAAGAAATGTGTGATATAACTTTGACTTCAAACTAGATTGCATCATGGTCTAGCTATGCATAGTTGACTAATGCACTTGGTGCAATTTCCATGGTACTATTGTGAGACACAGAAGATAAATTTGGGATATAAACACCCTATTTGAATGTTATCATTCGTTGGGATGTTCTTTCTTCATTTGGTGGAGCATTGTAGGTTTCATAGTAGTTGAAAAGTAGTTGAATGATCATGCCAACATCTATACATTATAAAATCCATAAAACAATTAGTAGTGCATATTTTAAGCCTTCCACCATGACCAACTTTTGTTTTCTATTGCCTTTGGTATCATCTTCAAGTTTATTGGAAGCATGTTAGAATTGAATGCAAAATATTACTCATTTGGCAATTTTATAGTGAATCCTACAATAATATTTACTTTTCCACACATAGATTATATCTCAACATATAAGTGATGCTTTATGTAAATAACCATAGATGACCCTACAAAAGAACAACCAATGTATACACTAGTGGGTAGCATAAAGATAAAGAGTATGTAAAGGTAGTTCCCATGATCATATGATGGAGCAACCTAATATAACACATATTTCATTAAATTTGGAAGTATTCTATTACAGGGACTTTAACAACAAACATAATTCATGAAATTTGGAATTATTGAGTAGATCTAGAATTTAGAACTTTAACTAGATTAAGTTTGAAAAAAAGTTAGTTCACTATTTGAATGTATCTATTCACCATTTTTTGCAATAAAATTATCATGATAAGCTATATAAAACAAATTTATATAAAGTTGTAGAAGCAAATATTTGATGTCTTAATCTTGGACTCCTTTCATTATTTCTTCTAATATTATTTATATGGTTCCTTTTTAAAAGTTAAATAATATTAGTTGGTGACAAGAGTATTTTGTGTAGTAGTATTATTCATCAATTTAATTATAATTCGATATAGTAAATATGGCGTTGATTGTGATGAGTTACTATTTTAGTATAAAGTTGGCTCAATTTTAAAGTCTCCATAAAATTTATTTAATCATAAAATTACACTAGTATGTTTATTACCATAACAATTTTAATTGCAGGTACTATTAACAATTTTGTTTATCTTTTTAGTATCATATTTTATAATTATATAATTTAGGATGTTAATAAAATTTATAATTGACAAGACAAAATATTACATAAGACCCATATTATGTTTAAATTTATTATTTTAACAATCAAAACCAACACAGGAACTTCTAGAGTGCCAATAGGGATCAATTCTACAGTTAAGATGGATCTAAGCTGGAAGTATTACATTTCATAATGGATTTGTTGAAGCCTTTAAGTAGGCTTCATCATAACAAATAACCAAAAAAAATATCATGGGATATGCAATACTATGGGCTTGTAAAGCACCGTTTGTAAATCCACCAAATAACTAACTCAAACTTAAGTTAACTAGTGTATGAACAAAACATTTAATGGGGACCTTCACATATCCTTGTAAATATACATTTGCAAGTGTAAATGTTTACGTGGGGTATTTCCATACTAGGATGTAAAACGCCTCTCGAAAAGATCACAAATAACTTAAGATAAGATAAGATGAATATTTTTAGTTATGTCAAACCAATTAGTGACCAATGAAGCATGGAATTGTTTGGCACAAAATATCAATACATAGTATAGATGTGAAAGTAGCTATTAGTAGTAACCAATTAAATAATATTATTATTATGCCTAACTTGAAATTAAGATATTATAGTTACAAATGATAAACCAGAGTCCTTGATGTCAAAAATTTTGTGCCCTAAAACTGTCACCCCCAAGTTTCCCACAACCCAAAGGAGGAGTTCTTGATCAAACTATGATGGTGTTATGAGGATCTCAGTGTAAGACTTGGTAATGAGTGCCTCCCTTGCAAATTTTTCATTGCCACTAGTATACTAGAAAGTTACTAAGTAAAATAAGTTTTTATGTGAATTTTATATGTCCCCTTAGTGCCTTTATAAAGAACTGAGGAGAGGTCTAGAACACTTAGAAATAATTATCAAATAATTATAATTTTTTTAAACACCATTTAAGATTCATTATCGATTAATTGTAACTTGTAAAAAAGTTGTCATAATAATGGTGAAAAAAGTCTAAAGACATTCATTTGTGACCTTCTCTTCAGTGAACCTTGAAAGTCCACTTAGCAGTCATTATCAGTATATTATTCCATTTTTTATTCAGAAAAGCATTTTGTTTTACATGGAGTTTTATTTCAAAAACAACAATATCACCTGTATACATTCATATTAAACCACATGACAGGAAAATATAAGTCAATAGTTAACTTATTGACTTATATGATATGATTACAAATATGAGTTATTGATTTAAGAATATATAGTTAGAAAAAGTTATGGATAAAAAATCGAAGTAAACAATTTAAAATGTATTATCAATTAAATTCTAAATTATTTATTTTGTAAAATTTGTATCTTTACTTACATCAAACGCTTTATTTCAATAACCCGTTACATTTATAAACATGTATTGTGGAAGCATATAACTAAAAAGAATTCAGTAAATAGCTCCATGTCTTATTGGCTTCTATTAGATTATATCAACTACAAATAATTTAATTAAATGTTGAAATTTGGATGCAAAAATAAAATATCATATTATGGTGCAAAAAGTTTAAAGACATCTATTTATGTTGCATCTCTTGAATGAGCCTAGATAGTCCATTTGACATTCATTATCAAGTAATTACTCCACCTTTTATTAGGAAAATCATTTTCTTTTACATGGAGTTTTGTTTCAAAAACAAAGATGTCACATTTATGCATTTATATCACACCACATAATAGGCATATAAAAGTCAATAAATGGTTTCCTGACTGATAGAATTACATGAGATGATTGCATATATAAGTAACTGATTTAGTAATACATAGTTATAAAAAGTTATGGATTGAAAATCAAATGGACCACATAGAACTCATCAATTAATTCTAATTTTTTTGGAAAAAAATATATCTTTACGTATATTAAGATCTTAAATAATTTCAAAAGTGAAATATATTCATAAACTTGTATCAATGCATATAACTAAATATAATTCAATAAATAGGTTAATGTGCTGGCTTTTATCATATTATTTCTATTAGAGTTAATTTATTTAAGATTTGAAATTTACAAATTATTAATGTGGATGGGAAAATAAAATGCCATACATGGAAATTGTTTAATGACGACCAATTATGACTCATCCCTTGAATAACTCTGAATAGTCCATGTTTTATTTCTTTTTACTTGGAATGAAAGCACAGAAAACCCCAGAGTACATCCCACCATTTTGTAAATGGTACATTGAGTAAATCATTGGCCCTAGTTATGGAACCCCACCCCAATAGAGAGTCGAACCCGTGATTAGCAAAAATATCAAGGAACTTCACATTTGGCTCTAGAACTCTTGAGCTAACCCTTGGGGTTTAATGAATAGTCCACTTAACATTCATTATCTTCATGATCAATTAAATATTACATGTTTAATTATGAAAAACATTTTTTTTAATATGGTGTTTGATTCCAAAAACAACGATATCACATTTATACACTTTTATTAAACCACACGATAGAAAATGAAAGTCAATAATGGATTCCTAATTTATTAACTTGTAAGAAACATACGATTGCAGACAAAAATAATTGATTTACTAGCACATGTAAGTTACAAGAATTACGGATTGAAAATCAAATGCCTTAAAATTTAAAGTTTGAAGTCACTAATTTATGTCCCATTTCCCACTAGTCTAAATAGTCTACTTAGCACTTATTATCAAAAAAAATTAATGTTTGTTTTTGGAATAAATGATTCATAATTTATGGTCATTATATATCACATTAATACACTCATATTAAACAATATAAATAAATAAAAGTTGATAACAGAACTTTGTGCCTTGTTGGCTCATATGATATAATTTCATTTTATTTAAAAATAAAAATTTATAAAAAGTCATCACTGGACAATGAAATGAAATTCCTTACAATTCATAAATTTCAAAGACATAAATCATCTATGATACATGCTAAATGAAATATTAACACTCCACTGAATAATCATTATCAATTAATTATATGTCTTTTTAAGAAATGAAAACTTTTCTACAATGGAGTTTGATTTTAAAATTTTTATATCACATTTATGCATTGATATTAATGCATTTTTATAAGCCATTAAAATTCAATAGGTGACTGTGTGTCTTGATATTTTCAATATGATATGATTGAAATAAAAATATTAATTGAAGTCTACACAAAATTACCAAAAAATATCAATTGGGAAATAACAGATTTTGTACTTCAGAAAGTTCAAATCATTCACCTATGGCCCATTACCTATTCCCCATTTCCTATTAGCGGTAATAGTGCATGTAGCAATCATCAACTAAATTATCTATAATTGTTTTGGTAAAAGTTGTACATTTATTTACATTGAACTTTATTTAAAAAATTAAATTTCACATTTATATGTGAGTATTAATGAATACAATTAAATATAAATCCATTAAATAAATTTTTTCCTCAATGTCTCATATAATAAGATGATTTCAATGACAGATAATTCATTTAAAAATTGTAAATTAATATACACATATACATAATAAAAATAAATCTTTTGTACAAAAAATTCAAGGCAAAAATAATTATAAATAATAATAATAATGTATATTAGTATAATTTTCAATTCTCATATATTTTGAAACAAATAATAAATCATACAAATTCATTCAGAAGAAACTATGTCCAAGTTGCATTGGTAAAATATAATGCTCTTGTGAGTAAATTTATTACAAAAAAGCCCATCCATTACAATGAAGTACATGTTCTATTGAACATTCAAATGTACTCACGTTTATGTTTGATACAATGAAATGACTTAAGAAATGGAAATAAAACTTGCATAAGCTAATTATTATGCTCTTGTCTTGTATAGGCTTTTATTAAGATGTGGTTTGACCAATATCTAGTGAATTGAGAAGGATGCTTTGATGCATCCATTAGCAATATATTTGATTCTTCATATTTATCTCCATATTGGGAACACACATCAGTCAATCTTTTCTCATAGAATTGTTTTGTTCTCCTTGCTTTCACTTTTGTTTGCAAATGGCAACAAGACCTGCTTCATATGAATCTAAAATCCCCTATATCAATATTTTAGTTTCCAAGTGCTTACCAAATGTACTTGTCAGTGACATATAATATCCATATTGCAACATAATATTTTTTTAAGCAATATTTTAATACTTATGACTAAGAAGGACTTAAAAAATAGGAGTTATTACCAAACTATCAATTTACTTCTCTTCGAATATGACAACTCGGTTCATCTCCAATATATGATTGGAAGAATACTCCTTACATTTCAAAGATCAACAACATATTTCAACTTACATTAACTCCCATATGCATCTACACTACAACCACATATATCACATTAGCATATATCAACTTCAACACTTCATTGCTTAAGAACATCAAAACATAACATTTATAAACATTTGAAAAATGATGTTAGTATATATTATAATCTTTTTCCGTTTGTAACAAAGTGAATTTTACAAGTTTTTCCAAAAGAAAAAATCAAAAATTTTCTATTAATTAAAATGAAAAGTTACATTTTGTATATGCAATTAAGCATTCAGAATGCCCCAAAGGGCCCGTGTGCATCATCACACATAGTAGTGAGGCTACCAAAAGAGAAAAATAATTAATTTATAGAGTTCTAGCAGGATTGGGCTTTTCGCGCTTGCCTTTTTTTCTTTTGGACAATGTTCCAAGTCCCCGAATGTGAGGAAGAAGAAATCAAGGCGAGCTCGTTATTCCTTGTGATGTTTTATTTGTCTGAGTCAGAAATTTTAGGCACATGTGATATTTTATTTCCACCTGTACTTGTAGTGATTTTAGTGGCTTCTGTTTGAAGTTCAGTAGGTGAGGAAGCAACAACAATGGGAGGGCTATTAGATTGTTGGTTGAAATCCAATTTCCCTTCCTCTCTTGTCCTCCTTGTTGTTCTCATATTCCATGAGTTTCCTAATTTTCTTCGATTTCTTCCTCATCTTCTGATAAAGTACTATGAGGGAATTGCAATCCATTCTACTTTTGAACTTTATTTTTTGTTCCTTTCTTTTTCAGTTTGCATGTGCTTTGAAGATGCCATGTTTGTTGACATATCCTACAACGAAAATTTGTGTTTTTGAAGTCTAGCGACTGCACCCACCTAAAATATTTATGTATCACGTTAATACTATCTAGAAGACCTTTACTTAAATCCATTTCCATACAAATGCAGGAAAAAGTAAAAATGTCTTTTTAAATTCTTTCATTGTCTATCTCTAGAAACCTTCCCAAAGAGTTTCATATTCCTTGAAGAACCTGATGGTGCCAAAAAGGAAGTGAAAGGTTGTAAAGTCATAGCCATACCAACATTTGTGTACAACCATTGAATTTACATCAAAACCGGGGAATCATGGGGATACGAATAGGCCCTCCCTTCACCAAAACCATGGACCATCGTTTATGACAGTTAAAATCGTTTTGGGAATCAAACTGAACCACAAAAAATCATTTTGCGCATAAATAAATATCGCATTTGCTGGTATAGTTTTAGTGAATCCACTCATTTAGCACATCGGATTTTGGCCAAAAACCATTAAAATAGCCAATGATTGCTTTTGATTAAATAATTTTGAATAAATCACTTACTTATGGTAATTCGATAGTTATCTCTGGTGCTTTTTCTAGCTTATCCACCATATAGGGGCCTGGAAGATTTGGGAGTTGTTTATCCTGTAAGACTAATTTCCCCTTTAAGGCTTCTTTGAAGGAAGCCTAGCCCTTTCCTAAGGAAGATGCTCTAGATGGTATAGGTGTTCGAAGAACCCCTCCTTATAATCTAGAGATCTGGATGATAGTGGAGTTCCTTTGAATCCAAAATTCTTTTAATTGTGTCTCATCCTCCAATACTTTGCCAAAAAAAAGCAGAACTTGGGCTGAATTAGGGATGCTAGTTCATATGTGACCTTTCTGCTTCAATTTTTTCACAGATTCAGTGTGTTACACCCAGGTTAGTTTTGTAACCCCAGATACATTTTTTAGTAGAACCTGAAAGGAGTCCTCCAAATTTGTGGTCTCATTTTCTGTTGTCATTAGTTTTTTGGTTCCTTGTTTAGGCTTAATCGAAATTGCCTTGTCTTCCCCTGAAAAGAAATGGATGCAGGTGTCTGATAGCAGATCTAGTTTGGGGTTAGTTTGATCCATCCCCATAGAGGGTCATCGCTCTCTGTGTCTTGGGAAATTAATTTCCACATAAAAATTAATACATTTTTAAATTTCAAATATTCTAATTAACTATATATTAAGTTTTAAAGTATATCCTTAATTGTTTTTATCATTTATTTTAGTGAAATATCTACTTCTATTGTTGGTGCTCTATACAACCTAATATAATTTGTAAAATTTTGTAGAAAAAGAGAAGTTATAAGAACACAATGAAGAATCCATGAAATCAACAATTTTTAAGAGATCTAATGACAAGGTAAGAAAAAACTAAAAAATAATTTCAATGGTCCAAATCAGAAAAACATACCAATTTTCTAATAACTTCTAAATACTGGTCCATTTTTTAAATTTCTATAAATAAATAAATTAAAAAAAAAATGATAGGAACACATTAAAGAACCATTCAACCAATAATTGTAACTAACACTACCTTACTATAAATTAAAAAAGTCAAAAATATTTTATTTCTATGAGTGTATTGGTACCATGAAATACAAGTTAACTCAAACTAATAAAGGCTACAAAACACACTAACAAATCAAGATGTCTTTGGATTCTAATAGTCCTTAGAATCTAAAAAAAATTGTACAGAAATATTTGACAAATTTCAATGAATTAAAAAAAAGTAACACTTAAGTTAAAAAATATTATGAAATCACTTTTTACAACATTTCATTTCACACATTCATAAGAATAAGGAATTTCAAACCATATGCAAATTCCTTATAATAAAATTGTAGCTCAAACTTCATTAATCACAATTCATTTATTCACATAATTTCTAACCATTTGTAGCAAATTATAAACTTGTGTTGAAAATGCCATACGATTTACATCAAATTTTGGTGGTAAATTTTCTTAACTTTCTTCTCCCTTAGATGCTTCCTTTGAATTTTGTTTGGCTTCATAGTCCATGATTTCTGAAAATAAAATTAAGAAACTACTACTAAAGTTTCTAGTATTCAAAAAAATATGAATTATAAATACTATCATTACCTTCATCATTATATTTGTCATAAACTAAACAAGAATAATAAATATGCTACATGGAAAGAGAAATTTAACACGCACTAATATTTTGTTAGATTTCCTTCTTGCAGAAAGAAGACCACATTGCATGGTGAAACAAATCTAGTGTGTGCTAGATTTGTTTTACCCTGCAATTTTTGTGTTTGTGTTAAAAACAAATCTAACACGTGTTAGATTTGTTTTACCTCGCAATGCTTGTGTTTATACTAGAAGAAAATATATTGCATGTTAGATTTGTTTTAGTCTACAATGTTGGTTTTTATGCTAGAAACAACACTAACACATGTTATATATGTTATATCCTATAATGTTTCCATTTATACCAGAAATAAATGTGTTGTGAGCGATATTTCTTTTACCCTGTAATGCTTGTGTTTTCACTTGTGTTTTACCCTACAATGTTTTTTTATTTTTTCTTACACTTGATTTGTTTGACCTTACAATGCTTATGTTAGTGCTAAAAAGTAAATCTAGCAGGCACTAAATTTGTTTTACCTTACAATGCTTGTGTTTGTGCTAGAAATAAATCTAGAGTGTGCTATATTTGTTTTACTCTACAATGATTTTTTTTATGCTTATCCTTATAATAGATTTGTCTTACCTTACAATGTTTGTGCTAGAAGAAAACCTAGCATGAGCTAAGATTTTTTTTCTTTGACCTTGCCATGCTTATGTTTTTTCTAGGAAAAACTCTAGTGCACACTAGATTTGTTTTACCCTACAATGTTTGTGTTTATGCTAGAAGCAAACCTTGCATGAAATAGATTTATTTTGTTTCTCCTTACCATGCTTTTGTTTGTGCTAAAAAAAACTAATGCGCACTAGAATGGTGTTACCCTACAATTCATTTGTCTGTGCTTAAAAAATTTTATTGCGTGCTAGTTTTGTTTTAACTTGCAATGCTTGTGATTGCGCTACAAACAAATCTAGTGTGTTCTAGATTGGTTTTACCTTGCAATTATTATTTTTGTTTTAAAAACAAATCTAATGCACGCTAGACTTGTATTACCTTGCAATGCTTGTTTTTGTTCTAATAATGAATATAATGTGCGCTAGGTTTGGTTTACCCTACAATGTTTGAGTTTTTGCTAGAAGGAAATATAGGGCACACTAGTTTTGTTTTACCTTGCAATGCATGTGTTTGTGTTTTTAGTAAAATTCATTTTACCTTGCAATGCTTATGTTTATGCTACAAGGAAATCTAGCACATCTTATATTTGGTTTACTTTCCAATTTTGGTGTTTGTATTGGAAACAAATCTAACATGTGGGAGATTAGTTTACCCTGCAATGCTTGTGTTTGTGCCTTTTTTTTACCTGATAATGTTCTTGTGTTTTTCCTTACACTAGATTTGTTTTACCTTTGTTTCTAGAAGAAATAGAAGCGTTGTAGAGTAAAAAAATATAGTGTCAGAAAAAACATAAGGGAATTGTAGGGTAATTCTTGTGTTTGTGCTAGAAACAAATCTAACAGAATTTAGATTTTTTTTTTACCTTGCAATGTTTTTATTTGTTCTAAAAATGAATCTATCATGCACTAGGTTTTATTTAACGTAAAATGTTTGTGATTGTACTACAAAAAAAATCTAGCATGTTGCTAGATCTTTTTAACCTCGCAATGTCTCTTTTTGTGCTAAAAACAAATCCAACGCATGCTACATTTGTTTCACTTTACAATGCATGTGTTTGTGCTAGAAACAAATCTAGCATGCACTAGATTTGTGTTAACCTGCAATTCATGTGTTTCTGCTAGAAGGAAATATAACAAATGTTAGATTTCTTTAGTTTGCAATGTTGGTGTTTGTGCTGGAAACAAACCTAACACATGTTAGATTTGTTTTACACTGCAATTTTTTTTTTGTGCTAGAAACAAATTGAGCACATGCTAGAGTTGTATCTAGGCCTGAAATGCTTTTGATTTTAATAGAAACAAATCTAACACACGCTATATTTATTTTACCTACAATTCTTATGTTTGTTCTTTTGGTTTACCATAGAATACCTTCTTTTTTTTGTTAGAAATATATCTAGCGGGTGCTAGATTTGTTTAAGCTTGAAATATTTGTGTTTGTGCTAGAAACAAATCTAGCACATGCTAGATTTATTTTACCATGCAATGTTTCTTTTTTTTATAAAAAACAAATATAGCATGTGTTAGCTTTATTTTAACCTGTAATGATTGTGATTATGCTACAAAAAAACTAATGCCACTAAACTACAGAAAGGGAAGGCTAAAAGCATGACGTCTATTACAAAGAAAAACTTGCTCCCTTTATCACACATTTTTTTAGGGTGGTTCACAGACACTGAGTGGCCACTACATCCATGGGAAAATACAAGTAGATCAACCTAAAGGGATCTACCTGTTGACCAAACTAGCAAGGCCTAACTCAAGGGCATCGAGGAGATTTGACCCCACGACCCCCAAATAGGAGAGGTACTTAGAAACAAGAACTCAACCAACTGAGTTATCCCTTGTGGCTCCTCTATCACACCTAAGACTCAGTCCATCAACATGCATGTACAACAACCCTTAATCTATTGTGCCCTTGAGATACCTCAACATGTGCTTGGAAACAACACAATGCTCAACCATAAACTAGTTGACTACAAAGAAAATGTTTGTTCATGTGTTCACCAAATACATCAATGACCTTATGACTTTCTTGTAAAGAGTGGAATCCACTTGCTCACTTCTAGTAGCATGCACCTTCCTCCAATTTGTGACTAGAGGCATGGTCATGGGCCTACAATCCTGCATGTGGAATCTCTTGAGAATCTCTTGCGTGTACCTTCCCTGTCCCAAGATTATCTCCCCATCACCGTGCCATACCTCCAATCAAATGAAATAGTGTATAAGCCTTGTATCCTTCATTTCAAACTCTTCTACAAGATCTCTTGTAGTCACGGATGAGCTCCTCGTTCGTTTTCAATATAAAATTATCAACATATAACACAAGAATGAGAGGTTTTCCCTCAAGCACAATATATTAAAAGTTAGAGTTAACTTCACTCTTGGGGAAGCCCAATCCAAGAAGATAGTTATTTATCTAGTCATACCATGCCCTCGATGCCCGCTTGAGCCCATAAAGAACTCCTTTTAGCTTTCAAACATGCATATCTTTGTTGAAATTCTCAGATCCCTTAGGTTTCTCAATATAAATCTCTTCCTCAACAAATCCATTAAGGAAGGATGTCTTAACGTCCATTTGGTGGATCTTCCATCCAATATGCACCACAATTTCCATAATAGTCTTCATGGACAAATATTGGGCCACTAGTGCGAACATCTCACCATAATTTATCCCTTCGACCTAAGATAAACCTTTGGCCACAAATCTAGCCCTACATTTCTCTACACTCCCATCAACTTTGTGCTTGATCTTGTATACCAAACATGATCCCACAACTGAATTGTCAAGTGCTCTTGACACAATATCCCAGATGTCATTCATCATGATAAAGGGATACTCCTCCAATGATGGCATTTTTCCATGCTTGTTGAGAAATTTCCTCCTTATAGCAAGAAGGCTTTGAGTCTATCACCTTAGTCATAAGTTTCATGAACCCCGTATATATTTGTGGTTGTTTACTTTGTCTGAATGTGGAGTTGGGGGCTCCAACTCTCTCCCAAGCCTCCCTAATCAACTAATCTACCTACCAAGCTCATCGTCTCCTTGTATTGGAAATCACTAGTTGAGTGGGCCCCTCTAGCTCTACTTTCTCCTATTGTTCCTATGCTTTCTCCTCATATACATGCCAATCAACTTGCCCAATAACTGGCTATAATGACGTCTAAAGAGTTAGATCAGCCTCCTACATGGGATCTTGCTCCTCCTCCTCCCTTGTTGCACCCTACTCACACTCCAAGGAATTCCTAAGAGCCCTTACTTCCTCAAAATTCACATAATGCCTAATCATTGTCTTCCTGGGTGTTGGAATATACACCCTGTATGAATTAGATATCTTGTTGTAGCCCACAAAAATGCCCTTCTTTATTGTGGGCTACATCTTATTTCGATTATCTAAAGACACATGGCAGTAAACAAGGTTGCCAAAGATTCGAAAGTGAGACACATCAAGCTTCTTGCCCATGAAAGCCTCTCTAGTGTGACTCTGCTCAACGCCTTTTGTGGGCTCCTATTCTACAAATAGACTACAATGTCGCATGCCTCTACCCATAGAAACATAGGTAGCCCCTGGTCATGTAACATAGCCCTAGTCACTCCAACAATGATCTGGTTCTTGCACTCAACCACCCTATTATGTTGAGGGTTATGAGGTGTGGTGATCTCTCTCTTGATACCTTCCCTGGAACACAAGTCTCTGAAGGCATTGGAGATGTACTGCCCACCATTTCCTGACCTTAGGGCCTTGATCCTCCTACCAATCTATTTCTCCACCATGGCTTTGAACTTCATGAACTTCAAGAAGACTTCATCTTGTTGATTTTTCCAAATTTTCTTAATTGATAATTAGTTCCAATGATTCTTAAATCAAATCATATTATACCACATTCATCATTAAGTAATTTTAGAGGAAAATCATCAACAATAAAACAATAATGATAGTAAAGATATCCAAACACAAGAGACAAAAAGATTATCCTAGGACAAACCCAACAACCCTTTCTTAGAGAAATTTATCCAATTCAACAAGGAATACAATCTGAATTCAATAAACTCAAACTGACCAATAACCAAACTCAAGTCAACCCTAGTCAAATTTCCTTCAATTTTCCTCAGAAATTTAGTTTTTTATGCCTAAAAAATTTTGGTCTTCCTCATAGAATCAAGTCAGCCTTAGATTTTTTTCATTCCTCAAATTCTTCCTTTTAGAGCCTTAGAATTGTCCTTCAAATAGCCTCAAAAGATTTCCTTTTTGTGATCTGAATTATGCCCAATAGAGAAGGTCAAATGGCATTTATATAATGATCAAAAGAGACCAAATGGACACATCCCTTGGGTTAGACCGACTTGGAGCCGACCTTACATTTTGGAGGCAAAATTTAAGTTCCAAAATTTTATTTTTCCCTCTTTTAAAGCCGACTTGAAATACAATTTATATTTTCTATTTTCTTTTATTCTAGAGGGCTAAAAATGGTTACGAAGACTAACCATAGCTACAAAAATTCAACACATATTTCTTCATGAAATATATCCAAGTCTTTCTCGAGTGGTTGTTAATGAAAGTGACATAATATCTCTATCCCATTAGGGATGGAGAGAAAAATGGTCCACATAATTTCGAATGTACCAAGTCCAATATGCTCTTGGCCTTGTTGTCCTTGTTGGGAAAGGATGTATTGGCATACTTGCCAAGTGTGTAGCCCTTGCACACATTATGTTGGTCTACGTTGTACTCTGGAAGCCCTATGGAAATCTCCCTCAAAATAATTAGCTCTCCATGGTGTAGGTGACCCATATGCCTATGCCAAAGCTCCCCAAGTTCACATCTATGCACATTAATCTATTTGTTGCTCAAGGTTGCGATTGTGATAAACTATAACATGTAGAAGTTCATTGCCCTAACTCCATTAAAACTAGTTGCTCCAGAATCAAAAGGCTTGAGAAAGGCCTTTCCTCTGCAAAATATAACCCCATAACCTTTGTTCCCAATCATATGAGAGGATGCTCCACTATCAATATACCACATATTTCTAGCCACTGAGATTTCCATGAAAGCTATGAGAGAAAACTCCCTCTCAAACTAAGAAGTGAACTCCTCCACCTCTACTGATGTTACCACATGATCCCTCTTCGATCCCTTCTTCATGTTTGGACACTTGGGGGAGTAATGCCCAAACTGATGAAAAGAGAAGAATTTTGTTGAGGTCTATGAATATTTCTTCTTCTTGCCTCCTGAACTGAACTCAAACCCTCCTACATTTTTCTTTCTCTTGGCATTGCCCCTTTTTCCATCTAGGGAAAAATTCTCCTCTTGCTCAGCCTTCGTATGAGACCTAGATTTGGCTTGCTTATGAATATCCTCTTTTATGCAATCACTCTATAGCCTCTCCCATCCTATTAGGTTTTCTTTGCCACTAAAAGCATCAGTAAAGTTTCCCATGATTTCAAAAAACCCAACAATCCAAAACTAACAAGGTCTTTTTCTGAGACAGTCTCCCCAACCTTAGCTGACTTATCCTTCACTTGAGTGAATCTAATTAGGTAAGAGATCATGGAATTAGACTTAGTCACCTTGATATTTTTTAATTTATCTTTGAGTGCCAGCTTCCTGGCTTCACTCATGCCCTCGTACAACCCTAACATAGTTGTCGACATACGCTAAGTTGTCTTCTTCTCGAAAAGGTGAGGTATGATGTGATCCTTGACTCCTTCCAGGATTATTCTTCTAGCCTTTGTGTCCTTCTTATTATGCTAGTCCAGCTGTTGAGGATCTACTGGTGTGGCTAGTGGACTCTCCAAAAAATCCCAAACTCCCTACTCGTCCAAAACTACATTGGCCCTCTCCTTCCAAGAATAGATATCTGAGATGCCGTCAAGGTGATCCTCAAATATTAGCCCCAAATATCCCATATGAATTGTTTGATCTGCTCAGAAACCCTTGCGCAAATCCTACAAGTAGAAAACCCTAGCACAAATTTTCCCTACGTCAAACAATAAGAAACCCTAGCACAACCCTGAAGTGAATTACGTCCCCTTTCTTGCATGTTTCACCTGCTCCTAAGGAAAATAACACACTTTCTAGTCTTCAATCACAGACCCACTCTGATACCATGTTAGCTTTCTAATACCCAACTACTAATTTAATAAAAATTCTGGAACGAAGAGACTGAAAACTAAACTCCAAACGCTTTTACTAAATACATTGAGTATTCTGACAAATAATAGCAACAGAAAAACAATTCACAAAGACACAATAAATCAATAGAAACAATACACAAGAAATTACCCAGGAAACCCCAACTAGGGAAAACATGCCAACTTGTGTTTTATTAATTTGCTCACGAAAAATCTGAAATACTTATTACAAAACAAATGGAAAACTTTCCCTTCAATTTGTTGTCCCTCAACACATTGATCTGTTCACTTCTAAACAACTCGGCCTCCTTGCATTCATAGTTGTATGGACTCGTACAAGCTAATTTGGCCCTCCTGCACAAGCTAACTTTTCCTTGGAAGGGACGTACGTTGGCTAAAGGAATTCATTGAGGCTATTTGGCCTCTTTTTTTTCCCTAGTGCATTAATATAATGAACCCCTCTTTGCAGAGTTGAACACACATGTCATTTAGTGCATAATAAGTCAAGTTTGTGCCCTTTCTCTCCTTATAAAGTTGACTTCGCCTTCCATATTCAACAAATGACTGTGATTAAATTTCAATAGATGGTTGAGATCACTTTACTTTTTGACTATAGGAAAATTAGAATTTTCCTAAGTCAAAATTAAGATACAGTAAAATTGCGCCTTACCTTCACTTGTGGGTCCCTCTACCAAATTTAATGCACTTCTAAATTTAGCAGAACCCTTCCTTCTCTAACTCTATCTAGCATATATCACATGCACTTTTGGATTGATGTGTAACCTACAAAATATCCTTCCCCTTAGGGTTGGAAGCACCTAATAGGTCATTTTCATAGCCATCCCAAAGATAAATGTGGTAAATTGTTAACAAATCATCAGTTAGAAAGACATTTGAAAATGAGATTTGTGTGAAATAATTGTGTGCCTCTGGCATTAGATGTAATCCACTATGATATTTTATGTTTTCTTTACCTAATGATGCTAACCTCATTTGATCTTAAGGGTGTGTCTTGGATGTTTAATCTTAAGTACATTGGATATGCCTTGGGATGGCTTGACTAATCCAGGTGGATATCGGTGGCCACCCACCTATTCCATTTGGACCCACACCATCAATTCTTGCAGCTTTTGACACTTAGCACCACTTACTATTTTTAGCAGGTTTTCGGGTCCTGCACTCCTGAAGCCATTTTGAGGCCTTAATGATCCAAGTGGATATTGGTGGCCACCCACCTGTTCCATTTGAACCCCCACCATCAGTTCATTTAGTTTTTAAGTTGCAGCACAACTTACTATTTTTAGCAGTTTTTCGGGTCCTAAACTTTCGGAGCCGTTTTGAGGCCCTAAATGACGTTTTTTGGGAAAATAAAGAGCAACATGGGTCGATAGACCGATGTTTCTCACATTGAAAGTTGTGCTCCTCATAAATATCTTTCTAACGAGCTATTGAGTGCATCAAACGGAGATCAGATGCCAAAGTTATGTCCCCAGGAATTTGAACCACCAATTTACCCAAATGGGCCCCATAATTTTGGCGCTTCATCTCCTAGGGTTAGGTTTTTGGATGTTTAGAGTTCTCCATTGTTTATCAATAATAAATAAGCCCTCTAGCTTCATTCTAATAGAGTTCATAGGTTTGTAGCCACCACATCTCTTCTTAGAGATTCGCTACCAGCACCCTAGCTATTTTATTTCCATTATGTCTGTAAGAAAATTTTAGTTCTTTGATATTCATGAAGTGAAGTGTTATATCCACTGCATCTTTGTATTTATGGTTATATGTTTATTCTTTTGCATTCCTACATAAATATGGATCAATGGTATCAAAACGATCTGCTCTTTCTTTGTTTTTCTTTGCATGTCCCCAACATTGTCAGGGTATAAGTAGTTAGGGCTCAATTTGGTTGAACCATTGCAAGATCAACCTCACAAACCCCAACGACCTCCCATGGGAGAAGAAAAGAAAGAAGAGGGAGCAGGAGATCCTATAAAAATATTGATTAAGGAGGCACTCGAGAAATGAAGGAATGCGATGATGGATAACTTTGCTCAGATCCTTCAATGACTGCCCACCTACGGTGGATCTGCATCCAACAACCACTCTGGAGGCGCCACTCCCTTCAAGGTACAATTAAACTTCGATATTCCTATATTTGAAGGCCAAATAGATGCAGACACCATAGATAGATGGTTGAATTTGCTGGAAGGGTATTACTCAATCCATGATTTCTATGACCAAGAAAAGATTATTTTTGCACTCCTCAAAGCCGCCCCCGATGTCAAAGATTGGTGGGAAACCTACCATGAGCAAGAGGACGAAGGGGAACCCTGTCTGTTCTCGGTGACACCCACTTGGAATTCGTTCTGAGATGGCATCAAGCAACAATATTACGCTGTGGGGAGCTATAAGGAAAAATACATCCAGTGGACCACGTTGCGGAAACAAAGGGATCAAGATATGCACGAACTGGCGAATCTATTCCATACCCTGCATAAAAAGTTGGGTATTAAAGATTCAAAGAGACATTTGGTGCTCAAGTACAGCGGCTGTCTACACAAACACATTCAAGAGGAAATGGAGTTCCTCGACATTACATTGCTTGGCACGGCATATCGCTATGCCACCAAGATCGAGCAAAAATTTAAGCAGAAGAAGCGAGACTTTGGATTTGCAAATACGAAAGGTGCCCCTAAACCAAAGGACAAAGGGCAAGGCCAAAGTGGTGCTACTCAGAAAAACACTAAAAATAAAAATAAGGACATAGGGAAGTGGTGTGAATTTCATGACAGCCCCACTCATAGCACAAACGAGTGTCGGGCCAAACAGTCATTAGTGGCCGAACTAAAGGCACCCGAATCAGATGCATTTTCTGATCTTGAGTTAGAACTAGAAAAATGAAATGAAAAAGGGAAGTAGATCATTGACGTGGATCCCAATGCCATTGTTGCCACCACCAAGATCCAGAGAGAGGACCCAGAGAATCCAGAGGAGGGGGAGCGCCTCTTCCATTCGTAAATGTGGGTGAAGGGTTCTCTGCTCCAATTCCTTGTCGATAGAGAAACCAAAAAGAACCTCGTTTCAGCAGAGGTCATGAAGCGGCTTAGCCTACCGACCATAGCACACCCGCAACCATATACCATCGGGTGGCTTCACCCAGGGAGAGATATCAACATCCGCCAACAATGTCGCCTTCTGTATAGCATCAAGCCATTCACGGATGAGGTATTATGTGATGTTTCTCCTCTTGATGTAGCTGATGTATTATTAGGCCAACCATACTTGTGGATGCGATATGTTGTGTATGAGTCTAGGCCTCGTGCTATTATTATTACTTTGGGAAATAACTTGTACAAGATACCAAAGGTAGTACTAACTCCTGTCATCTCTTTGACTACTACAACAAAACGCAGTAAGATTGTTTCCCAAACGAGGAAATTCATTTTCCTTACAACTCGCTCACAAGGAAAGAATAATATTGTGGCCAAAACCTCAAAATAGGGCTCCCTCGCACGGCTGCAATAGATGGGAAAATTCATGGAGGAATACAAGGACATTTTCTTCTCACTCACAGAGGTTTCTCTACACTGTGAGGACAAATACTCCATTGATCTAAACCCCAACGCACCATCGCCTGATGTTACCATACCTCCTACAAATACACATATAGAATCCACACATGTGCTATCTGAGGATGATAAAGAAACCAAATTTACTAAATGCATCCAGCATGTCTTCCCACAGGTCCATGACATATTTAACAAATCTAATACCCAGTTCAACAGAATTTGCTTCATCTCAGGGAGGATCTCAATGTAATGGGGACCATTTATTCCTAAGGAGGGAGGAATGATCCAGGTGGATATCGGTGGCCACCCACCTATTCCATTTGGACCTACACCATCAATTCTTGCAACTTTTCACATTCAGCACCACTTACTATTTTTAGTAGGTTTTCGGGTTCTGCACTCCCGGAGCCATTTTGGGGCCTTAATGATCGAGGTGGATATTGGTGGCCACCCATATATTCCATTTTAACCCCTACCATCATTTCGTTCATTTTTTAAGTTGCAGCACAACTTACTATTTTTAGCAGTTTTTCGGGTCCTGAACTTCCGGAGCCGTTTTGAGGCCCTAAACGATGTTTTCTTGGAAAATCAGGAGCAACATGGGTACATGGATTGATGTTTCCCACATAGAAATTTTTAATCCTCAAACATATCTTTCTATCGAGCTATTGAGTGCATCAAATGGAGATCGGATGCCAAAGTTACGTCCCGATGAAGTTGAACAACCAATTTACCGAAATGGGGCCCATAGTTTTGGCGCTTCATCTCCTAGGGTTAGGTTTTTGGACGTTTAGAGTTCTCCATTGTTTCTCAATAAAAAATTGGCACTCAAGCCTCATTTTAAAAGAGTTTAGTGGTCTGTAGCCACCACATCTCTTCTGAGAGATTCGCTACCAGCACCCTAGCTATTTTATTTCCATTATGTCTGTAAGAACATTTCAGTTCTTTGATATTAATGAAACGAAGTGTTATTTCCACTGCATCTTTGTATATATGGTTATATGTTTATTCTGTTGCGTTCCTGCATAAATCTGGATCATTGACACTTCTCCAACCCCTGGAAGAATGCGTCTAGTCCAACATAGGAGCACTTATCACCTTACAACCTAATCTTTCCCCACAGATATGAGCGTTTGCTACTAACACTTGAGAAAGCCTCACATTGATGTCTGACACCTTCCACACTTATATCCATTGAAAAATTAAGCACAAAAACTAGAACATTGTTGAGATTTATGTACGCCAAAGGGCCCAAGATGCCCCCAAGCTAGACTTGCTTGCACCTTCTTGATTATTGTTTCCTTGTTCCAAAGCCCTGATGATGACGATGAATTCAAATTATTTTCATAGATAGTACACTCTTTGATGATGATGTCATGCCCTAGGCTTGTAACATCACCATTTCATGCCTTAGATTGATGATGTGGGGCTTTCAAATGATAGCAAAAGGATAAGAAGTTGTGGCTTGGATATGCATCCTTTCATATTGATAAGATGAATTTGAGTGAGGAGCGATCCTGGAACATTCTTAGCACATTGCTTGACTGAGATACTCAATTTATTAGGTTGACGTCATATTCAAGCTCTTTTTTCCCACATGCGTGGAGAAAAAGGATAAATTTCGTTATGTTTTATCATTATGAAAACTATCTTATAGATCGGCTTGTGACGTATTGACCTTGTGGACACTTAAAGTCATTTTTTAGTGTTTTTACTTGTCACTTGACTTGGTTACCCTCAAATAAATATAGGGGAGTCAAATTAAGTGAATTATTTTCATACACACTCAAATATTTCTCTTAGAAAGAGTGTGCACTAGATTCTATTCTTTCTCTTGGCTACAACGGTTTATTAGGGTATTGAATTATCTTGGGGTAAATATGTTTTGCATGGAGAAAATTTCTTGGAGTTATGAAGTAATGCTTTGGATAAATGGTGTAAGTTTAATGCTATTTTATTCCGTTTTATTGTAATTATTAGAATTAGGGTTTACCTTGTGCCATATTAATAAAATTTATATATTTTAATAACTCTTGTTTCTTCATATGTGAAATTTGTTAGCAAGTATCCATCAAGGGAACTAGATTGCATCCCTTGACCTTAAATATCTTTAAATTGAAAGTCTCTAGTGTTTGGAAGAGAGATAGTTTCTCTCACCCATCTCTGTCCAACGTCCTCTTCCTTTAACCCCATCCTCTTGACTGCATATGCCCAATTGATTGAATGCATTAGTCCTTGTGCATTGATCAAAATAAAATTTTCCACCTTTTCTAATTTTATGGTAAACATGGGTTACATTTTGGAAAAGTCTTCATTTATGGCTTTATTTTACCTATATGTCATTGCCCTAAATTTGGAATTTCATCTATTAATTTTGAAAAGGAAAAATACATCATATAATGAATTTTTCACCCCTAATTTTAGTGCTGACATCTAGGGTTTGTTTGTTTCTTAGTTAATTTTTCGCTATTAGATACCTTCTGCTAACCTTCCTCTTGTTTACCCCTCAATAGACTTGATGTTTTTTTAATAATACCCTTAATTGACTATTTTAAAGTTATTGTTGCAAGTTATGTATGCTCCAAGAAGTTCATTATCCTAAAAACCTCATTTGTAATTGCAATCAGCAAATTCATGGTGGCTAGAGGGAAAACTAACTTGAAAATCTATAGAACTTACGTCAGCCTTCTAGGCTTAAGCTGATAGTTTCCTTTGATCCATCATCTCTCTCTCTCACTAGGAGCCTCACCTTCCCAACATGTCTAAATTAACAAGCTCCTTTAAAATCCATTTGGCTTAGAATTCTATAGTCATCTAACCTCCAAGTCATGTTGGAAAAGCCTCCCTTGTGGAGATAGTATCCAACCACAAAATAGCAGGGGAATACCAGTATGGTGACAATGATGGCTGATGTCATTATTTCCTTAAACCTAGAGTGCCTAATGAGGCTTTGCACTAGGCTACTAGATTTTATGGTAGCAAGAACCAACCCTCAGCCCAAATAAAACCATATCTTCATATCTCTCTAAACCGCCATCTTGATGAAATGTGCTAGTCATTGACCCTCCAAATTTTCAAAGAGGGAAAATCTAGCGATTAACAAGCCCTAATTCTTACAAAATAAAAATTACATTGTCTAACATTGTTTAGATCCATGAATCTGACCAATTCAAAATAAAAAAATAATATAGGGATCTTGAAACAACACAAGATTACCTACACAGTAATAGCAGCAACTCTACCTTCATATAGTCTTCCTATGGTTTCAATGGACAGTAGGGTAATTAATTTATCGTTGTTTGTAAAATACACATCACCAATTACACATTTTTAAGCAGATTTATAAAACACTTATTTTTTAAAGGTGTGTCCTTTAAACTCAAGAGAAACATTACAACAAGCCTCAAGGCATGACAATAGCCTTGAATAGGTTGGCCACCACAAGAAGCCCAGTTGAATGGGAAAGACAGCTCTGAAGGCGTGAACCAGTGGTCACAAGCACATCCATTTGGCTAAGCTACCATGACAGGTGGGTACTATTGTTAAATTTAGAAAATAGGGCCAAAATCCACCTTTGACATCTCATATGATGGAGATGATACTTTTATTGGATTCCTCTTTCCGAGAGGTGCAAAATCAATATAAATATTGTCAAATTTGGATAAGTAAAAGTAAGTTTTTGAATTTATTCTTTCTCATGATCATCAAGGTCAACCCTATCTCCATGTCAGCTCAATAGGTTCAAAAGACATGTCCCTTAGTCCTCTTTCTAATTTTATAAATAGGGGTGCCTACACTCTCATTTTTACTCATCTTTTTAACAGCTAGTTGGAGAGAAAAGGTCTATGTTTTGCCGTAGGAGAGGAAGGTCCATTTGTGCCACACTCCCAAGGAATCTAGCTCACTGGGTTTCTATTTAGGCTGCAGGAAGGTGAGGTGTTCTTCGCAGATGCATTAGGGTAGTTCTGGAGCCTATTTCAGAGGACCAAAGGTTGGGTTGCAGGCTAAGAAGTTGTGCTTAAGGACCATCGAGAAGTGAGACTGTTTTGTTGTTCTATGAGGATTGATCGAAGCCTAGGTGAGGTTATTGCGGAGGAATGTTGAGTAACATAGCGGAAAATTGTAGGCTGCAGGACTAGCCACTCTTTTCAGGGCTGCATAGAGGTCTTGAAGGTCTGATTCATGAGCCTATGGTGGCAGCATCTTACCATACCTAGGCTGCAGCAAATGAAAGTTGTTAGAAAATTGTCTAAGGGTTATTATAGTAGCACAAGCTCTAATCTGGCCATGACCTATAAGCAGTAGAAGTAGCCCTTCTTTAGAATTTTTTTGTCCCTTGTTCATTACTTTGATCAAACTGTATATAGGTCCTATAAGGACTATGTTCTTTACATCCTTGTCATCAGTTTAGAAGGCTTCATATATGCTCAGATCTAGGAGTGAAGATGTAATTCAGATATGGTATTGCTCATCATATTGAGAGTCAATATGTCCTTATGTGTACTTTCTCTCTCTCATTCTCTGCTAAACATTTGATCCATAATAATAAGAAGAATTAATGAGGGGTTTTCCCCTTCGTAGGGTTTTTCCCTGGCTTGTGCTATATCCATGTGTCCTCCTGTCTTTCCTTGTCTTTTGAATCCTTTGCCTATGTTATTTCTTCAGTTACTGTCATGATGATTATGTCTTATGTGTTTGCTAAAGGAAATATGAGCTAATATAGATCTCTTAAGTAATTGTCCTTGCAAAGAACATGTTAACATGAAAAACTAACATGGAACCAGAGCTAGGTCAAGGACAAGTCCAAGTAGGAGAATAAGAATAAGCAACCTAAACACTCTATATTTTTTCCACTTCAGAAATTTGTCTTGTGCTATGGACCTAAAGATCAAATCATAAATTGATTTATGGTACATCTCTCTTTGAAAGAAAATTCAAATTGGGCATAATGTCTAGAAGAACTAATATGAGTTCTATAAGTAGCCAATACCTCTGACTTGGGCACATCTAAAAGGAATGTAGGTCTCATTCTGGACCATACAGAAAAGTCTTGTTTGATTAGCAACTGTAGAAATTTCAGGTCATTGTTTGTCTTGTGCAAGCCTCAGTATTAAATTCTGGAGAAGACTGAGTCTATTTCATACTCACATATTTGCAACATAGATATCTAGATATAGGGTCTGGATTTTTGCTCAGAATTTTGGGATCCATTGATCCAGTATCTTATCATCCAATTGCAATCAAAATGAAAGAATTCCATACCTCTCATAGGTACAAGATTTCTCTGCTGATTAGACAACATTCTGGCCCACGGATCCTTGGATGATTGTCTTATCTAAACCTTTCTCTAAATAAATTTAAGACTAAAATTAATGATCCGAAATGTTGCAGGACCGTAGTCCGTTCACAAAGTCTGCATGACTCTAAGAAGATAACTTGCTCCAAGATGGTCTGTTGAAGGAGTTATTTGATCTTGCCTTCTTTCACAAATCTGAAGCCATGGAATTGTTCCTAAGAAGTTTCATATCCTCTATTGATACACTCCTAAGACATTAATGATGGTCTTATGATATATATAACCCTTATTGTATTTTCCAAAGGGGTTTTTCTTGGGGTTTTATTTGTCAAAAATTTCATTGGCATTCACTGACCTATAGTGGATTGAAGAAGAGACAACCTGATCTGCAACATAAATCAAATATATGTTATGTTATCATCCAAGGTGATGCTTGTGCCTTGGACTAAGTTTAATCTGCGTATAATAATTCTTAACTAGTAGATTGAATTTTCCACTCTCAAGGCATCCTCAAGTGGCACTCATTTGGCATATCTTCTATTAGTGATCAAGGCTCCCTATAGGTGAAAATATGTATCAAAATCTGAAGATGTTGAAGAATTTCGGTCACTTTTATTGTTACAGACCTGAGGTATTTTATCTGGAAATTTTCAAGTTAATATACATGATGGTATTGGAGATTCTAGGTGTTCTTTTGTTAAAGAAGATTCGGCTACTCTGCTCCAAGGTACTTCCTATGATAACATCCATGACATGCTTTGATCCCTGTAATAAAAGCCCTCATCTATGAGCCATTATCAAACAGAGTTTATATGAAGTCCTGAACATGCACATTGATCAGTCATCATTGGAATTTCCATTGATATAAGCAATATGAGTAAGTGATAATGCCTCTTGTTCTCATATATTTTTCATATTGAAGCAAACGAGATTCACATTATGAACAAAGGGATTATCTCAGCAAAGAAAACTCCCTAGTATATATGGCATCATGGTTGTATATTTTAATCATACTCAATGTTAGAACTAAGTATTTCCTCCTCTATTGGAATTCTATTCCTCATCTTCTATAAATTTCGTTTTTACTAGGGTATGCTACTTAAATTCTACTTGAAGAAGTCAAAGAACCAAATGATCTTTCTTGGAAAAATCAGTTTAATTCCATTAGGTGCCTGATAACCTTTGGAGAAATGAAAATTTTCTAGAGCTAAAGGGGTCATAGTCATTTTGAAGTCTAAATGGTTTCCTATCCCTAAGTACCAGGAATCTGAGGTACCATTTGTTGAAAAGTGTAACTAGGTCTGTCTTCATGTTGACTATGTAATTAAGTGTTATACATGCTCAAAGACCTCGCTCGAAGTATAGCTCATAATTTCCCTCAATCAACGACAAAATACAAGCTATAATATTGAAGAAAACTCACTTTATGTTGGCTTATTCACAATGATAAATTCAGCCTATTACTCATCTAGATGGTCGACCTAAAAGAGTTGACACAATCATGTATATATACGAAAGTTGCAGGTCATTTGGAAGCAAGTGTCTTTGGTCAACACACAAGAACAAAGTTGTGGATAAATCTAACATGAATGCGTTCAACCCAAGAGCAAATACTCAGCAGAGATAATAAAAGAATTACAGATAAGTCTACTTCTAAAACACAACAAAGACAATAAATGATTTCAGACATCACAACAGTAACTGTGGACACCACAGAAGAGACCGTAAGTTAAGTGTTGATACTACAACAGAGGTAACATATATATAACATAGCGATGAAATCACTGTAGTGGCAGTGAATATATATATATATATATATATATACAAATATGGTATGAAACGTATAGCAAGTAAAAGAATAGATTACAGTGCAGATAAGAGAAGGACACTGTACAGATGATGAATTTTGAAGTGTAAAGTAAGTGTTGGAATAGGGTCTCCCATAGGCTGCGAAACTGGTCAATTTTTTATACTTTTGATTAGATTTAAGAAGAGGGTTTTTGGGTTGGGTCAAAGCCTTGAAAGAATTGTAAAGGGTAAAAGGGTAAACCAGGAGTCTGAAAACCATAGTTTGCAGACCATAGGAGGGTCTAGGCTAGACTATTATAAATAGAGGAACATTTTTGTATTGTAAGGTAGCAAATGAAGAGCTATTGATGCAAATTATGGTTTAAGATATCTGTTTGGGTTATGGGGAAAGGACTCCTGCTGGCTGTGTGCGCAGAGATCCAAGTCCAGCTGTGTGTGGACCCTTTTGCTGTGTGCACAGGCTGGGAAGGGAATTGTAAGGAGGAATTGATGAATGAATGAATAAGAAAGGTTGATAGAGAACTGAATTTGTGAGTGCTCTTTGTGTGAATCATTGGTAATTACTGTATTTTGCATTTTCTGTATTTAGGTTGTGGAGATCTGTGTAAGTTTTTTTTTCTGTATCTGGATCTGTTTTGTTCTGTTTATGCAATAATGTGCTACTATCGTAAAATAATATAATTATAGATCTAGCGCACATGTATGGGAATAAAGACCTAACTGACCCTTCACAAAAAAAGGTAATCTAGGAATCACAGGGTCTAACGCAGCTCTGTTTGCCTTACCTATCATTTCTCAGGGTGCGGAAACCTGGTTCTAGCACCCACCCATACTTCTTCGGGTGAGACTTTGGCCTGCGCAAACATGTCACTGCCGAAAGGGCCAGTAGTATAGGGGTTTTTTGGCAAACCTTGAGCTCTGAACCTAGGTCAGGACCTCTCGAGCCAACAGTAAGGAAGTGATCTACCTTGCCACGATAAAAGTACTACTTCTACCTAACATTTGTGTCTTGTGCATTTTGATAATTGACTTGATGAAATATTAACTAAGAGAATACAAGCTCACAAGTAATTATCAAGAAGAGAATTTGTATTAACCTTAAGCCCTCAAAATTCTCAACACCTTCTTGGAGGATAAATATGCTTGCATAAGTGATCTTGAATTAAGTATCTTGATGATTCAAGGCTAGATGGGCAATGGAAGGAAGGCCTCAGCGAATGCAGTCAAATAATCTCTCTCTCCTTCAAGGGATAGAAACCTTGACATGACAATATACAGTGTTTAATAATCCTTATACCTATCAAAGTAATAGACTCTTAAAATTCAAGGTGGAAGACCTTACCATTACAACTTAAAGTTATATCCTCATGCTAGATGTAACAACATTATATCTTTCTAATTTGAACAATATTATCTATCTCCATCATGACAAGAAATAGAGGAAAGGTCATGAATGTATTTGATATAACAGCTCTATTTATTTTGCAAATAACAGTTGATGTTATACTTCCTCTGACTTGGGAATTCGAAGGAAGACAATAAAATTTAGAAGATAGTCTTTGTAAAATATCTAGTAGCTTCATGCTTATAGTCAAAATCATCTGCAAGCTACTTTGAAAGTTAAATTACCATCTGATAGAAGGTCTCAGAGGGAGCTACAGTTTATTCCAAGAAATTCATCTATATCAAAGGACATTGACTCATGACATCTGATTATAATAGTCTAATGACTCCAAAGATAAATTGGATGAATTTGGTGCACATACCAAAGGATGAATATCTGGCTTCATATAGCTTGATGGATATGCTTCATATCAGCATACCTTTTCCCATTATCAGAAGTAGATATAAATGTTTATAAATAATGTCTGTCAGATGTGGATCCTCCCTTTCATCATCATTATTTGAGTGAGCAGGCCTATATTACCTTGATAAGATCAAGATCACCTTTCTTCTGTAAGAAGCTATAAGTCATGGACAGACCCTATTATCAGGGTCCTGATTTTTCATTGAGCTCTGTAAGACCAATTAGAAGAAGTAAAATAATTATCATGAAATTCGAAAGGCAAGGATGGCTAATTACATCTACATTTTCTGTTGAAAATTAATAAGTCCATAGAAGTTTTGGATTCATATATGCATTGTTGGATGGATTTATAAAGCTCTTATTGTCTATCCAGATATCATCACCAAGATCTATACTTGTTTTCCAGGCAGCAACTTGGCATTGTTCCTTATATGAAGGGATTCATGGTTAATATTAAACATTGAGATATGGGAGCTCTTGGGGGCTTGGGGTACTTATTGAGCTATAAGCCACCATAGGGTGAGTGGTTCCCCTTCCCCTAGTGGTGCGTTGTGTACAGGGTGATTGGTCCACCTTTCCCTACGTTTGCAGACACATGTATGTCAGATGAGTGGTTCACCTTCCCCTATTGTTGATGACATATGGATAGAATGAGTGGTTCACCTTCTCCAATGGAATATGAGTAGGATGAGTGGTTCACCTTCTCCTGTGGGCACCCCAATGAAATATGCATATATGAATCTATTGACATGTCGGTGGGACATGGTTCATCCTTTCCCCACATGTAGGGTGCTTGCTCTGTTGAGAATTTGGAGGGCTAGTGATTAATTCAAATTCTCTTCTTGATAATTACTTGTGAGGATACCTAAGTTAATTATGTCTTTCCTTCATTAGCTTATTTAATATTGCATCAAGTCAATTATCCAAATACACAAGACACAATAATTAGCCTCCTAGAGCCAGGGCAAAACCTCTCCCTCTTGGAGAGGAAACCCCACGAGAAATTCTTATAAATTTTTGGATGACAAGTAACATGATCGAGAATTATACCCTTGACCTATATATGCATCCAAGACCTTGAATTTACTACTTTGATTTCCTTCAATGCTAATCCTTCTTCTCTTCACCAAGTTTCACTATTCTGCACTAACACTTTGTTTGAAACTCCAGTTACTTGAGATGTATATAAGTTGTAGTTAGGAAATTAAATCAAAGATTTACTTTCCTACCTTCTGTCACTTTCTCACTGCTCCTTCTCTTTGGAATATCTACAAGATTTTCCCAGACCACTGTCCTAATTTGGTCATGAACTGGAAATGAATACCAATGTTACATTTGATCATCTCTTTCACTTCTAGATAGTCCGCAAACCTTTCTCAATTTTGATCCAGACGTTAACATAGGAACATTGCCCTTGAACATTGCATGTATCCAGACCCTATACAATGTATCCACTTCAAGATTATACATAGAAGCTTTGATGAATAAGCAAATATAGTCCACACTTCTATTCTAGGAGACCGAAACACTTTATTACAATAAGATACCACAAGGATGTATGTATCTTAAATAGTCATGAAAATCTTAAAAAATATGCATTTAACCTCGTCCAAAAAATATGCACTTATGTTTTAGAGATGACTGAAATTTCTTTTCTTCAAATGACCATAGAACAGGTGCATATATAGAGACAATTTTACTATCTTTAGACCGACCTTCCATTTACCAACCTTCCATTTGGCTTGTAGGCCAACCTATGTAAATGTTGGAAGGCTGACTTTAACACATCGTTTTAGCTTATCTTACAGCTTTGTTGGAGGGCTGAATTAAGCCATTCTTTCATGGTTTCTTTGGCAAGGTCTTGAAGCACTTATTTAAACTATATCCTTCATATATAAGACACTTAATTACATTTATATCTAGAAGACAAAACCCTAATAGAGATCAAGAAGAAGTCTATTAACCTAAAATAAAATCTTGCTCATGAAACTCATGAAGCATGTACAACAAATATACATTTTATTATCTTTGTCTTCTTCTTTACATAAATACATAATCACATAGTCAATATGAATACCAATCATAGTTACACTTTTCAACACTCCCTCTTAACTAAGGAGGTATTCATATAGGTACATGTTTACTTTCAAACTAAAGAATCTCATAAGAAGAATCGGATTGGTAATCACATCTTTATAACATCATATCAACCAGCATTTTCCTAGTGCAAGGTCTTGACTAATATCCCCATCTCTCAATGAGACAATGGGCTACAATGTTCTTGAGACACATGGATTATAGAAACCATAGTCATTGTCTCTCCAAGGTACATACTTCGCCTAGGTGTTCCCCGAGTATAACCTTCTTAGACTATCCTTCTCTTCGGTAAATAGCCCTCAAAGAATATCATCCCTCGACTACTTTTATCTTGAATGCCCTATCTCATTCTCAAAGAGTATCGAATGCAAGATGATTACCCAATCCTCCATTTTGTCTTCCAAGTGAAGACCAAAATGATGTGTCTATCCATTCTCTCCACATGGCCTTCACTAAGACTTATGGTTGTTAGTCCTGGTCTAGTGCATGGCACATGCATTAGAGAATCACATGTGTCACTCTCTCTTAACTCAGGAAGGACATACTTCAAGTTTAGCTCCCATTGGCTTCTTGGGATCTTTATACCTTGGAAGACAAATGAGTGTTGGGACTTGCATATGTTCACACGCGGGGACTGGTTGTAGCTGATAAATGAATTGTTAGAGGGTTGCAAGATGATGCTTATGACAGATTCTCTGAAATTGAAAAATCATGACATCCTCACATATTTTTGTCTTAGGTGGTTACTTCACATTAGATGACATAGTTTAAAATTTGCAGTGCCTCATATTTTATATTGAGAGCTCTCCTATGATTAAAATAATATTAAACGCTTAAAGAAAATCGAGCGGGCCTATCGCTACTGCTGCACACGAATAGTGCAAGCTGGCTGCTCCATTCAGTTGCCATGGCCTATGGAGGGCGATCCGAACCCCTCCCTCTTCCACCGGAGGTGAGTTCTTTCAAGAACTTGGTGGCATCAAGCTATAAACGCCCTCCAATAGCATTACAACAAAAGTTTGTCAAAAAAAGGACAACATCCCTTCGGTGGCTCTCTCGGAAGAAGAAACATGTATATCTGCCCTGAATCTTGTAGAAAGAGGCCTCAAGGGTAGTTTACGAGCCTCTAGCCATCTCCCAAAGAAGTGGAAGATTGGGTAAAGAGAAAATAGATCCCATTAATCAAAGAAGGCATCAAAAGTTATTTTATTGGCAAAGGCGTTTTGTGTTTGTGTGTGAAAGTGTAGAGGATAGAAGCCTCATATTTAGGAATGGCGCATACTTCATGGGGCCAAAAGGCTTATACTTAAACAATTGGTCACCTGGCTTTGACCCCTACCAAGACATGCCCTCAGGCGTTCCAATTTGGGTGCATCTCCCTCACCTCCCACTGCATTGTTGGAAGCAGAATTCCCTTTATATTATTGGCAATACCATCGGAAAATATATTGATGAAGTTGTTAGAAAAAATTAGTACTCATGTGCTTACATCTATGTCGAGGTAGACCTGGAGTAAGGATTTCCAAAAGAAATCAATCTAACAGTTGCCAGATGGTCCCATATTGAAGAGCTGGACTATGAGCAACTCCCTTTCAAATGCAGACATTGTCATGGTTATGGACACTTCGCAATCTATTTCAAGAAAAATGCCAAGGAGAAGAGCGAGAAATCAACGGGTGAGAAGTGGAATTTGGTCCAAAAATCAGCCCTGTCAAAAGAAAATGGGAAAGGAATCATAAAGGGGAACACTAATACAGTTCAGGGAAATGAAGAGAGGAGTTATATTCGCATCTCGAGTAAGGCCCCAATCCCCAATAACAAGGAAAGCGCTCCTGTAGACCCTCTAGAAACAACCCTTGAGAGCATGGAATAGAACATGGCCCCTTCCTTCAATAAATATGGTGAATAAATAGTCCCACTTGGAGCCTCCCAAGGCAACCCCTCCAACCTTTCATATGCAAGAATAGAAAAGAAAATTTTGGCAGACAATTCCTTCTCCTCAGAGGATGAGACCTTTGAGAGACCTTCGAAAAGCGCTGGAATGAAATCACATAAAGAAGTCAGGGAAGAGGAGGAAGAAAGGCTAAAAATTCAAGGAAGCCAACCCACAATAGAAATGTCCATTGGGAGAAACACCAGAGCAAGGCCTCCCAAGGGAGGAATCTCCAACCCATCCCCCAGTAAATAATGTGTCTAGTCCCTTGGAACTACAGAGGCTTGGGGAACCACCCAAAAATTGAAGCTGTCAAATATATATCAAAAATAGACCCCCCATACATCCTCATGGTCCAAGAGACTAAAATCGAAGGGCCCGCCCTTCTTGAAATCAGCAAGTCAAAGTAGAAGAAAAATGCAGACAAAGCAGTAAGCTCGAGGGGATGCTCAGGGGGATTAGCTACTCTAGGGTCCGATGAACATTTCCAACTGCTCAACACCTATGAGACCCAGAATTGGATCTTCACTAAGATAAAGCATCTCACAAGTAAGTTGACCTTTGCCTTATTCAATGTTTATGTCCCTGTACTTCATGCTGAAAAAAGAGTGTTGGAACTCTCTCTCTGCCTTCCTAGAGCTTCACTCCCCTAATAATATCATTCTGGTTGGAGATCTAAACATAGTCTTGAAACCAAGAGAAAAGAGGGGAGCTAACAACAATAGAGATCAAATGTTTTTGATGGTGGAAGATCTAATGTAGTAGTGGGATCTCCTCGATTTTAAATCGGTGAGAGGCCTCTATACCTGGAGCAAAAACAGAACATGGGATGAGCACATTTCTTCCCGACTGGATAGATTCCTAGTCCAAGGCACTGTGCTGATAGAAAAAATGTTAATCTCAACTAAAATCCTCCCCAAAATCACCTGGTATAACAAGCCCATTCAACTACTTATTGAAGTTGAATAAGACCTGGGACCAATCCCCTTCCAGTTCAACCCTCTCTAGATTGAAAGAGAAGGATTCTTCAAAACTGTTTGAGAATCCTGGGCCAAACCAATCAACAGGTCCCCAATCTATGTGTGGGATAAAAAGCTAAAAGCCATAAAGCAGGCCATGAAAGAGTGGATAAGAAAACCCATCAAAACTCCAACTAGTTAGAGAATTGAAACAGTTCAGTCATTGGAGACCCTGCAACTAGAAATGGAAGGCATTAACATCACTTCTAAGGTGCTAAAAAAAGAGGTGCAAGCCCAAAGCACCTCCCACTACTCCTTCCACATGGAAGAAGAATACTAGAGAATCAAATCCCGCAGCTTGTGGCTCAAGGCTAGGGATCTGATCACTTCCTTATTTCACCATCAATATAGAGCCTTCCTCTCCTGCAATCACATCACTAAAATCACAATAGTAGAGGGACAGATTTGTAAAGGGTATGACCAAATCAAATCAGCAGTAGAGAGTCACTTCAAAAATCTATATGGCCCTGGGATTGATGGAAGCGAAGGGGATAAAGCTGACATTCTCTCAAAAATCCCCCATATTCTCATATTAGAAGACAACCCCGCCCTCAAAAAACCCTTTTCAGAAAAAGAAATTATCAAATTCATCTGGGAAATGGAACCGGACAAGGCCCCTAGCCCTGATGGCTTCTCAATTCATTTCTACAAAGTTTGGTGGGACATTCTAAAAACTAACTTGATGAAAATGATAAAAGGTTTTCTTAGCAAAGAAAAGGTAGGGGGAGGCATCAAATCAACCTTTCTGGCCTTAATCTAGAAAGAATTCAATCCTGAAACATTTGGCAGATTCAGACCCATCTCTCTTTGCAACACCTCCTACAAAATCCTGGCCAAAATCCTAGAAAATAGAATTAAACCTCTGCTGGGGAAACTAATATCCAGCTCCCAAGGGGGGTTTTTCAAAGGCAGGCACATCTTGGTAATGTAATTCAAGTGCAGGAAGCCATTCACTCCAGCAAGCAGCAGAAAGAGAAGGGGATGTTTATCAAACTAGATATGGCTAATTCCTTTGATAGGGTCAACCTCTCCTTCCTCCTCAAAGTCCTCCTATCCTTTGGATTATCCCCTCAGTTTTTCAACCTCATAAAAGCCTACATTGAAAGGCCCTGATTGCACCACTTGTGAATGGGCATCCTGCATCTTATTTTCAAGCTCAGAGAGGTTTGAGGCAAGGTGCCCCCCTCTCCCCATTCTTTTACATTCTGATGGTGGACACTCTTAGTGGAAATTTAGTACTGTCATTGAGTGTTGGGGCTCTACCCAGCATAAGAATTTTGAATGGCCTGAACCCTATAAAATACGCCCTCTTTGTAGATTATTCTCTTCTACATGGAGGTGCCTTAATAAGAATTGCAAAAGCGTTTGACTATGTCCTTAAAAGCTACTGCAGAGCCTCTAGAGCTCTAATTAATGAAAGAAAAAGCTTAGTGTATGGATTTAATGTTGATCAACACAAACTCAATCCCATTTCCCAACACCTTGGTTTCGATGGTTTTTCCCAGTGGGAAAAAATTAAGTATCTGAGTCTACCTCTTACAACTGGTGTCATCAAAAGATCTCTGTGGGTAGGAATTTTCAGAAAAAATAAATCCAAAATTTCCTCCTAGGGAGGACACTAGCTCACCAGGGGAGGGAAAATGATTCTCATCAAAGCGATGTTGTCCGCACTCCACATCTACCAAGCATCCTTCCTTTTGGCTCCAAAAAACATCATGGAACAAATATCCAAGCTCTTGCGCAAATTCCTTTTGCGGGGAGGAAAAGGAAATTATCGCAAATTTCATATGGAAAATTGAGAGCTGGTGAAGCGACCTATTGATGATGGAGGCCTGCAGATCCGAAATCCCTCCCTCACCAACCATGCTCTGGGCTGCAAAATCCTTGGGAAAATGTATGTCGAAACAAATCATCCAGTCAACGAAACTCTTAGAGTCAAGTATGCGCTTGGAGCACCACTAACATTTCTGTTGGAAGAAAACACAGTGCTAGGCACACAGGTATGGAACCTCTACTGAAAAATCATAAATTTCTTCAAAGAAAACTTATAATTTATTCCAGGAAATGGAAATAAAATAAAAATCTCGGATGATAGGATTATGGGCCATGCCCCTCTCCAGCACCCACGATGATATCAATGATCTGCGTGGATGGTTGATCAGTGCTAGCATCCGCAGTTTAAGAGACATCTCCACTTGGGATAGAAACGATAATTGTCAAGCATGGGAACTTCCCATAGTGCCAGAGAAACTGTGTCACCAGCAGTCAACTGTAAAAAATTTTTAATTGATTCTACGCCTGTGCATAAGGATTCTCCAGACATATGTGGCTGGGGAAAATCTGCTATATACACAACAACTTCAAGATACATTTCTCTACAACCATGAACAGACAAAAGTCAATCGCCCAAGTTATCAAAGCAGGTATGGGATCCATTCAGACTCCCCAAAGTGAACATATTCTTCTGGAATCTTATGCATAACAAGGTGCTAACAGGTGATAAGTTGGAAAAAAGGAACACCGCACATCCACATAGATGTGTGCTATGCAGAAATTCCAGTGAGACTTCGACACACCTATTCATTGACTGCCCATTTCCAAAAGAGGTTTGGGACATCACTCTCCATGGTCTATAGGCAACTATTCCACAACACATATCAGTGGCTGAGCTCTTTTCCACCTGGTTCTAGTGCTATCCCCACAACATCCCCAACAAATCACTTTGGTACCGAGTCTGGCTGTCCATTGCCAAATATGTTTGTTGGAAAATATGGCTAGCCCGAAACAAGCAGAACTTCAATGATACTCCCCGTCCTCCAGCAAAGGTAGCAGGAAAATCCAAATATCTCCTCCTCGAATCAGTGCTACAACAATCTCACAAAGTAGACACTTCACTTCTCCCCAAAGAAAATAACTGGATTAAAGCCCTCGCCCCTCAAGGAAGTAAAAACCCTTTGGTCTCTCCCTTCAATAACCTAAGATGGTGATTAAGAGAACTGGATGACATTTTTTAGGAATGGCAGATGAAGCAAATAAAAACAACAATATTTTTTGATGGTACATCCAAGGGAAACCCTGGGGCAACAGGCATAGGTGGTGTTATCTACTCTCCGAATGGATCAAGAAAAGACAGTTTCTGTTAGGGACTTGGGCAACATACAAATAACCAAGAAAAAATCCTAGGCCTTTTAAAAGCCTGCCACATTGCTCAAGATATAGGCATAAAAGTTTTCCAAGCCTTCGGATATTCATTAATCCTTATAAAAGATCTCAACTCAGAGGACCATTTTAACAATGCTATCCTTAACAAGTCATTGTGAAGATTAAATATCATGTTGCTCGACTTCACCTCCTACCAATTCTTCCATTTCCTCAGAAGCTTGAATAGCGAAGAGGATTCCATGGAAAAATAAGGATGCCTTCTTTCGACAAGAGAGCTCAATATAAACGAGGAAAACCCTCTCCAAACATGCATTCCTTGACCCAATAATTAAATTGTAACAGGAAGAGGACTAGCTGCCATGTAATGCTATGTAATGTTGGTTGATTCGGCCTCGGCCCAACCAAATCCTTCCAATAAATAAAACATACCTATTCCAGTTTAAAAAAATAATAATAATCTTAAAGACATTGGAAAGTGTTCTCTCAAAACCTCTCCTGGAACTATCATGGGCTTAAACAAGAAGAGATCGTAGTTCCGGGCTCTAGCAAAATATGGTGTTTAAATCACCAACAAAGGCATTGGGCTCACTCTTGAGGCTGACAGGAAATTCTTTGCCAAAAATGCATATTCACTTGGTTAGATATTTGGTATGGGGACAATGATGATTTTCCTTTTGTGGAGGAACCTTGATAGGAATTGTATAATTAATAACTTATAAGAAATGTAAAAATGAAATTGTGAACATTATTTAAGTCATTGACCCAAGGGACACATTCAAAGTGAACTTAAACTTACTAGAACTTGGTTGGAATTGTGGCCAAATGACAAGCCCATATATAAGTATGAACCCATGATATGTATGGTTGGACTAGACAAAGGTCATCAATTGTTCATATGGCAAATCAAACATGGATCATAAATGATTTAGTAGACAAAAGATAAAACGAGTGGACACTCTCTGGAGGGATACTTGGGCCTTTGAGCTTAGGGTTATAACTTGGTTCATTCCCTTGCATGTTTTTCCACACAAACATACATTAATTAGAACATGTTTTAACTTTTATTGATGGATGTTATGTGCACTGTGGGAAAAAGAAATATTTGAAGCATATTATATGGGGTTGTGGCTTTGCCAAACCTATTTGGAAGGTCATCTACTATGATTTCTTTGTTTTGTTCTCTTGCCCTCTACACTAGAGGGTATCTTTTCTTGGTGGTTATGCTTTTGTGTATATTTTTATCAACCTTTTTGGTCATTTCTTATATTACTCATTCCCTCCAATGTTTGGAACTAAGTTGTGTGGTTTTCATTAAAATTCAACGGATTTGGAAAAAAACATTTTTGGTACAAAAAAATATGATAAAATCCCTCTTATGTTCAGCAAAGAGAATTAAGAATATTTTATCAGAACTTCCTAAAAACATGTTAGAATTTAATATGTTGTTCAAAAACATATTGACGTGTGTGTGTGTCTGTGTTTATTTTTTCAGAGCTTAACAAAAAATAAATGAACCTGATTTTTCTCATCATGTGGAGACTTGAGAATTAGGGATGTTGGTCATCTCCCTTCCTTATTCTCTTGATTTGTACATAATCGATGGGAATTAAGACTAGGAAACATCCTCCTCTCTTTCTTGTACTAGCAAGAGTCTCCTCTAATAATGTACAATCCAAAACCCCTGCATCTACCAAAAATAAGACGTCACATGTAACCAGGGTTTATTCTATCGTCACCAAGGCTTCTATAAATGCACTTGAACAGTAAACACAAGGTGAACCCACTCGTAATGGCCTTTCAAAGCCTATGCCAATCAGGCAAAGAAATACCAACACTTATTTTAAATAATTTATGCTTAAATTTGACATGAGCAATTGTTCTTCTAGTGTTGCACCATGGAACCCATCCTCACCCACTTCCACAACCACCTATGTGGATAATAGGACTTTAGTCCCTAATGTGGCTTTGGAGGTTGAATGGCTTATGCAAAATATTGAACATTTCAACACCCATGACATGATCTGCAAATTTAATGCATTGTGGCCTTTGTTGCCATAGTTATAGGCCTGAATTGAATCGTCACGTAGTCCCTCTCTCTTTAAATCTAAGGCCATTCATCCAACTGCAAAAGGTTTCTTCATCCTTGATTGAGTCCAATGCCTACGAGCACTGGCTAAAAGTGGTTATGTGTGGCCCATGGTTTGTGGAGATTGCAAGCTTCTTTGTGTAGACATGAAGCCCCAATTTCAATCCAATCATTAAATCCTTAACAATCATTCAAGTTTAAGTTCAATGGTAAAATTGTCATTTGGAATTACAAAAATAGATGTCCTTGAACTCCATTAGTTATGTTTTGTATGAATATTTCTATCTTAGTGATGCCATTGGAGCTAAACCTTCTACTAACTTTTCCCACTTATGTATTGGGGCAAAGGGTTTCCAAATAAAATAGTTTTGAGATATGGTGACCACTGCTACTCCCAGGTTCTTGACTATCAGCACATCGCATTCCGCAAAAGCTAAAGTTCAAACAAATGCATATGCATAACTACAACATGATTAACTCAGAAAACGTGTGAACACAATAATCTCTTTATTCTTTGATAGAGAATCAAAGAAGTTTCAATTGATAGGGTTGCCCTGTGGGGGTTTAACGGAGTTTAATTTTGCATTTAGGATAGGGAAGCATGCAAGTTTTCCACCTCTATTAGAGTGCCCATTGCCAATTTTCCGTTACCCAACACCCTAAAACCTCATATACCAAAAAAAAAAAAAAACTCTGTAACAACTTGAAGTGTCAATCAAACTATATATTAACCATTATAAAAGTTTCAAAGAGGACTAACGGTGATGAAAAATATAGGCATCGTGACGACGAGGGTTTTATACGATAGTCAATCAAGTGCAACTATGAAATAGATATCAGGAGTTTGAATCCCATCTAGTGATTTGATAGAGCATTCAAATTTAAAACTACATTACCGTACCTACACCGCTAAAAATTCTTGCAAAGCTCTTGTCGTCGATTCATTGAAAAGTCAATTCACCCACACCAGAAGAATTGGAAAGCTGAAGGCTGTTCAAAATCGATAGCATGGGCATACAAAGATTTAGAATGTAGGCAATGTGAATGTAAATTGATCACTCTTTTCTTTGCAGTTTCATCTATTTAAATTCTTGAGACCTATATATCTTATATATAAGTTCTTTTTCAGTATTAGTCATGCTTTCTTTGCCTTTGTGGGCACTTTTTTTGGACGCAAAGTGTTTCAGTTGGATGAGAAAAGTGTGATTTGAATTCAGTTTTGGTAGAAGTTTTGGTTTTATAGATGGCCTTTTAACATTTAATGGGAAAAAGTTACTATTGTTTTCATTGGTTGGTTTTAAATTGTAAATGCTTTTTAACATTTTGTTATGGGAGGGAAAATTTATTATTGATTTCATTTGTTTTAAATTGTAATTTTTTTTAACATTTTGTTATGGGAGGGAAAAATTATTATTTCTTTCACTTGTATTATATATTTTAATGACGAAGATGTTATTATGCCAATGTTATTTGGTATTATTAAATAATAATAATAATAATAATAAATATTTTTATGAATGTGATTTTTTTTTGGCTTATATAATGTGCGAGTGCATATGTCGTAGCATTTAAACATATTACAAAATCCACTATTGAAAGAAACACACATAATAAATAGAAAGGTATTCTCCTAGCCAAGTGCAATCACGTGTCATGACCAATATGCAAAAGTAGCACACGTTAGGAATCAGCATAAGTCAGAAAAATATGTACACCCATCTAAAACAACAAATACAAAGAAATAGTGGATGGAAAACATATCAGAATTTTTCCCCATTCCTGACCCCCTATGTGTCACATGGGCTGACAAAAAATCCCAGATCAGTTACATAACACAAAAACAGAAAATACAATAAAAGGAGTGTAAATAGTTCTAAGTCAAGATAGTGCCAAAGTCGTAGTTCCAAAAACCATAAGTTTTCTAGCCAGAGAAAGTAGTTTGTGGTAGACATATGTTTATAATATCATAGAAAGAATAGTAAGCTGACAGGCGCAAATATTCACAATTACTATAAGTGTTTTATATTCACTTCCCATGGGTGATACTTACGGGTGCTCAACTTGGGGTAGGTCGAAGATAAATCTTCGTACACTTTTACTAATCCCAATGTTTTGGGCACCTCAACACTGCCCCTTTCTGTAGGACCTAATAAAGGTTGAGTGTTGTGGAATGTTATTTTCCCTATCTTCGCAGATTTACATTAACGTTGAGCGTTGTCATTGCTCCATCCTTTTCCATTTTGAGTTGGACCTGACCACATACATTTATGGCACATCTCAACGAATACCTAGCATCGTTGGACGCAGACATCACTAGATAGGAGGCTATGGTAGGGGCCTTTCAATCAGCAATGGATGTCAGAAAGGTGGGGACAACTGGAACACATGCGAGACATCAGGGGTTGAGGACCCTCAGATCTCCTTCGCGATACAACCCTTGCACAAAACATGGCTATCAAGACCAGATACCTCTTGCACGTCACACAGGCACTCGAGATAAACCTCATCATCCTTCCACTGTGAAAAAATTGTTGAGATTTGGATATGATGTCACGTGGAATAGGGTGGAAAGCCTTTGTAAGAGGGCATTGATCAGGTGATGGCACTTCGACCGGGAGCGAGACAGAGATGTAAACAATTGGGTAAACATTGAGTGGTGTCGCATTCTGGGATATCCACCTAAGGTGTGTTGATTACTGAACGACTGGTACAGTTTTCACTTCTTGACTATGGAGGACATTGCACGGATTCTAAAAATACCATGGATACGTGGTAGATTCTTCCTATCATTACATACCTGGTATATTGTTTTTAATCCAACGTTGAAGGTTCCATGTGATCATCTAGTATGGGTTAAACTCTCGGGATTGCCGCTAGAATTCTGGACTCTAAAGGTCCTTTCTGCCATTGGGGATTCCACTGGAAGATTTTTATACATGGATCCTAGGGGACTTGGAATGTTTGATAAATGGGTTGCATGGATTCTAGTTGGGCTGGGTTTGTTGGTGGCCTTCCTGCTTAGATTGATCTGTCATGGGACTGTGGAATTCACCACCATCGGGTTGACTATCAGAGCATCCTCTTGCAGTGCCTACTGTATCACGGCATTGGCCACCTGGTTCGAAACTCTCGAAGGCGTCACTCCGGGAGGCGATCATACAAGACCAGTGATGTTTTGACGATAAATAATACTACCCAGACCACATCACCACCTACGATGGGCGAAAAATCATGGAAAAATATCAGACAACCCCTCCTCATACTCATTTCCTTTATATGTCTCTAGATTATACATTATACCCCTTGTCACTGGGGGCAGATAACCTGAAGGTTTCGACCATTCCCCTTCCCCATATCTGTCGATCAGTGTACATTAGGAACCTCGTGTGTCTGATTGGACACCCTCATCCATCATTTGACGCTCATACACCACACACCCCTCCTGAATCGACTGCTCCTGTAATCTTGTCCCATATTTTTTTCCCTCTCCCGGATGACCCGAATGGGGACATTGGATCATTCCTATCCTTAGAATCTCCCCCTCTAGCCACCTCTAGGTGATCACAGCTTGGGGTACAATCTCCATCGGATCTTGCCCTTGCCTCTTCGCCCCACAACTCTTTTGACAGTGACATTGAGTTTCTATTACAGAGCCTCTCGCTAGATTTATCTGAGATTTCGGTCAAACAATGCAATGAGAGCATGGCTCCTTTTCAGATTAGTCGTACCTCAAGATTGAATGTCACGACGTGCCGTAAGGGGGGCCATTGGGAGGGGGTGGGGGAGAGAACCTATTTGAGACATTACATCATCGGGGAACCCTGGAATGTACAAGGTTCCAATTTCTACTGCATTCAACCAGGTACCTAGAGCACTGTCCGCCGAGAAAGGTGGCACGTGATGAATTTCATTTCATTCAATATATGTGGCCTAGTAGACCACTATAAATATATATCTATTAGGAATTTTCTTAAATTGTGCAATACATTTATGGTCTTTGTGCTAGGAGACCATGACTTCTTCTAATAAGGTGTATAGCTATTTTCAGAATATGTATCCAAGGTGGGACATGGTGGCGGTTGATTCCTGGGGTCTATCGGGGGGCGTGGTGGCTATGTGAAATCCTATGCTGGATTTTTCTGTGCATATTATTTATTTTTTGGAATACTACTATATGGACACATCTGGGGTTACAAGGAGCATATACATTTTATAAATTTATATGCACCTTACTCGGATAAAAATGTTGTCTGGAAGATAATGGAAGAAAATTATATACTCAAAATAGGCTCTCTTGTTACTACAAGGGATTTTAATGCCACCCTTTCCTCGAAGGAACATTGGGGGAAGCGATGCAGGATGGAACCTATATCTACATATTTACAAACCTTTTCATGGACAATAATTTGTAGGGCATACAACCCCACAAGTTATGCCCGACATGGTACAATGGAAGGATCGGTGATGCATACATTGGCAAGAGGCTTGGTAGATTTATTTTACATGAGAAATTATTGGAAATCCTAGGGAAGGTGCACTCAAGGTTTCCATATATTGCAATATCAGACCATCACCCCATTATTCTTAGCTGGTGTGAGGTCAATTTTCCACATGGTTTGCCTTTAAAATTCAACCATATTTGGCTTGAAGATCAAAAATTTTCAGAAACTGATCACTGAACACTCAGAGGCCACGAAGGACCGAATATTGTATACTCCCATGACTTGGATGGGACTGGTACTTAAAGGGTTGAAAGTTAAGGTAAATATTTTGTAGAGGTAAAAGAATAAATGCCTCATTACTGAACTTACTTCTATAAATATTGAAATTAGAGATATGCTACATACTCTAGATTTATTAGGTGACAATGTGATGCTCTGGAGCCGTCTAAAGGAATTGGAGGATCGCAAGAGGAATATTTTACTATACAAGAGAAAACCTGGTGTTTGAAGAGTACAACAATATGGCTTCAAGCTGGCAACAAAAATATGAAATAATTCCATAACATCACCAACCTTTGACGACATTGAAATAATATATGGAAGATCATTAATGATACTGGTGAAGAGTTTCAATCCATGGAGGAGATACAGCTTGAGGCTATCAGACATTTCCAAAACTTTTTTAAAGCTCAGGAAGGTGATCACGTGGATGATGATTTATGGTTGACCCATGATTACCCCACCATGTTCGATAAAGATCAGAATGCAGCACTATCAAGGGAGGTCTTCGAGGAAGAATTCTTTTTGTTCTAATGACCTTTTCTCATGACAAAAGCCCGGGTCGAGACAACTTGAGGTTGTCAGATAGTTCCAAAACTTTTTTAAAGCTCAGGAAGGTGATCACGTGGATGATCAATTATGGTTGACCCATTATTACCCCACCATGTTCGATGAGGGTCAGAATGTAGCACTATCAAGGGAGGTCTTCAAGGAAGAACTCTTTCTGTTCTAATGACCTTTTCTCATGACAAAAGCCCAAGTCGAGACAGATGGACCGTAGAATTTTGATGGGGAGAGATATTACTCAAATGGTGGAGGAGTCCCGGTTACATGGCCATATCACAGGTTCTATAAATTCTACGCTTATTGCCTTATTTCCTAAGGGACCAACTCCAACAAAATTTAATTATTTTCGACGCATGTATTTATGCAACATTCTATATAAGATCATATCAAAGATCATCGTTGTGCAGATTAAGAATTGTCTCTCTACTAATATCTCAAAGGAACAGTTCGCATTTTTACACAACAGGATTATTCATGATGTTATGCCCATCTCACAATAAAATTTTCATACTATTCACACAAAAAACATAAAAGCTATTTCTATGAAGGTTGACTTATCAAAGGCATATGATTGTGTGGATTGGGAATACCTTTGGATCATCCTGACTAAAATTGGCATGTCACAGAGGAATGTGGAATGGATTATGAATTGTTTTAACTCTGCCTCCTTTCTTGTCATAATAAATGGATTACCTTCAAGTTTCTTCAAGGAGGGGTGGGGGCTCAAACAGGGGTCCTCACTATCCCCACTACTATTTATATTAGTCATGGATGGACTTAGCCATAAGATTTCGTAGGATACTACAGAGGGAAACTTTGTGGGAGTTTGGATTTGTAGGTTGGTGTCTGTTTCACATAAATTTTTCATGGACGACATCATGGTCATCGGGCAGGTTGTTCTCTCACAATGGGCACAAATTTTTACCATATTTTCTCGATTTAGTAATGCGACTAGTTTTATGGCAAATAAATTAAAGTCCCTAACATTACATTCAGACTCCGCGGATGAAAATGCTTCTTAAATTGCAAATATGTTTGAATAATGCACAAAGAATATCAAGGATGGTCTCGCGCATTTAGGTTTAAGGCCGAAACCATCAAGATATAGGACAAAAGATTCGATAGGGTTATTGGAAAAATACAAGAAGAACTAGTTAAACTGATTTTAAATCAAATAAACTAAGTTAATTAATTACAACTCAAAATAAACTCAACGAGGACCACTAAAAAGTAGGAGACACTCTGCATGCCTCTAGTTTGACCCTCAACCTGAATTAATTGAACTAACTAAGTCATTCTAACTTAGGTAAATCATACAAACTATCATGTGATGTGGAATTTCAATTTTCTTCTAATTTAATTTAAGGGAAATTAAAATTAAAATCTTTCTTAGATTTCGTGTTGTCATTTTCAACACTTATTTTGAAGGTGATGTGTAAGTATGTCCCTATATATATAATAATAATATATGAGTTATATTAAAAAATAGAATGAATATGTTATGCATGTTTAGTGAATTTTCCATATGAGGTAATATAAGTTCATGTAAAGTAGTTAGAAGTAAAAACGTGTGTGAGAAATTTGTTTAAACCTTATACTTTTCAAAATTACTTCAACATGCCATCGATTAGGGAGAGAGACGATGAAAGGGCATCGGTGGGATTCATGTCATGGTTAGAGGAGTTATGAGAAAGGACGCTGGGTGGCTGGATGGAGGCCCTCGCACATTTCCCCTCATGCATAAGGTGTCAAGACGTGTTATTATAATTAAAATGTGGCACTGGCATCGAACATATGGAACACCTTCAGGGTTTTATGCAAAGACTCGAGTCTCACCTATATACATTGACAAAAAGCTTCCAAAAACCTCCAAGGTGATAATAAAGGTGACTTACTAGGCCATAAACTCAGGTGCAAATGACATCACCTCTCACTCTGTAACTATTTGTTGTCGGCATGTTCAATTTGTTTGCTTCATGCATACCCTTATCCCTAGTTTCATATACTAGTTCATAATTCTATGGAAGTTTGTTTATGAGATGGCATCATGTGTCAGTAATGGAACCTCGTAGGAAGTATGGGAGGCAAGAAACATTTATCTTGGTGGGTTATCTGAGTATTGTCGAAATCTCCCTGTCTATAATGGAATTTTTCTTTCCTTGATGTGCATGCATTTTGGGATTGAGCATTGGATTTTGGTTTGTATCTCTTTCACGGGGGCTTTTGTTCAATATTTGGTATCTTTGATGAACCATTTTCCTGCCATGATATGGGGTATTTTGGGGAAGAAAAACTTCAAATTGGTAATGTTTTCTATCTCAAGAAGTTTTTGTGACCTGTGCGATGATGTTGATGGCTTGTTTCATCGAGTCTAGGTCAATGCAGTGAGGCAAAAATTGATTTCTAGGATTTATGCTTATTTTCCTATTGTATTTTGGTGTTTCACTTCTACAGGACTTAACCTTCTTCATATTTGTTGGGACCCTACATTAGGTTGTCTTCCTGTGTGCTAGTCTCCAGTCAGGACCCGGTCCTTGGCAGCAGTGGTTTTGGCATTTGAGTATTGGTTTATATTTTACGTTTGTGGTTTGCAGCACAACCTTGTGGTGCGACCCTCCTTGAGCATAGGAAACACGTCACGAGGAGGTCATGGTCAGAGTCTGAGTAGTGGATAACTACCTCTATAATAAGGTATTCTAACTATAAATGGGATAAGTTTCCATTTAGTAAATGAAATTCCAAAGTTAAATATTCTAGAAAAATATTTTTTTACTAAACTAAATACATAAAATTTTGCACCCTCCAAACTTAGAGGCATTGACATTTTGCACCCTTGTATCTACCCTTGGGAAAGCCTTGAAATCTAAACATTCATGCTTTTTCAAGAAATTGGACGATATCCCTAAGGATACTCTCCTAAGGTCTCCTCTTATCTAGACATGGCTCCCACTTTAATCAGAAGAGGTTTGATAAGTGGGTTTTTGAGATTTGGTTCTTACCCAAATCAATGGCCATTTGGGTTTAAAATGTCATAATCAAAGGTAAGCTCACTCACTACTTCTACGATTGAGAGTTTTATGGATTTATATGTGAAATAAAGGAGGATAGGGACCTAATATCCATAAATGGGCCTACTTCTTTAGCACCAAAGGAATGTACTCGAATACATGGACTTCTGACTTCAACTTGAAGCTAGTTGTTCATTATATTATTTTTTTAGGTCCATTTGCCACACTTACCTCTCCATTATTGGAAAGAAGATCCACTTCAGAGTACTCACATGACTTTTGGGAGATGCATATACAATTTTAGACCCAAATATAATGTTTAGTGGCGCTAAGATGTATATTGAGGTTGATTTAGAGGAAGGACTATTAAAGCTAATCCTTGATAATTGGAAACATATTCAAATATAAAATTATGAACCATTGCCTTTCATTTGCAAAACCTAGCACAAGTGAAAACACTTTGCAAATAATTACAAGAAAAATATTCCACAGACTTAAATAACCTCCTAACAAGGAAGATCAAAGAAAAGTGGTACATATCAAACTTGCACCTACCAAGTATGATTTGTTACCTATGATAGCTCCCCTTGTCTAGATGTTGGATTATGGTGATACTAAGTACATAATTTTCTTTATGTGGGCTTTAGATATGTAACTTTATTATGGTAGGACTAGCATACCTAGGTAAACCTTTGATATTCCCTTCATTTTGTATTGAAATTTCACACGGTGATAACTAAAACAACCATGGGGAAATACTATACATGAGGAGTACCATAAAAATTTTAGGCACTCGTAACCCTTATCTTAGCCACATTACTATATACTCTTCCCAAAATATGTTTGATATCTCCTCCCAATAGTATCTCTTAATTAAAGGGATCCATCAAACCCTATCTTAAATTCACATTTGTCTTCTTGATTCTAAATGTACAACTAGCTTAAGAAGGGTGATGCTAAAAAATGAGACCAAAATTATAGGAAAGACCGGTGGTCAAATCCTTCTCGTACTTTATTGTCATTTTCCCATAACTAACCAATGACAACACAAGAACACCTATTTCTATAAAATCACCAATAACTTCTCTTAATTTATTATCATTTTCTCATACCTAACCATTGAGAACACAAGAACACCTATTTATATAAAATCACCCATAATAATTTTGTGGGTTTCGCTAATATTCCTTTAGTTAGTGTGTGCACAATATCCTAGATCCTAAAGTGATTCCCCTACAATGATAATCCACTAGGTGTATTTGTTCTTAAGAACTATGCATGGATAGATGTCCCATTTATGGCCAATTTCCACAAAAATTGTTCCCCCTACTTACCTAGTAACTACATTACATTTATTTCATGACAAGACTACCCTACAACCCACAAAATTTTTACCATATCCTCGAATTCAACAACAATTTGTTTTTCAAGATACAGCTAGGTTGGAACAAGCTTAACTTTAGAGCTTAGGATATTTTTCCACCTCTAACGTTTATAAAACAATAGATATAAAATTTCTAAAGCATGTGGGAGCCCTTTGGGTATCACCTTTCCTATATTGAATCTTCCTTAAACATCATGGAAAATGTCCATAAATGAGTTATCCTTATTAAACCAAAAATTTAATTGAAAATAGTCATTCATACCATAACATTAATACTTCCCTTTTAACCACACAAAAATTATTTTTAAGTTACCATAATTCATCTTTAGTATCACATAATTAGATTAAAAATACAATTAAAATCCTCTGAAATAATAGTTTATGAAATAGAAATTCAACAATTTTATATAATTAATAATTTAAATAAATGTCTTATATATAACCTGATTAATAACTATTTATAATTAACAATACCACTTATTTACGAAAACCACAATACTTACACAATTCATTTAATGAATTTGAGTAGCCTTAAGAAAAACACACATATTTCATTTAAAAATTTCAAAAAGTTTCAAATATCAAAAGTTTTAATTTCCCTCATTCATTTTAGTCCAGTTGCATGGTTTGTCTATGGAAGGAGGAAGGATGTGGCCATACTGTCGCAGCTTTGGAGGAAGGATCCAGAAAGTCAAGAAATTTCTCAGGTCACATGTTTCTCAGCTGGAGGATGTGTTGTGACTTCTGAGGTGTCAATGCTGAAGGTGTTAAGATATTAGTTGATGGACCAAAAAGAGCTATAATAGATGTCCAGGGATATTAAAAACTTGATCAGGTATCACTTTTAGTCATGACATGGTAGATTGACAATTATTTCATTAATGTTTGTAGCATTGTTTTTGCAATTATTTAGTATGATGGTGGAAGTAGTTTAGGGCACATCACAAAGATTCTTTAATGTTTAGTTTTTAGAGACTCTATAATTAGCTTTCAATCTAGGAGAAGAATTAATCATCCTCTAAGTTGTGTTTATATGTAATATCCCAAATGGTTTTTAGCCCTTAGGGTTTCTACTCTCGCTAGGGTTTTCAATAATTTAACCACAGAACATGTGTATGAATTCATATAACAGTGGGGAGCCTTCTATGTAATTCACAATGATAAAGATATTCAAAAATATTACAATAATCAATAAACTAGGACATCTAGTCAACAGGAGATCCAACAAATGGTACTATTCTATATTGTTAATAGTAATATTGTTCTACAGTAAATCGTCAAAAAGTTCATTGATTCTCCTCACAAATCCACTAGTATAATTTGAATTCAATACCAAAATGTCGTAATCCAATCCTGTTATTGTAACTATTTACTAGACTAATGTCCAACTATGGGTTAATGCTTCTGCTACCCTTGCTCTGAATTTCTGCCTGGGATTACCATAGCGGTGACCCAATTTCACGCCTGTGAGTAATTTTGGTATGATGGTTTTCACCTTTATAACTGTGAGTATGTGTTAGGGAACCATAATGTATGATTTCTGCTCAGCCATAAATCACACATCTAATCTAATGTAGTCTTGGAGGATTCTATGACAATTTCTGCTACAACAGATTACAGCTACTGTCAGTTTGAGTCATGTAATTATTGTTACAAATATTTTGTTAGTACAACTAGAACAGGGATCCACTAGAAAAAACCTTGCAATTCAATCTTGTTTCACACCTCCGAATTCTCATGGACTGGGCCCACAGATGGGCACCCTTGGCATAGGTGTTTCTACCCTCACTTGCATGTCAACAATTGCTTCCTTGGTAATTTCCACTTGCAGAGCCCAAGATACTTGGTCATAGTGTTGATCGGGGACTTTACTCTGGCTGTACAAACCTTGGAAGAGTTTCGACTGCTTAATATTAATACGTTGTCCAGAATATTCTTTGTTGCATTTGTGAGAACCACAGTTATCCACAGACACCACAGGGAATATGTATGTTGCTTGAAACAGAGCAGTGTGTCTCAAAGATTACCCACAGAAAACTAAACATTGTTGGCCAGACAGATCTAAGTGTTTCAGGAGGGTTTTCTATATCCCAAATTGAGTTCAGACCAAAAATGGCTTATGCTCAAATCAAACTCTTCTTAGAGAGCCAATCCTCCAAATTAGGCCAGAGATGCTCCAATTGTTATGGTGCTCTAGAACAGGAAAAATAGGTGTCTAGATAGCATGGGAGTGTAGGAATTTACAAGGTAAGTTTGTTAGATCAAGAACCAAAGGTCACCGCTCACAAACAGATCACAAATTAGTACACCAGTATAATCACATGGTTAAAACCGTCTAAGAGGGAAAAAGTCCACGACCTGATCAAATGCAGCCACTTTAGGCAATTTATTAATATAAAAAGAAAATTTATATATGTTTCTCTCATAAACGGTTACCAGAAAAATGACCCTCCATGCTATTTATATAGAGATCATGGACCAATCTGGTGTTAAACCACATATCAAGTGTCCTTAATACTGAGGAGAGAGATAACCATCAGATCACTACAAATCATGACCGTCAGATTATAAGTTACAAATGTACATGGTAAAGAAACACACTTTACCTAACTCTACACTAGACTAAGTTATTCTTAACTATTTCCTATGTGTTGGAATATCCTAACATCCCCCCTTAAGAACAACTTGGGATAGGATTCAATGATTTAAAAAAGTGACACAGAAGGAGCGTATTTCCTATGTGTTGAAATATCCTAACATCCCCCCTTAAGAATAGCTCGAGATAGGATTGAATGATTTACAAAGGTGACACAATAGGAGAAGGAAGGAGGCATTGGAGCCTATCCCCCCTTAATGAAAACTTTCCTGAACTCCAAGCATGGATCGAAGTTTGGGAAACTTCACTTCCTTGAGAGTGCCTATTGCAGGTCTGCTCTGATACTTTTGGTTGAAGTCTGGTGATTAGCTTCCTTCTATAGAAAGAATCTACTCTGATACATTGGATCCTGATTGCCTCTCGTTTGGTGATTTGTTTCCTTCTACAAAATAATCTGCTCAAGATTACACACATTTTCAGGTGACGGCCCATCCCAAGCCCTCCATCTCTCTTCACAACTTCAAAATATATATCGCCAAGTACAACAAGGCACTAAAGAGCCTGTATGTTTAGGATTCCATGGAGGTAGACAAAGCCAAGGCATGGGCGATAATGGCTACACCAATGAAGATGACAAGTAAATTTTCGACCCCAAAATCAACGAAGAAAATAAGCAAAGAAGAGAGAAGAAATGAGTTGACTTCCACAAGAAAATCAAATTTCCTAAAACCATAGGAGGTCACTAGCCAGATGCTCGGGCATAGATGGATTGTGTTGATCTAGTTGTACCTAAAAATGCCAGAAACCCTAAAAAATACTTCAGATTGGCATGAAATCCACGCTTCTGAGAGTCCCAAAGTAAGGAAATTGGATGTAGAGGAAATTGACCTGGACTCAAACCAGTCAGATTAAGTCTCTGTGCGAGAGGATAAGCTTCCAGAGGTTACTAAACCCACTTAAGGCTCCATGCCAAAGGAGAAGCTTCAAGAGGCTACTAAACCGACTCAAGAGGTAGCTAACTGCATTTCATTTTTATTTTTTAATTATATATTTATTAGTTAATAATAAGAATCATAGCAAAAAACATGACCATGAGGGAATTCCATTGGTTTGGGTGCCAGGACTGAACGAAAAATCTAGATAATGTTTTCTTGGTAAGGATTTTATTTCTAATGCGAGTTAGACCATAGGACTAATCTTTCTCTTTTAATGTGAGTTAGATCATTTGAAGTACTCTGTAACCATGTGTGTTTGCAGTCCAAAGGTTCTAACAAAGCTATAAATAACTGATTGTCGAGTATTATAATGATTAGTAAATAATATTTTGAATGCAAAAGCCACCGATTTTCACTATGTACTCATTGCGAGCAATCTTTGTCTTTATTATCATGAATAATCATGCGAGGTCTCAAAAACATTTATGTTGTAAGCACGGAGAAAATTTAGTAACAGATGATAAACACGTCAACACTGCAGACCTTTCTACTTTGCCAAAATAGATGATACCATAGATAACACAAATGAAAAAGATCACAATGGTAATCTCTATGATGATTCCGAACAATTTCAGCAAGCATCCACTACAAATAACCAATGTTCCACCGAGTTTCCGGGATGGGGAAACGCGGGAGTGAGGATATGCACAAGGGAGACGTATATAAGAAACCCCAAAATTTAGGGAAATTTCGGGGAAACGGGGGGACGTCAGAGCCATAAAAAATATAAAATTATTAAAAATTTAATATATAGAAATAAAAAAATAAAATCCCAACAATATGTTAATAAATAAATTAGTAGATAGTAAAACTTATTAACTATGAAATGCACATCTAAATATGATCACGATTTTGTATTAGACTATTGTGAAGTAAAATTATCATTTGACATTTCTGTAATCATTAATGTAAATCTAAAAATAAATTACTAAATTTAATCTATCATTTACGTTATGCAATGTTCCATCTACTTTATCATTTGGAAATGGGCATTAATATTATGCAATGTAAATCAGAATTAAATTAATTATTTGACAATTTAAACTCTGCAATGCATATCAAAAATTAAATTCATCATATGACAATGACATTTGAAGTCTAAAAAAACCATAGAAAACTAAAATAAAAAAAATAATCATAGAAAGTAGTGAAACACAAAAATTGTTTTTTTAAATTGTTATTAGCGAAAAAATTTAGGGGACGCATCCCTGTTGAATCCCCCCAGCATCCCCTCATCCCCCTCATAAGAAAGACACATTTCATCACCAAAAAAATGCCCTCTAGAGTTTCCCAAAGTTTTCCAAAAAAGGGGAGGTGGGGAAAGTTTCCCAAGGAGTTTCCCCATATCGGCAACATGGGGGAGCGGGGAAGCACGTCCCCCACCCTAGGGGATGCGTCCTGGTGGAAAACTACAAATAAAAAATTAGTAAGAAAAAATAGACTCAGGTATCACTCGATGCAAAATGTTTTGAACTGGACAATCTCCACAACAGAACTAGTGAGTCAAATGCAGCTCATGTCCAAACAGTTGTAGCAATTAAAGAAGAAAGGTCTTTTTGTGGACCTAGATTCTATCCTCTTCATGAATGATGTATCCCACATCTACATGGATCACTTACTTCTATTATGCATGCATGTCTTCATGTAGCATAGACCACAAACATGTTCCGTATGAACACATCAGTGCATGATAACTGTGCTGACCATTTATCAAAGCAAGCTTAGTTGACAAGGATATAAGTTATTTTTAAATATCTTGTTGATTTTTTTAGAGGCTATCTTAATATCATCAGCCCTCAAGAATGCACCAACGAGAGCACTGTAAGTCACAATGCTTGGCTAGTACCTTTAACTATTTATTCTGAGTAATGTAAATGACTGACTATTAATTTTCCATGAATTCAAAATTACATAAATCAGTCTCTAAAACAAGAAATCTCATTTTTAGAAGCCTCAACTCAATACATTTTACCTCCTTAGACTCATTTTCAGAAGCCTCAACAAAATAAATTTTACCTCCTTAGAAATTATTCTTTCATTTTTTTGTGTTTTCTATTGTACGCTCTTTAAAATTTTAAACACTTGATAAAGCATTATTGGAATAATGTTTGATCTACAAAAAACCCACATTGAAGAAGTCACTATTCTAGGAAAGCACAATAAATTATAAGATGTATATAACATGAACTTATACCCGGATAGAATATCTTTCGTTGAACTTATACTCGGATAGAATATCACCTCATTCAACACAAACTTGTAGCTGATTACATTATCTTCTCCATCAATAGTTTCTAGGACATATTCTTGGTGGCCACTCAGCTAGTTCATCATCACTTACATTTCAAAGTGAACTGCACAACATGGTGTTTTGGCTGTAAACTTACTTACGCAGCTATCATTCAACATCCCCTTAAATGTTCATCTAAGTCACTAAATCACTTGTTTATTCACCCAAAATTTTATCTAAAAGATTGGATATGGGTTAAATACCCTTTCATGAAGCCATTTGGGTAATTAGCTATTATTCTTGTTGGTTCATTAGGAGAGTAACATAGATACAGGTTGTGTCATCCAAATTTATTTGCATCAAAATTGTCAGTTTCATAGGTTTTTTTTCATATCTTAAAGGTTTTTGATTTCTATCTCTGCTTTTCCTATTATGAGTGTAGAAAGTTGTTGTTTTCTGTCCTTATTTACAACTATTGAGCACCAGGTCAGACAACAAGATACTTGGCTAGATAATCATTTTTCAACACTTTCGATCACTGGGTAAGCTTCAAGGTTCAATTGTTTACTTCTACTTAAATAGTCACATTAATTGGTTTTGGCTACCATTGAAAATTAATATAATCTTTTCTTTCTTTCAACTTTTTTTCAAGAAACATTGACACTGCAACTTAAACTGAAAGGTTTCATAATTTTCAAGAGTAGCGATTAGTAGGGGTGGGGTTCATAGCAAATTATATGGGAATTTTAGTGAAAAATGTTAGGTACTGGAGATGGCATGACGGTTGTTCCTCCAACATCTCCCTTAAAATATGAGTTACTTAATAAATAGTTGTTTATCACCTTATCCAACACAAACTTGTAGCTAATTACAATATCCTCTCCATCCACAGTCTCTGGGACCCATTCTTGGTGGCCACTCTGCTTGTTCATCATCACTTACATTTCAAAATGAACTACATAGCATGGTATTGTGGCTGTAAACTTACTTGATTTTTGTTCCTCCAACATTTCCCTTCAAATATGCACTACTCAATAAAGAGTTTTTTATCACCTAGTTCAACAAAAACGTGTAGCTCATTACAATATCTTCTCCATCCACAGTCTCTGGGACCCTTTCTTGGTGGCCACTCTGGTGGATCATGATCATTTCCATTTCAAAGTGAACTACACAATATGCTATTGTGGTTGTAAACTTATGCAACTATCACAGAACATCCCCTTAAACGTTCATCCAAGTCAATAAATCACTTGTTTATTCACCCAAAAATTTATCTAAAAGATTGGATATGGGTCAAGGACCCCAAGATGTTTCTGGAAAATTTCAGGGATTTTCACGACAGATTTTTGGGATGTTTTGGGTAGTTTTCAGGGAGAATCCAGGTGTATATCTTCACTTTTGACAATCATGGACATTGATTACTGTACTATATGATTATTTTTCCCATCCATTATTTTTGTATTGTACTAAATTTAAATCTATTGACAAGTTGCGGCTCAAAATGTGGGTTTTGTATGATGGGTTTCAATTTGGGTTTCTAGTGATTTAAATATTTTATTTGTAGTCACAAAATTATAACAATCATAGCCTCCATGTCAAAAAAACAGGGAATACAAGTTTTGAAATGGTTGATCCTTGTGGGTATTGCTATTGTTATCTCTTTTTTCTGGTCATCTTATCTTTTACATATTGTTCATAGGTTTCCAGGAGTCATTCAAGTCTAGTGCTCTGACCATCACAATCTCAAAAATTATGAAACCAATTAGATAGTAATGACTTGGATTGGGTACTAAATGTTTGAATATATTCCTATTATATCACCTTCTTAATATTAAATATGAATCTAATATCCTTACAGAACAAAAGTATTTTACAATGGTTTGCAACACAACTATAAAAGTTTCCAAAAGCGGAATGCCTTTTACATTTATCATAATCATCATTAAAAATAAATAAGGAAGAAAAGCTGCCATAGAGATACTTCTCTATTTGATACACCCCTCATGGAAATTATTGAAATTTGAAAATAGTTACACTTATATTTCCTAAGACTAAATTACATTTTGCTCACGTCTATGGGAAAATAATGGAATGTAACTTAACCCTTTTTAAATTTCTCGAGATTTTTCAGAATTGGCAAGTGCAGGGGCTATGCATAATATTCTAAAATATAGCTTGTTATGCTTACAAGCTTGAAGCAACTATGTGTGTGTATAATTATTGTCCCTTGAAAATATGGGGGATGTGCTCTATGTGTGTCCCCATCCTTGCCATTCCCATGTCTCAAAAACCAATGAACCATATTTTTATAGATATATTTAATTTCTTAATAAAATATACATAATTAGTTACTATCTGTAAGAATCAGATACAACCTTTCAAAATTCAAATGTTTATTCTCTAAATATTGATCCTGAAATTTTACTTCTTCATTATAAAAGAATTTATGACATCAAATACCTTTCAAGGTCTTATCCTTGAATATTTCACCTTTCGAGATAAACGCTGAGAGAACTAACTTTAAAAGAACAACTCTTTGTTAAATAAATATTGGTGAGGACTTCCAACGATGGCACAAAACCTAAATAAGGAGTTTTAAGACGTTATTTTAAAATTATTTTCCTTTCAGTCTGGGCCAATCCCTTGCTTGATTGACACTTCAAATATATGAACATATATAATAGAACATACATTATGTAAGGGGTCATAAGGTTAAGGTATCACATCAATTACTTGACAGGGGATCATACTAGTGTCCTTCTAAAATGTTTCCTTTTCAGTCAGGGTCAATCCCTTAGATTTGAAGATTGTTTAGGATTTAAAATATATGATCTATATAGTATAACAATACTATATAACCGTTCAGAAGATTGAAGTATCATATCAATTATTTGAGTCGGCTTCATACTTGTGTTTGTTTGTTGGTTAGAATGTTTAACATTTTTTTATATTTAGCAACTATATAGGTGTTCCAAGAATCATGAACTCTTATGAATTGAGGTTTCTAGTGGTTCAAGGACAAATGAGTATTTCAAAAATATTAGGCCTTTTTAATAGTTCTTCGGTAATGTCCATGGAGGCTATGGCTCATGATACCAGAATCAGAAAACTTGAGGCAAAGCAGGAAACACCAATGGAACAAGAATTAAGGACCAGAGGGTTTTAAGATAAGAAATGAGATCCCTGAACCATTCATTTTATGCACATAAGAGGTAAATTAGTGAATAGAAATCCATTTAAGGACCAAATAATTCACTGTATTTAAGTTTTTGAAGTTACAATTAAAATTATTCACATTATAATTTTTGGTTGCTATTTCCCCATTTCTTTTTCTTGAATGACTGTTTTCTTTTAATGCTGGCATTGGCAACATTCAAAGGAAACAATGATGTTTCTCTATTTTTTTAATGTAAATTGTGGAAATGGAAATGGAAATAGATCCGAATACATATATGCCATATTTTTATGAAAAGTTATGATTTCAATATGGGGAAAGACACACATATAAGGATGTTTGTTACTTTACAGTAAGGTTTACCTACATTTCAAAACAAATTTTTCTTGGGCCTTTTAATTTTGCCCGAAGGACACATTGATCATTGGCATAGTAAGTAAAACATTTCTCTTCTTTCCATTACAAATAAAATTTAGCAAATACTTTTGTATACTGAGGCTAATTGGTGTCTATGAGAAAGTTCATAGAAAACAACATGCTTATCGTACTATGTCCATGACATAACATATATTATGAAAATTAAAAGTGTTAAAGGCATAATTGTCAATATATATACTAATATCTAGACAACTAATCAAGGATGGTTGAATCTCTCAGCAGCTTAAAAATACCAGGTTATAAATCCATCATTGCTGCTATCATCATTTCTGTGTAGCCATGCCTCACATACTTGATTTTTGGGCAGTTTTCTTGTGTGAGCCCAGTGATGCTATATTAGGACAATATGCATTCCGTCATAATATTGGAATCAATCAATGAATTCTCAATTGAGGGATGTGGGGGAAAGTTCATTCTCCTAGCTGCATTGTTGGGCCCCTTCATTGGAATGATTTGGTATTTTATTGGGGTATAGGGTGTCTTGATATTCACCAAGAGGCGCATGACTCCAATTTCTTACTGTTCGAACCATCTTCAGTTGGAGGGCATGAGCTAGTGTTGAGATGTTGGTAGTCTTAAATCCCATCCATGAAGCCATCTGGGTAACCAGTTGTTATGCTTATTGGTTCATTTGCAGAGAAACCTGGATAAATGTTGTGCCATCCAAATTTATTTGCGTCAAAATTGTCAGATTCTTAGTTTTTTTTCAAATCTTAAAGGTTGGTGATTTCTATCTCTGCTTTCCTATTATGAGTGTAGAAATTTGTTGTCTTCTGTCCTTATTTACAACTATTGAGTTGGAAAAAGGTCCAATACCTAGATATTTGGCCAGATAAACACTTTTCATCACTTGTGATCACTAAGCAAACTTTGAGGTTGAATCGTTTACTTCTACTTAATTAGTCACATTAACTAGTTTTGGCTACCATTGAAAATTAATATAATCTTTTCTTTCTTTCAACTCCTTTTCAAGAAACGTTGACACTACAACTTGAATTGAAAATTATTCAAGAGCAGGGTTAGTATGGGTGGAGTTCATAGAAAAGTGTATGGACATTTTAGTGTAGAATGTTAGGTATTGGAGATGGCATCAGGCTCAGGAATCGCTGCTAAGGCAAGGTGGGTTTCTCTTGAGAGAAACATGGCGAGGAAAATTTCTGAATGGCCTTGACATTTTTATCTAGTCAACATTGAAGATGTAACTATTTGGATCATTTCCATGTGTAGGTGGTGCCAAAGAATGATCTAGTTGTCTTGTTTGTGGTTGCACAATTTATCATACAAAAATGGATCATGAATATGCAAATTTTAAAGTAGATTATTTTTTTATTTAAGAATTTGAATTGATTCTTCAAAAATACATCAAGACAAGGACTTTATTGACCCATGAAGGCTTCCACAAGTGCTAAGTATTCACAACTAAATGTCCAACAAAGATCACGAAGGAAAGGTTGATCCTCTCATCATGCCACAAGGAAACAAGAATGAATAGACATTTTCATAAGCTCGGACTTCAACCAATGAATAGATATTGGACTGATATGATGATAGAAATTCAGATCAGAGATAAATATAGGTTTCACACGTCCTTGACATACCTTGGATAGATGGTATAGATCTTGGACCAATATGACAGACTTAGAATAATACCACAGATTTGGATCTATGCTACAGACTTTGATCAACTATCACAAGACTTCAGTCTAGTCACCAATGAACTTGGATCAAGCCACATATGAACTCAGATATGTTCAACAAACTTCTCTCAAGCCATAGAAGAACTCTTATATGTTGTCACAAAGTCACAAGCCATAGAAGAAACATGTTGTCACAAGGCCTCAAGTGCTCCAAAGAATAAAGCCACTTAAGCATGGAGTTGAGGCCTAAAAATCAAGAGAAAGCTACCTCCAGATGTCCATGTCCATCATGGACCAATAAAGGGTTCATGCATACACCATGTACACAATATCGCATGGTCCCAAAATCCAACGATCAAATTTCCTCCTCTAAGTGTCTACTGTTCCTTCTAGGTAGGTACTTTTCCTAGCCAAGCAAGTGTGTTGTCTCTTTAGCTGGTTTGCCCATTTTGCGTTTCCATGGTAAATCTTGTGTAAATTTTGAATATGTCACTGTTTTATTTATTTTCTCCTTAAAAAATTTCTTCCTCTACTCCTCTTTCATAGGTTTACAAGTCCTTGGAAAAAAAATGAAACAGAACTTGCAGAAGATCCTGCCAAAAATTTGAGCAGAATGGGTATTTTCTGTTTGATTTTGATAATGGCATGAACCAAACATGTAGTTCATCGGACTCATGAGTCAATCTCACTGAAAAAAAAAAAAAAAACTTAGCACCTACTTTCTAGTAAGTGTTCAAGCTATCTAGTAACAAATTCTTGCAAGTCAAATATACTGCTAATGAGTTAGAATCACAGGAAACAAGTTCGGCTCACACAGAAGTTAAAATAGCTCATTTTATGAGCTGTGAAAAGTTTGAGATGAATCCAAATTAGACAAGTGAGCTTCATTACTATGGTGAGATATACACTTGATACTATTGTCGGTATTGGTGGATGAATTCTCAATGCATGAAAAAATTTTATGCAAGGAAACTAAACAACCAAGCAAAAGCTGACATCTAATCCAGCATACTCTAATTATCTTCTGAGCCATGCGAAGCAAGTAATTTGTTTTGTTCCATGGAATAATCTGATCCATATTACTCTAATCTAGCTTCTGAGCCATGCAAAGTAGATAATTTTCTTTGTTCCATAGAATTGACAAAGAAAGTACATTAGTGTAGAATTTGTTCCATAATCGTTTCCTTACGTGTACACTAGGTGTAGACTTTGATATTACTAGATACAAAGTGAAAAAATGGGTGTTAAGATTACAATTGAAGTGTTGGATTACCAATGTGATAAATTTTTTTAAAAATAAATTATATTTACATAAAACAATGAATAAAAGCTTATTTTAGAGATCAACTGCAAAAACGTTTGTTCATTGTTTGAGAAGAATCAATGTCAAGACATTAGAGGAACATCTAGAATATCAAATTTATGAACTTTGTGTCACCCTTGTAGTAAATCAGCTAGTATGAATTCATTGGGAGAATTAAACCGTTCTTTCATAATATATCAGTAATCATGTCGCGTCCTCTGTATATGTGGAGGAAATCCAGTTGGTCAAAACCACACGAAATTTATCTAACAAGATGGAAAATAGGCATTAGATTAATATTTATCAGGGGAGATTCATCCTTCATACCCCTAATCACTAAAGACAAATCGCACATCATGGGCAACAAATGAATGTTCCTACAACTAGCAAATTTCAAGAGATAAAATAGAGATAAACATTCAATGATTTATTGAATTCAGGATGGATTATGTACATATGTAGTTAATTATATTTTATTTGGTTTATTTATTTATATTTTTTGGACACCTAATCCTTTAGAGTTGGTGTGGAGGAGCATGAAACATCACTTTGACTCAATCCCAAGGGACCTTGGAAGGATAATCGAAATGTCACATGTAATTGTCTTTATATGTATATATGGTTAATATTATGCAATATCATGTTTATCCTAAACATCTCTTGCATTCCGGTGAGCCCAATAGTGGTATTGGAGCCATGACTTTGTAGCAGTGGCCATTGCCTTGAGAATCGTATAGAGCCTATCAGATATGCCTTGTTAGGTTTAACATTCCATGTTGATCATTCTCCATTGCATCACCTCTTACATGTAGCATTTGTTTGCAGTTCTAACATTTCCTTACCTCTATTTGTAACCATTTATCTATGTGTGCATAGTTTTTAATTACCTATCTCTCTGGTATCTAGGCTTATGCACTCTACAACATATGTCAACGTTGTCATTCTACAATGAGAAAATTTTCTCCTTGTCTCTTCTCTGGCTGAAATGATATTACTCCTCCAACACTTCAATTGTAACCTTAATACCCAACGTTTTCCTTTGTACCTAGGAATCTCAAAGTCTACACCTAGTGTGTGCCTAAGGAAAATATTATGGAACAAAGTCTACACTAATGTACTTTTTTTGTTAGTTCTATGGAACAAATAAAATGAACTGCTTTTCATGGCTCATAAGCTTATTAGAGTAAACTGGTTCAAAATGTTCTTTGTTCCATAGAATTGACAAAGAAAGTACATGATTCCTCCTCACCTTCCAACAATCCATTAGTGTAATTAAGTAAATAAGCTTACTAACCAGGGGAAAAAGTGTACACTTCATAGTCCAAATGGGCTTTAAAATGTACAAGTGTTACCAAGCTCAACAAGAGAGGTTAATAAATGACCCTATTAGGTGGTTTCAACCTCTAAGGGGGTGATAGGTCCATGGTACAGCCATCAAATGGCAGGTGTCATGTGAAATAATGATGGAACAGAGTGGGGGAAAAGGGAATGCTCCAAGCCACATGCCATGGCACTACGGTAGCTGTTATGAAGGAAGCCCACACATTGGGTATATGGATGTAATACGAAGATTTATGCAAACAATTTTAAGTCTAGTTTAGAAATCCAAAAAAAAACATTACTAGACTCTCTAGGACATATTGAAAGACTGCCGAAATTTTGAGACTCATAGAGAAAAAAAAAACAAAATAGTTTCATATTGCGTTTTTATGGTGGTTGTAAGGTGGCATCAGTGCCTCCCAAAAAAATGGGTATATGGGGTCAGAAAATACTCTAGAGAGGACAAAGTCAATGAGACAATGATGGTGGTAACACTCCAACTTGTAGGTTTACTCAAACCTTTTCCTTTTGTCCTATACTTCAGAAATTCATCAAATGGGAGATCACAAGTGAAGACAAACTCTAGGATTATGGATTTTGTATTGATCATGGACAATTTACTCTTGCATTCAACCAAATCTAAAGAGACATACAATTCTGTAAAATAATCAGTGGAAAATACAAATAAAGAGAAATTGTGTTAGCTGATTTACCATCCCATAATCACCATCAACGCCAATGGAAAAACCCAAAGGCAATGACAAATAGATATAATAAAGTATACCATTCTTCTACAGTGTATTTAAATTTATGATGTGAAATGGTAAGCAGTTCCCTGAAGAGGTTCATCAAACTTTAATGATCTCAAACAAGTATTATGGAAAACAATGAAAAACTATAAACATGAAATACAAGTGACAAGGTTATGGTAATGGAACAAATTTGGTTTTCAGAGAAAAGGAATTTTGGGACCATGTCCAGAAAAAAAAATAGGGGATGCACTCAACGATATTTTAATTAGGAAAGAATGAAAATGGTTCTGCTAACCTACACGTTAATTTTATTGGTGGTCATATGAGTGTAATATTCCTAATTAACAGACAGCTAATTAGAATATTAAAGTTTGCCAATTTTTCTTTTCTAAAGTTCAGTGGTAGAATAAAGGGGTGAAGTGACCCATAAACCAAAAATTTAGAAGAAAACCACTTTATTATAGTTAAAGTGGACAACACAACTCATGTGGGTCCAAGAGGCCAAGTGGACAACGCAGCTTATGTGGAGCCCAAGGGGCCAAGTGGACAACGCAACTCATGTGGACCCAAGGGATTAATAGGGTTTTAAGCATTGTTAGGGTTTAACAATAATAAAAAGGGAATGAGGACAAACATAGAGATTATTCATTCATTCATCAAATTTATTCTTGTCATTTTGACTAGAGCACACTTGAGCTATATAGCCAAGTCTGTAGTGTTGTTCAGCACATGGGTGTCTCCGAGCAGAGATCCGAACCTCATCATTCAGGGACTTCGAGTGCCCACTCAGGAGAGGATTTTCACCCTTTTGTGAGGGATTTAAACAATAGTAGCAGCAGAAGTGTGTAGTCCCTTCAAGACTGTGTAAATGCAACAAAGAGCGTAGTCCCCTCAGGACTACGTAGAGGCAGTAGAGACTGCGCAATGATTGCGTAGTACTGTGGAGAGGAAATGCCGGAAGTGTGAGAGAGAAGAGGATTTGAACCAAAGGATTTGAAGGGGAGGTTGGCCACCTCTTACTAGGGATTTTGGAAACATTTTGGAGACATCTACCAACAGTTCCAGCCAAGATTTCAAATTTCTGAGCTATTGGGTGACCAAAGCCAAAGAGGGCCAATTTTTCGAAGTCAAAACTACGACGAACCCTTTCTAGGTTTTTTGAGTAGATTCTGTGGTTGAAATCCCGAAATTTTATGAGCATAAGAGAAACTCATTTATGTAGCCCCTACTTAGCCATCAACTAGAGCTACTAAGGGAAAAAGGTTAGATTTTGAAGTTTGGAATTGGAGGAAACATTTTCTTGGTTTTTTTGGGTTTTGGGAAAGGATCACCTTCCCAAATTCATAGAATTTTTCGAGAACGGGAGCTAGTAAAACTAGCAGCCTGAAGTTAGCCAACAAGAACATTTCTAGGCAAAGAAATGTAGTCATTGAGCCATGCAGAACAATTTCTGGCAAGATTTTTTTTTGGGGGTTTGAGATGTCCTCTAGCCTGCTTTGAGCAGGCCTAGTTGCAATCTTTTTAGCACCTCATTTGTACTCTTTCCCAGCATATTAATAAAATGGCTCAACAATTATTGTGGCTCCAAATTCTATGTTTTAATGGTGTTTTCCTTATTGTTGTAATTTTAGTCTATCATTGCTTGTATTACTATCATTTTCCCATTTGGGATATTACACTATCATAGCATAATCTTGGCTCAGCTTGTGGGAAACCCTCATTCTATGACGAGACTAGAATAAAGGTTAAACTCAGACGCCATGGAAGTAACCTTGAATGAGGTGATTAGGGTTCAAAAAATGATCGTTAATTCGGGGAAGAAAGTGATTCATGAAACAATTGTGAATCAGGACATTATTGCAGCTGATGTGGAGTTATTTGGCGGGCATACCAATCATTGGGAAATGACACTCAAGCGGCCCTCTCTTTTTGGGAGTTCTGTGACCTAAAAGACAGGCACAGATTAGGGGGAATTCGACAGAATAATGTAGGTATGGTGAGATAGATTAAGGAATAAGATGAAAGAGTAGTTGAAGGGGCCATAGTTGGAAAGGAGACAACTGAGCATACAATCATTGGTGATACACCACCCATTGTTGAGGTATCCATTGATGGGGTATCTGGGGTTGTGAACGAGTTCTTTGATGATAGCAACGCATCACATGTTTATGAGGCGTCGTGAGACAACTCCATTATTGTTGAGGAGCCAATAGGTATAGAGGCCTCCAGGTCTATGACAAAATTGTGAGATGACAATCACATGCAGCTGACTAGTGAGCACGTCTTATGTGTTGAAGTGTCTATGGAGGAGGGTGTGTAGCCATCCTTTGGGATAGCCCTTGAGGAGGCGCCAGGAGATACAAAGGTATTGGATGATGGTCAAACACAATAGTTCCATCAACTTCAAGTTGACCTTTTAGCTTCTAAAGGGAAGGCCACATTAGTACGAGAGGTTAATTTGTTGTAGAAAAAAGAACTGAAGGGAATGAGAGTGGTTTGTGTCGAGTCAGTGGCCAAGTTGGCCCACATTGGGAAACGGTTAGATTCCTAATGGTACAACTAGAGAGCACATGAATGTGTCAGAGTAGCCCCCTTCAGGCATAGATAGATGAGGCTAGCAACACTTTTGGGTCACCTCTTCCCATTGGAAAGAGAGAGACAAAGCCACGTAGTCAGATCTCATATGTTGACTAGGATGGAGAGATGAGGCGACATGATTTGGCAGGGTGCAACACTCGCAGGATGGAGGGATTGTTCTATGTGGGGGATTCTTGCATTCGATTCCTCTATCGATGTTGGATGGCGATAGGTACTGAGCTGGTACCCCATGGAGTAGGATAGGTAGCTAGATACATCCATGGCCACATTTCAGCAGAGTCCATGGATTACCAGAGGGACACGAGGGCCAGATTGCTATTGGAATCCAGGTGGGATTTCCAATCACATCATAGAGTTGATAGGTGATGGTAGTTATTACGCAATGGGTTTGATGTTTGGGTGCACACACATTTTTAGATCTCTATTAGAGCCTCAGACATCCCTAGTGACAAGATGGTTCGACATGAGGGTACATCCTTTTCAGGAGATATCTCAGCATATTGACCGTGTGTGGATTCACAGGGTGATTAGCCTACTTTGGCAGGAGTTGGTTGGAGGAGGTGGCATCAAAAAACCACCAGACAGGGCAGTATGTAGAGATGATGCTCTCTCATGGGTATATGGTACACTTAAGCTATGGAGGATAGCAGCAGTGATGTCATTGTAATTGGCATGTGATAAGTCGAGCCGCTTTGATCCTTTAGAGTATATGGGGATTTGTATCCCACCTCATTGGGGGTTAGTAATAGAGTCGTGGATATTTTTTCCATGCAGGATACTATATGTTACAAGGTGGCATGGTAGTAGGCACTAACACGCAGGACTACACAAAGTCATGTCATAGGGTCCAGTGTTATGTAGAGGGATTCAGATTGATTTGTACAAGCCCGATGTTAGACCATAACATCTAGGGGTGTGCAGGGCTATGCAACAAGGAGCAGTGGCTTGCAGAGGATCATGGAGATGCATGAGAGTGTGTTGTAGTATGTCAGACCGCATTGTGGAGTAGGAGTGCCTCAGATCATGTTGGGTACATGCGGGGAGAAACAAATGTAGTGACACAAGAGGGATACATGATGGTATAGAATGGTATAGCTGTAGCTCACCATATCTGGTGGTGTACAGGGGCAGATTGCAGCATACAGTGGCATGATGAGGAGTGCAGAGACGCTTGGTAGTATGCAATGACCCATGATACGCCACAACAAGCACTTGGAGCATTGCCTCCAAGGGGACTTATGGACAAGGACATTAGGTGTACCCTGGGATGCAGCTCACCTAGGATTGATGAGGATATTATTGAGGATCTTGAGACACCATGTTTAATAGACACAGCGCTATGAGGGTGTTATCACTAGATCCGAGGTAGAGGGAGTGTCATCCGGAGGATTACTCTTGAGCATTCAGGTATACTCTTGAGCAGACCCTTTGGGACATACCCACTCCTCATCCTCCAGTGTGGTTTTTAGACGCTAATTTTTTGGTTTTCGCCCTTTTGGCACCCTCCAATCAGGCAACAAGGCATGGGAGGCTCACCCTAGGTAGTCATTTGAGATATCGTGTGTCATGATCCAGAAAGAGACTCTCCAATTGAAACACTTGTTAGGTGCATGAGTTGACGGATATCAGCTTAGGATGGCGTGGTCGATTGCTAAGGTCACATATGTTCCACCCCTAGGCTCACATTTGAGGGATGATGGATGGTAGACTTCTCTATAGGAGGGTACCCAGATTCCGAGAAGTGTCCATATGTATCATCAAGCGTTTGGACAACATATTTACTACAAGGTTTGGTAGGAGTAGGGTAGGTATGCATGCATCTGACAGACTCTTGATACTTGGAGTCCACCCAAGGGATACATACAAGGGTAAGAGCAGAGGATCAGATGGGTTCTAGCAGGTAGCAGCACTACGCAGTGACATTTTGAGAGGATTTGGAGTTGGGAGAACCCAATATGGTTGGGGGATCTAGGGATTTGTTGGGTAGGTGGATCACTCCACATTGTGATGAGCAGGGATAGAGAAGATGATGATCCCGTCCACCTTGGGTTTGACACATGGGGGAGCACTGATATTTCGACTACATGGTGAGGTAGACATATCCTTTTGTTTCTCAGGGTCATGATCAGTAGTGGGTGGGTAGATATCAGCATCATGGTGATGCTCGGGCAGGATGAGATTGGCCTACACATATTTTTCTGAGAAGGCCCCAGGAGAAAGGGATATGTTTTGCACCTGATTGGTGGTGTTTCACAGTTAGAGTGGCACAAAATCAATATGGTGGCACCTCTACAAGACTAATAGGGGAATCAAGCATTACAACTCTACAAAACTCAATAAATTTTAGGGGTCAGCTACATGCTATATGGGGGGATCATGTAGATCTTCCATTGGGCTTTAATGAGTCACTGATGCAGTGGGGGACTTCATTAGTATGGAAATTTGTTTAGCGGGATGATAGCAGGAGGATATCATGTGAGCAAGATGCTACCTTTGTAGGGATTAGGTGGTATCATCGAGGGTTTACTCTTGGAGTGCACAGGATGGACTACATGGATGGTGAGCAGAGCAGGTGGAGTTTTATATTGGATATGATGGCTTGGGAACCTAGCATTGAGGGATCCCTTCATATTAGAGAAATGCAAAGGATAAGGAAGATTTAGTTGCACATCTAAGACCCAGGCACATTTTGCAATGATAGTGGGGGGAGTGTCAACTAGAGATGAGGCTTGTTCATGCGTTTGGCAGGGAGCACTATAATATTCCTAAATAGCAGAAAACTAATTAGAATATTAAAGTTTTCCAATTTTGATTTTCTAAATTTCAGTGCGAGAATAAAGGGGTGAAGGGACCCATAAACCTAACATTTAGAATAAAACCACTTTCTTAGATTTAAAGTGGACAACACAACTCATGTGGGTCCAAGAGGCCAAGTGGACAATGCGACTTATGTGGAGTGCAAGGGGCCAAGTGGACAACGCAACTCATGTGTACCCAAGGGATTATTAGGGTCTCAAGGATTGTTAGGGTTTCAAAATAATAAAAAGGGGATGAGGGCAACCATAGAAATCATTCATTCATTCACCAAATTTCTTCTTCTTGTCCTGAAGATGGATCCTTGATGGGATTCGAAATGTCGACCAATATTTTATGATATTGTGGAAAATCCAAATTCTGTAATTAACGTAAACCATAGAAGTTTGAGAACCATAAATTTATTCTTGTCATTTTTACTAGAGCACGCTTGATCTATTTAGCCAAGTTTGCAGTGTTGTTCTTCGAGTAGAGATCCCAACTACATCCTCGGGGGAATTTGAGTGCTCTCTCAGGAGAGGAGTTCCACCTTTTGGTGAGGGATTGAAACAACAATGAAAACAGGAGTGTGTAGTCCCTTCAAGACTACGTAAAGGAAATAGAGATCATAGTCCCTTCAGGATTGTGTAGAGGCAACAAAGACTACATAGTGATTGTGCAGTACAATGGAGAGGAAGTGGCAGAAGTGTGGGAGAGAAAAGGAGTTCAACCAGAGGATTTTGAGGGGCGGCTAGCCACCTCTTACCAGGGATTTTGGTAGAATTTTGGAGACATCTACCAACAGTCCCAGCCAAGATTTTGAATTTCCTAGCAGTTGGGTGAGCCAAGCCTAAGAGGGTCAATTTTCCGAAGTCAAAACTAGGATGAACCCTTTCTTGGTTTTTTTGGGTTTCCTAAGTAGAGTCTGTGGTTAAAATCCTAGAATTTTCTGAGTAGCATATCAAATTATTTACGCAACCCCTACTCAACTAGTAGCTAGAGGCACTAGGGGAAAAAGGGTGAGATTTTGAAGGCTGGAATTAGAGGAAACCTTTTCTGGGTTTCTCTGGGTTTTGGGCAAGTTTCACCTTCCTAAATTCCTAGAATTTCCCAAGCACGGGAGCTAGGCCAAATAACAACCTCAAGTCAGCTAGCATCAACATTTCTGGTAGGACAACACAGTTATTGAGTCATGCATAGTAATTTCCGGCAAGAGTTTTTTTTTGGGTTTGAGCTGTCCTTCAGCCTACTTTGAGAAGGCCTAGGTGCAATCCTTTTAGCACCTTGCCCAATTGCAATCTTTTCAACACCTCATTTGTACACTTTCTCAACATATTAATAAAATGCCTCAACGTTGATTGTGGCTAAGAGACACCTTCATCAAAGAGCCTAGGAGACACCTTCATCAAATGATAAAATGATAAAATAATTTGAGCATCTTTTTAGTTGACAATAGAGTGCATTCATGACGACATTAATTGAGAATTATTCAAGCCTTTGTTGAAACAATAATTGCTCTTGAAGCATACTTGAAGACCAACACTTGAAGACTTGTTTTGTTGAAGCATTCATCCTTGGAGTATAGTTGAAGACCAACACTTAAAGACTTGTTTTTTTGGAGGAGTCATCCTTGGAGCATAGTTTAATATCAACACTTGAATACATGTTTTGTTGGCGCAACCATAAATGTTTGTTGAAGCATACGTGAAGTTTTTGTAGATGTAGATTTAAGAGCACTTTGTAGATCTATCTTGGATACATTTTTTAGAAGTATTTGAATATTTTGATGGAGGCTTGAATTAGTATTGGAGTCACCTTAAGGGATTGAAGCAAACTAAGAGGGTTGGATCCCTAGAGGATTGGAGTCGTCATACAAGGTTGGAGCCTTGTGAGGAACTAGGTTGGAGCCTGGAATAATATGTGAGGATTGGAGTCCTCATACAAGGTTAGACCCTTGTAAGAGACCAGGTTGGAGCTTGGATTTTTAGTTGAGTATTATATTTGGTATTGTACTCCAGCAAGATCTTATAATAAAATTTGCCCATTTTGGTGTGTTTGGAGCATTTATGTTTTATGGGCGTTTGCTGAAAAATATTTTTGTTGGGTTTATCACATGCTTTTGTTATCACTGTTAATTTTTCCATTAGGAATATTACACCTTGAGAGGCTTAATCAACATATCAAGTCAGATTTGAAACAAAAGTAAAGTAATTCTTGCATATCGAAGGACATTCTTTAAAGCACACATCAAGAGCCTAGGAGACACCTTCGTCAAATGATAAAATGATAACATATTTTGAGCATATTTTGAGTTGACAGTAGAGTGCATTCATGATGACACTAATTGAGCATTCTTCAAGCCTTTTTTGAAACAACAATCACTCTTGAAGCATAGTTTAAGACCAACACTAGAAGAGTTGTTTTGTCGAAGCAATCACTATTGGAGTATAGTTGAAGACCAGCACTTGAAGAAGACATGTTTTGTTGGTGCAACCATAAAATTTTTGCTGAAGCAGACATGTAGTTTTTGTAGAGGTAGATTTGAGAGCACTTTGCAGACCTATCTTGCATACATTTTTTAGAAGTATTTGAAGTTTTTGATGGAGGCTTGAAGCAATATTGAAGTCACCTTAAGGGATTGAAGCAAACTAAGAGGGTTTGATCCTTAGAGGATTGGAGTCATCATACAAGGTTGGAGCTTGGATTTGTAGTTGAATATTAGAGTACTCATTCAAGGTTGAAGCCTTGAAAGAGTTAAAGAATTTGTTATACAATTTGAAGCGTGGGTTTTTAGAGTTCTCAAATTCATTAATAAAATTATTTTCTTATTGGACATCTTCTATTTTGGTTTAACTGATTATTTTAACTGTCATAATATAAAAATTGTAAAGAAATATTGATTCAACCCCCCTCTCAATATTTCCAACACTAGCACACCTTACATTTTTTTCACCTTGCAATATTTTTATTGACATGCTAGAAGGAACTTTCACAATGCAATGTTACTGTTGGTAATATTTTTGTTTATTATAGAAGGAAATCTAACATGTGTTAGAGTTGCTTCACCTTGGAATGTTCTTACTGGAAATGTGTTTGTGTTTGTGTTCAAATGACATATAGCATGCACTAGATTTCTTTTGGCATGCAATGTTGTTGTTGGTAGTATGCTTGTATTTGTGCTACATGTAAAGCTAAAACTCATTAAATTTCATTCACCTTGAAATGTTTTTATTGGAAATATGCTTGTGTTTGGGCTAGAAACTATGCTAGATTTCTTTTTTTTTGCAATATTGTTGCTCTCTATTTGGTTGTTTATGATAGAAGGAAATCTAGCATGTGTTAGATTTCCTTCATCTTGGAAATGTTATTTGAAATTTGTTTGTGTTTGGTCTAGAAGTTGTGCTAGATTTCTTTCTCTCTGCACTATTGTTGTTGTCAATTTGGTTGTTTATTATAGAATGAAATCTAGCACGTGTTAGATTTCCTTCACCTTGGCAATGTGCTTGTCTTTGTGTTAGAAGGAAATATAGCATGCGCTAGGTTTCTTTTGGCATGAAATGTTGTTGTTGGTAGTATGCTTGCATTTGTGATACATGTCAAGCTAACATGCATTAGATTTATTTTACCTTGCGATGTTGTTATTGGAAATGTGCTTGTGTTTGAGATAGAGGTTGTTTTAGATATATTTTTCCGTGCAATGTTGTTGTTGGTAATATGCTTTTGTTTATGATAGAATAAAATATAACATACTATATTTCTTTCACACTACAATGTTGTTGTGTGCTTCTGTTTTTGCTATGCGTAAATCTAGCACATGTTAGATTTATTTTGCTCTGCAATATTGTTGTTGTCTATTTGGTTGTTTAAAATATAAGGAAATCTAGCATGTGTTAGATTTCCTTCACCTTGGAAATGATATTGGAAATGTGCTTCTGTTTGGGCTATAAGTTGTGCTAGATTTCTTTTGCTCTACAATATTGTTGTTGTCAATTTGGTTGTTTATTATAGAAGGAAATCTAGCATGTGTTAGATTTCCTTCACCTTGGAAATGTGCTTGTGTTTGTGTTAGAAGGAAATATAACATGCACTAGGTTTATTTTGGCATGAAATGTTGTTGTTGGTAGTGTTAGAAAGTTATATTTTACAGAGCAAGGTAACACATAAATATGCAGAAAACACAAACACACAAAACACATAAAACTAGAGAGACAGATATACGTGGTTCACCGAGTTTGGGCTACGTCCACCCCAAATAGCCATTCCTTCCTTTCCATTATCCAGCAAAATGAAGAGACACAACCTACAACAGGTCTGTTGCAATATCCTCTATTCTCTCTCAGTATCCCTATCTATTTCTCGCTCTGGGAATACACATACAGTACACAGCCGCAATAAAATACCCTCATACAAAGCAAGGGGTTGCCTTCTAGGGCAAAAAATACTAAATTAAACATAACTTCTATAATAAGATCATCCGCCTAATGAACGGCCCAGATTGACTAGAATTTACAATACTTTTACAAGGAAATTTTACATATGTTTTTAGCTTCGGGGGCACTACCCACAAAACCCCCTGCTGGGGGGGGGGGGGGGCGTCAGGGGGGGGGGGGTGCTCCATAAAGTCGCAGTTGCCCCCCATTGGACCCCCAGGAAGCATTTAATTATGGGTGGTGTTTCCACCCTGTGAAGAACAGGGGTCCAACGCTCTGATACAAAACAAATATGATAATTAGGCTCCACACCCAATAGGTAGTATGCTTGTATTTGTGCTACATGTAAAGCTAACATGGATTAAATTTCTTTTTCCTTGTGATGTTGTTATTGGAAATGTGCTTGTGTTTGTGATAGAGGTTGTTCTAGATCTCTTTTTCATGCAATGTTGTTGTTGGAAATATGCTTTGTTTATGTTGGAAGCAAATCTACCACGCTAGATTTATTTCACCCTACAATATTGTTGTGTGCTTGTGTTTTTGCTACGCGTAAATCTAGCACATGTTATATTTACTTTGTTTTGCAATATTTTTGTTGTCTATTTGGTTGTTTATGATAGAATGAAATCTAGCACGTGTTAGATTTCCTTCACCTTGGCAATGTGGAAATGTTCTTGTGTTTGGACTAGAAGTTGTGTTAGATTTATTTTGCTCTAGAATATTGTTGTTGTCAATTCGGTTGTTTATTATAGAAGGAAATCTAGCACGTGTTAGATTTCCTTCACCTTGGCAATGTGCTTGTGTTTGTGTTAGAAGGAAATATAGCATGCACTAGGTTTATTTTGGCATGAAATGTTGTTGTTGGTAGTATGCCTGTATTTGTGCTACATGTAAAGCTAACATGCATTAAATTTCTTTTACCTTGCGATGTTTTTATTGGAAACGTGCTCATGTTTGTGATAGTAGATGTTCTAGATATCTTTTTCCTTGCATTGTTGTTGTTGGCAATATGCTTTTGTTTATGCTAGGAGAAAAACTAACACACTATATTTTTCTCATGCTACAATGTTGTTGTGTGTTTGTGATATGCGTAAATCTAGCACGTGTTAGATTTTCTTCAAAATGCAATATTGTTATTGGCAACATGCTTCAATTTTGGCTTGAAAGAAATCTAGCATGCAATAGATTTCACTAGATTTCTTTTTCACTGCAATGTGGTTGTTGACAATATGCTTGTGTTTGTGGTAGAAGTAAATCTACCATGTTCTTGATTTCTTTTATCTAGAAATGTTGTAATGCGTTTGTGTTTGTGCTAGAAGGAAAACTAGCATAAATTAGATTTCTTTCACCCTTATGTGATTTTATTGACAATGTGGTTTTACATGAGTTAGAAGGAAACTAGTGTGCACTAGATTTCTTTCACATTGCTATTTTGTTGTTGGAAATTCAATTGTTTGTGTTAGAAGGAAATATATTATGCGCCATATTTCCTTCACCACGATGATGTTATTGGAAATGTGCTAAAAGGAAATCTAGCATGTGCTAGATTTCTTTTTCCCTAGATTGTTGTTGGTAATATGTTTGTGTTCATGCTATAACAAAATCTGGCATGCACTAGATTCTTAACCCCTACAATGTTATGTGTTTTTGTTTGTGTTAGAAGGAAATCTACCACACACCATATTTCTTTTGTCTTGCATAAGGTGTTTTTGACAATATCCTTGTTTGTGCTAGGAACAAATCTAATATGCACTATGTTTTTTTCACCCTACAATATTGTTATTTGCGTGTGTTTGTGAGCGAAGTAAATCTAGCATGTGTTAGATTTCATTCACCTTGCAATGTTATTATTGGTGACATGTGTGTGTTTCAGATGTAAGTACAAATAGCATGTTATATCTAATTCACCTTGCAATATTGTGATTGGAAATATTCTTATGTTTGTGATACAAGAAAATCTTGTATGATATAGATTTCTTTTACCCTACAATATTGATGTTGAAAATATGTTTGTGTATGGTGGGAGGAATTCTAGCATGCATTAAATTTATTTTGCAATGCAATATTCGAATTAGAAACATGCTTGTGTTTGTACTAGAATAAAACCTAGTATGCAATATATTTGTTTCACAATGCAATATTGTTGTTGGCAACGTGCTTTTATTCGACCTAGAATGAAATACAACCTCCATTGGATTTCTTTTGGAATGCAATATTGTTGGAAATTTACTTGTGTTTGTGCTAGAAGGAATTCTATCATGCATTCGATTTCGTTTGCCCTATAATTTTATTGTTGGAAATGTGTTAGAAGTAAATCAAGCATAGGTTAGATATCTTCCACCCCACAATGTTGTTTCGGGCAATGTGATTGTGTTTGTGCTAGAAGAAACTCTAGAATGTGTAAGATTTATTTTACTTTCCAATTTTTTTGTGAGCAACATTCTTCTATTTATGCTAGAAGGAGATTTAGCATGTGGTGGATTTAGTTTGCCTTATAATATTGTTGTTGGCAATGTGGTTATGTTTATGCTAGAAGGAAATCTAGCACGTGCTAGATTTATTTGACCATGTAACATTGCTTCTAGAAATATGCTTATGTTTGTAGTAGAATGAATGATATTGATTATTAGCTTTCTTTGAGGTGCAATGTTTTTGTTCGAAATGGGCTTATACTTGTGATAGAAGGAAAGCTAGCACGCATTATATTTCCTTCATAATGTAATGTTGTTATTAGAAATATGTTTGTTGTTATGCTAGAAGGAAGGTTAAAATGTGTTAAATTTCCTTCATCTTGCAATGTTATTGTTGAAAATGTGTTTGTGTTTGTGTTAGAAATAAATATTGCATTTTTTACATTTTTTTTCGCAATGCAACATTATTGTTGGAAATGTGCTTGTATGTGTGTTACAAGGAATTAGAGAATGCACTAGATTTCTTTGTTCTTGTTCCAAACGTAAAACTATCAATATTTCACCCGCACCAAGGTTAGTGTTGTGATATTATTCTTGGCAGTGCATTTGTGATTATGCTAGAAGGATACCTAGTGATTACTATCTTTCTTCTAGACACCATTACACTTATGCAAGCAATTCTCTAGGGGTGTCATTGTATCAATAATAATAATGGTTAGAGTTATAGCTTTTGAAGTGCCCTTTTATTTAATTTGGAGAAATTTATGGAGATCAATGATAGTGCAAAAGAATTGTATATAGATATATGTTTTTGTTGGCACTACATTTGTGCTTGAGTTGGAAGGAAAGATAATGATATAGCTTTCCTTTTGGAACATTCACAATAATTCAATCATAATTATTTGATCCATGAAGAATAATGTGACATTTGTATAGTTTTGAAGTTTATGAATAAATGTATTATTGAGGTATACTATATTTTTCTTCCAATGCACACGTATGCAACTTTAAAGTATCAAGCACATTTTTTTAACATGTATTGTTTTTCTCTCTATTTTGTTGTATAGTTAGGAAATTCCAAAAGCAATTTCACTAATGTTTGGATGCACAAGATAATACTCTTCCTCATCAAAATAAAAATGTAGAAAAACTCAAATATACACTTTTCGAGGACCTAAAGTTAACATCTCTTTGTATCCATCCTAAATAGTATGTCCTTAAATGTGTATACGTAGGGAGTGCTAACATTGGAACTAAGGATTTGTAAAATCCAATTTATTTTCTGTTGAACTAAAGAAAAATTCTAGTTTGGCTTTTTATTATCAGGTTCAAACTTCAAACAACCTCACTAAGTGAAAATATAATTTCTCCTTTTCATGGGGCTTTTAGACATCTTATGTAGCATCAATCTTGGAATTTCTTAGATTTTACAAGGACCATGTTTTGGTTCTTCAATTTCTACAAATTTCTTATGATAATTATTCATACACATGCATTAAGACTGCAAGTGTCATTTCTGAAGTTAAATAGGAACTTGGCATTTTGATATGAGACGATATTTGTCATTCAAATATTTTATTTGGAAGAAAACCTATAGTTTGGATTTTGATTATCAAGTTCAAACATCAAACATCCTCACTAAGTGAAAATATAATTTCTCCTCTTCATGGGGATTTTAGACATCTTATGTAGCATCATCTTGGAATTTCTTAGATTTTCCAATGGACCATGTTTTGGTTCATCAACTTCTCCAAATTTCTTATGATAATTATTAATACACATGCATTAATACTACAAGTGTCATTTCTAAAGTTAAATAGCAACTTGGTTGTTTGATATCAGTTGATATTTTTCATTCTATGGTACTATCTAAATCTCTAATTTCATGGTCTTCATATATGTTTTTTGTGTAATTTTCATGTAAAGTACTATTTGGTAGTACGCACTAGATGGCGGGGAAGAATGTTTCATTAAATACAATATGAATTCCATACTATTTAAATTATTACATCTATATTTATTTTTTGAAAGTTGTGTGTTTTTGCGAAAATATAAAATCACACTTTACATGGTTCAACCTTTTAATTACAATTTATGATTTAATTGTTGTTACAGAATTGGTACAAGCTAGAAAGGAAAATAAAATTTTGGCAAAAGGGTACTATGTTGATCTCCTTATAAATGATCAATTCGTTGGGCTAGGAAGGGTCAAATCTACACAGTCTGGAACTTATTATGCCGAAGAAAGGGTTAATGAATGTTATGTTGCAATTTTTATAATTGATGTCACTCAACCACATTTGATTGGGGATGTTGATGAAGGGGACATATTTCCATGGACAATCATGGATTTGAGGCACAACATAGGTAAATAAAAATATTGAAGCATGTATTCAAATATTATTGATATTATAATAATTTTTTTTTGAGTAAATACTAACCTTATTTACATTTGATTATAGGTGCAAATTTTTCGTCTACATTTTCTATTAGAGACAAGGTAGGTCTTCTACAACATGGAGTGAAGGTGCCTGAGGGCTCCATATTCAATACAGAGCTTTGAAACATGGTAAATCAAGGATGCATAATGGTTGAAATTGAGAAGGTGTTAAAACATGGAAAGATACTAGGGGGTGCATTGGAATCTTATGAGATTTGGCCAGAATGAGATTTGCAACCTCACTGTCATGATCATGCCATAAATATTCCCCAAGATAGGTTTAGATTCATATGTAAATCAAACATCCTCACTAAGTGAAAATATAATCTCTCCTTTTCATGGGGCTTTTAGACATCTTATGTAGCATCAATCTTGGAATTTCTTAGATTTTCCAATGATCCAGGTTTTGGTTCTTGGACTTCTACACATTTCTCATGATCATTATTCATACACATGCATTAAGACTACAAGTGTCATTTCTGAAGTTAAATAGGAGCTTGGTTGTTTGATATGAGTTGATATTTTCCATTCTATAATACTATCTACATCTCTAATTGCATGGTCTTCATATATGTTTTTTTGTGTATTTTGCCTGTAAAGTACTTTTTGGTAGTAGGAACTAGATAGTGGGGAACAATTTTTAAGTACATACAATATGACTACCATAATATTTAAATTATTTCATCTCTATTACTTTTTTCAAAGTTTTGTTTTTTTGCGAAAATATAAAATCACATTTTACATGGTTCAACCTTTCAATTACAATTTATGATTTAATTGTTGTTACAGAATTGGTACAAGCTAGAATGGAAAATATAATTTGGCAAAAGGGGTCTATGTTGATCTCCTTATTAATGATCAAGTTGTTGGGATAGGGAGGGTTGAATCTACACAGTCTCGAACTTATTATGCCGAAGACAGGGTTAATGCATGTTATGTTGCAATTTTGATAATTGATGTCACTCAACCAGATTTTATTAAGGATGTTGATGAAGGGTACATACATCCATGGAAGATAATGGATTTGAGGCACAACATAGGTAAATAAAAATATTGAAGCCTATGTTCAAATATTATTGATAGTATAATACTTTTTTTTGAGTAAATACTAACCTTATTTACATTCTTTTGTAGGTGCAAATGTTTCTTCTACATTTTCTATTGGAGACAAGGTAGATCTTCTACAACATGGAGTGAAGGTGGGTGAGGGCTCCATATTCAATACTGAGCTTAGAAATAAAGTGCATGGAAAGGTGGTAAAGAAATGATGTATAGTGGTAAAAATTGAGAAGGTGTTAAAACATGATGCTGCTTTACCACATCCAAATGGATTTGATCATACACTAGGGGTGCATTGGAATCTTATTAGATTTGGTTAGAATTATATTTCCAACCTCACTTTCATGATCATGCCATAAATATTCCCCAATATAGGTTTAGATTCATGTGTACAAAGGTTTCTCTTACACATCAATGCATGGGAACAAGCATGTGCATTGCCAAAGGAGTGCGAGTTAATGTCCACGAGGATGATATTGTTGAAGGTGAAGCACTACGTGAAATGGAATTTTTTATTTTTTTATAAGAGATACATGTAAATTGTGAAATATGATGAATTGGGGATAAGCCTATAAATTTTTTGGTTATATGACCCATAAAAAAGTTGGTGGACAACAAAGGTGTGATATTAAGGGTTAAGGAAAATTTCAAGGAGCCACCCAAGGAAATGGTGATATGGGATGTTATAGAGGACAAAAATCCCTTAAAAAAATTGGGATGGGTCTCTTTGTAATGAAAAATATATAAAATCAATTGATATGCATGTAAAAAGGCCATATAAAAGGATTAAATGAGTTATGGCTACAACAAAAATTGCAAAATGTCAAACAAAAATAGATGAAGATAAAGAAATTTGACTTTTGGTAGCAGATGTATGTTGTAGAAAATATTGTCTTCAACATGTGGATAGGAAGGCCATTATAGGTGCTAAAAGAGGTATGAGACAAATAAATAAAAATGGTATTAGTGATTTTTTGAATTCACAAATTTCAAACACAATCATGTAAGGAACCATGGCCATGGCCTACCACCTATTGCTAGAAATGTAAAAGACATGATATTTAATGGGAATATTGTTTGTAAGAAGGAATGGTATAAGATACATAAGGTTCCTCAAAGCACATTATATAACCACTAGCATTATTTTCTACATGGACATATCAAATCTATTCATGGTAACACCAACACATGCAAAGCATGAGAACACACCATGAAAACCATATAAATATTGCACAAAATTGTAATGGATAATTCAGATTTTTCACCAAACCAAACATGTCAAGTTGAAGAAGATGGAACTTCTTCTCCTTTAATATTTCTTCCTTCGACTTACACACAAAATACTTTGTTAAAAGAGATCAATGTGGCTCTTTAAAAGCTCAATTACCCATCGATATCACAACTCAACAATGAGAAAGATCTGGAATACTAAGTTTTGAGATGTCGCATTTTCAAAGAACACCAACTTTAGTAAATGCAGTGAATGTATTGTGTTGAAATCACATATGAAGTCAATGACTACAAAAGAGTTGGAAGAAAAGGAACGAGGTAGGCTGAACAAACATAACAAGATTGTTATGTGTGGAAGATATTTCTACTACACCCATAGAATTATGTCAGAGCGGTTTCCAAAGGATTATTTGAGCATTATCCATGATAAAATGGATAAAACAAAGACGTCAATACCAAGGCTACGTGTCAAATCAAAATCTATTGTAGGAACAAATTTATGTTTTTCATTGACAGGTATGCTAACACATGGGCATAAGACATGAGGTTTTTGTCATTTCTCCATACCATTTGTACATATGGGATCACAATTTAGTATCATTTCCCTTGAAAAGTGCTTAAGGGACCTCGAAGACCCACAAATTGATATGTATGGTGATATACTTTATGAGAGTGGAATTTCAAGAAACCCACTTACAAATGCATTACTTGACACCTCTTTTACTCAAAATGTCAAGTTTACAAGGATGATTTTATATCTCATGGAAGATCAAAGAGCCAATATGTTGATTTTAAACCTCTTCCTCCACATTTGTTGTTACAGTTCGACAATGCAGTAAGTGATAATAAGAATCACTATATTTTCATGTTTATTTCACTTCTAACTGCACTTGGTGTCTTCATCATTATTGAGGTTGGATTCTTGCCTGTGGGGCACACCCATGAAGACATAGATGGAACCTACAGAAGAATATCTTCCAACCTAAAAAGTAAATATATATATTTTATTTACCTGAAATGATGGACACATACCGCATAATTGAAGAAAATTGAGTGTTTCCACCTACACTTGTTGAAAATTCCTATGACTTCTAAAGTTTCCTTAATGGATACATCAAGGAGGGAAAAAATGCACTAGTTGGACATCTTAATGTTCAATACTTCCAGTTTCTTGTACTCAATGATATTCCAGTACTAAGGTACAAAGAATCCATTAGAGATATTGAGTTTTTAGAATCAGTTGAGTTATGGAACATAGATGATGAAGGTCAACCTATAATTCCCATAGGGCACTCATCTTTCTTAGCTCCCAAAAAGAATAATGCCTATTTAAAAGAACTAAATGAAGGGATAACATCATACATAAAAATGTGGAAAGACACTATTGGGAATGAGGATTCACCATTTGTTACAGAGGAATGGAAAAATAAATTAGTGTATTGGGAAAGAGTTATTGATAAATTAGATGGAATCTACAATGATCCTAGAATAATAGATGGAAGTGATTATTTTTGAGCATTTATGGCCCGAGACAAGGCACATTGTTGATGTTGATTGTAATGCACTACATGTAATCTCAAGTATTATGGATGAATATTTTGATAATGCAATAATTGAAGCGATATCTGTTGGACCCAAATGCAGCAAGCCAAAGCCAATATTCAATCCAGTGATTGATGTTGAGAAAGGAAATATGTTGCTAGTTAGATCAATAAATGAGGATGCAGGAGAGATGATTTGGATGGAAAAATCCATCTCGGATATCTTTAGGGATAATGAAAGTGAGAATATTCATGTAAAGGTTTATGGAAAATTTTTAGAGCAATATTGGATATCAAATCCCAATGACACAAAACTTGGCTCTATTCCAATTAATTCCATAGTGTGGGCATGGATGCTAAAGAAAGAACATTGCAAGAAGACCAAGATAAATAAATATGGTGTAGTAGTTTATCTTGACCTACTTGAGCGAATATCTTAATATTAGGTTTTTATGATTCATGAATGTTAATTTTTTTTCAAGTATCTATTAATATACATTTTGAAACACTTTTCAATATTTGTTGTATATCAAATATTCTCTTCATATTATTTTTGGAGAAGTTTTATATTATTTAGTATTTCAATGTAATCATGTGGTGATACAAATGACACGAAAATGCCATAAAATATTTAATTTTTCAAAGCGTTGTTTGACCAACAAGGCTTCTCACCATATCAAATATGCATAATCAAATTCAATAATGCATTTGAAAACAACATCTTCTAAACTTGGCCTACTAAAACAATAGTGGAGTAGCTAATTAGTATTCTATTTAATATAAACCATTTAAGCACTTAATGAAAAAATGTTAGACACTTTTCATAATGTTTAAAGTGAGTTTTACTTAATATTCCTTATTATAATTGATATAAATCAAACTTGTTGTTTTGTTGCACTCTAAACAGAACTAGACTTACAAAATATTTCCTCTTATAGATTTTTAAGTGGTGCCAACATTGTACTAGTATAATAAATTTGTACTCAACATAGGAAAAGTAGATAGTGTCAATTTAAAATGGTCAATAATAGTAAGAAACACAATATTAATATATTTTTAAATAAATTTATACTCGGTAAGATATTTTTAGAAAATCTATTATTCACGTGTTAAATTTAATACATAAATAGAAATATTCATGATAAAAGAAATAATGTAAGGAATCTAATTTTTATATGAATGTCAATATGTTCTTTTCAATATTTTATCCTTAAACACTCTAGGAATAAAAAATAAACATCTGTAATAAATAGTTTAGTCAATTTTCTCTCTTTCCTCTTGTATTTGAAAATAATCAAATTGTATTACTTTGTTACTATTCTAATTCATGGTTGATTTTGATAATTAAAATGATTAGTAATTGAGCCGAGCAGTCAGGATCATTAAGTACGAGGGGATGTGTAAGTTTGTGTGTTTTGTGCCCTATTAAATTAAAAATAAAAAAATAAAAAAATGTTCTAAATAGAAAAACAATATTTCCTATAACTAAAGAAAAAATGAATATGTTTTAAAGTAATTAGAAGTAAAAAAAAAATCTGTGAATATATGTTTAAATCTTTTACCTTTCAAAAATATTTGAGTGAGAGATTCAAATAAAAGATTGAATCTCAAATACACACTTTATTCCATTAATCAAATAAAGTTACATATATACATGAGGTATAGTCTCAAGATAGGGAAGCTATCTTGGACGCACAATAAGTTGGTTGAGAGAATATCTCAACCTCACACCAAACTAGGAACTTAGGTTTTAGCTAACCTATGGAATAGGAAAAGACTCTATACATAGAAAGAATAACAACTAAAGACAAGTAGGAATTACACATTCCAACACACCCCCTTAATGACTACTTGTCTCAATATCCATATGCAAAATCTACATCCAGTCCTGTTTGGTAATTATACTAGTTTTGTTTGGTAATTACACTTTGTATCTCGTTCATGTTATTGTCGATGTCCATATAAAGGAACAACCATCTGCCGAAATGCATGGGTTCCTAACCGCTGCAACCGTCAGTATACTAGGAAGTCCTTCACATACATGGCTCATCCAACCTCTCAATGAACACCCCCTAGATATAAAATTTCACCTCATGGATTTTAAGACCAATATAGCCCACCCAAGTGTATCCATCTTGCACGACACACTCTTCCAGGGTCTTACAACTCTCTGACAGAGGGAACATATAACAAAGAGGTATGCATGCCTCTCTGGGCCTTACAACATGTACACACAATAAATGACATGTAGATTCGCTCTAATTAAGAATTGTGACTCATACTCTACCATGTTTATAAGTCTATTCTAAAAACATAAACAAACTTTGGCTACATCATTCATATACATAACACACCAATACCATGTCTTTGTACTTTGAGTCTTTGGCATCTTCATTTTTGACTTTGGCATGTTGGTCTGCAAAGTCCAGTTGTGGTCAAACATAAGAAAAAGATTTGTCAACATCCATATAAAGGAGCAACCATCCACCGGAATGCATGGTTGCCAACCGCTGCAACTGATAGTCTTGCAGGATGTCCTTTGCATACATGGTTCTTTCAACCATTATCACTGCATACATGTACCTGTATCTACATATCCCCCTCCAAAGTGGGTTTTATCAGATGACTCGTAACCATGTTAAAAAAATGTTTCAATGGATTAATATAAATCCCACTTGTCATTTCTACGAAAGAGAGTCTGAACCAAGAGATTTTGGCTTCTGCAGAACACTCTTCCTTCATTGGGGAACTCTCACCAATAGTACATCTGTCTTAGATCTCCTAGACAAACTTTTACTGGATCTCTTCGTCAGTGGGCGAACACTGGTGCAGACCTGTTTCCAGTCCACTTCACTGTTACACATGGTTTCTAGCTGACCACAAATCGACACTGTAAAAATAGTTTCTCACTGACCACGAACTTGTAATTACAAAGTGGTTTTGAGATTACCATGAACTTTACAGGATACAAATGCCTTACATGGCTTATAACGCAACTCCAACTCTTGGAGTTACCAGGTGCATACATTGACCACTAACATGCTATTGAATCTATTCCAAGAAATTCACACAAAACTAACTTTCACAAACTTGATTATTCATCATCCTTTGCCTCTCACCATATCATTCATATGCTGGAGCTTTCTCGCTTGAATATTTCTGTCATAGATTTTGTACTTTTGAATTTTGGATATATTGGTCTTGAATCTCCTTTCTATACCTGTCATTAGTTAGAGTCGTGAATTATAAAAAAATGACTTCATATTGAGGTCGCGAATATCAATATGTCTAAAAAATTTCAAGATATATTCCCTTCAAAATAATAACAATAAAATCACATTCCAAAATCTAAATATTACTATGATTTTTGTGCATTAAGGCAAGAGCACCAACTAGAGTTGCATAATCTTAACTGCACAATCATTCAGCCTGGGTCTAAATCTGTGCTCACTAGAACCACAGAGTAAACACTCCCTTCTTTGAAATGGCAGCATTGCCATCAAATTCACCACTAGGTTCGAGCACCATTGACTCCTTTCCTGAATATATGTTTGTGAATACAACACCACACTTGTGCTAATAGCATATTGAAACTAGTATTCGAGGAATCGACTCTTCTCAGTGGCCTCCTGCATCCTCTCATCAAATAACAACATAACATTCCAAATATCAATGCCCAATCACAAGCAAACATCCGCTGCACATATCACTACTTTCAATCTGCAAGAATTACAAATCGGTCTTGGTAAAATCACACTGGATTGAAATTGTTCCTCTATCAGTACTCACCAAAAGATCTACTGGAACCAAGCAGTATGCATTCAAATTGGTCACCCTTATGCCTACCGAGCGGCAACAACTCCTCCATGATCTAGTCTGAGCTCACAAATTCTCTTCCTTATATACATGGCGTACGATGGCAATACAAAAATTTCCACCAAGAGGCATAACACCACTCTACCTTCGATTTGATCAACAACACCACCAACAGGCCATCACATTCATCGTTGATCCACAACAATGAAAAATTTTGTAGGAAGATCCACCTTAATCAAGGGAAGGCATTGTTTGGGCCTCTCTGAAAGATGCATTAAATCTTGACGTAGATTTCACAATCTAATTTTTTTTCACTTTAGAAATCGGCTTGGTTTGACACTACAAGCATCACGGTAAATTTGAAATAAGCTAGAAACAGGTTGATGACAACATTCTACATTTGAAAATAGTTAAATTGACCATTCTGTCGATGCCAAAATTCTCACTTATTTCACCATTAGAAACAAGGACTTCGAATTCTTCTTCCTCAATCATAGTTGCAGAATCATTAGAAACTATTCCATGGATATCCAACTGGACTCTTACTTTCAGCTTAAGCTTTTCAGATTTTGAAATATGAAAAAAAAGGACCAATCATGTATCAAGATGTGAACCAAGTTCGGGTGCTTGCACTGATAAAACATGGACCAAATTTTGATCCTTTGGATCTTAATTGTCAAACTGGATGCACAGATCTGTAAAGAAGTCAACATGGTGCCTAGAGATAGAACCAAAAATGCCCACACCAGCAAAAAACATATATGATGTCTATTCCGCATCTTTCAACAACAAATATAATTATTTCAAAACACATATGCAGGTCCTTCACCTCATATCTGCACTGGAAATGGAATTGCAAAATACATGATAAAAGCGGAAATTATTCTCAGCGGTAGCTTCCATTGCAACCAACATCGTCGAGCCTAGGATGATGCCGTAGACCACATGAATTTAACCTTTTGATGGTTGGGCCTTTGAAATCCCATATACCCACGAGAATTAATATTGGCACCTAGGGTAGGCTGAGCAGTCCCTCGCAGAACACCGCACCCCGTTGTTTGTGGACAATTGCCCAATTCGCAGAGCCCTAAAATGGGCAGTGCTGAGGATGGTAGAATCAAAATATCGTGGTCATATGTGAACAATCAAGCCCGCTTGTAATGTACGCTGAATGCAAAACTCATGGCTACGATTCCTAGGATTGAAGAAGAGGTTAGCACGACTATCATTTTCGAGTGCAAGAACCCTAGCAGTCAAACAGTGCCTCAGGCTTCCATCCCTGCAGTATCCCTGGTAATTCGATCAACATTCCTGGCTTCTATCTAGGTGGCATCAGTGGTGTATGGGTAGCACGCATAGACTCCACATGCCCCCTAGTAGATCGGCTCTGATGCGCCCCTCTTCATGTCTAGTTCACTACAAAAAAAGGCATCTCTGAGAAAGAAGTCATGAAAGGTAGTGAATCGTTGATCAGTTCAGACTGAATGCCCTGCAGAAGTTACTCTACCTCCTTTGAATTTTCTATCTCTATTTTCTCCTTATGATTATGTCAAACACATATTCGACTGAATCTTCTTATAATACCAAGAGCTGGGATCGAACTCGAGACTTATCACCTCTTCTCGCCTCTGTCTCTAACAGATGAACAATGTGTGGTGTAACTGGCCTACCAAAACATTCTCGAATGTCCATTAATGTCGATTTTTGGGTTATTTGGGCTTGAATTCGGACACCAAACTCATTGACGGGAGCCCGATTTGCAATTTTCCCTTGCAACCATTACAATGCCTCCAAGGCTCATGAATCCTAAACTTGAGCCTGATATTTCAGCGTCAGAAGTATTTTTTTTTTCTTTATGTTCCAATGTTGGATCAGTGTCATCTCTTCATCAACGGAACTTCATTTCCAGGTACCTCGACCTAGCGCAATTTTTTCAATCTGCAAAGTCCTCGAAATTTTCCTTTCAACCAACATCTGAGTGTGATTGCAACTGCAAGCATGTCGTTGCTAACGACCCTCTTTTGTTGTAGTATATACTAATGGGGCATGTAGTATATACTAATGGGGCATAGATCTGATGCTGTTGGTGGTGTGAGGATTATCCCATCCCATCGTCTCTTTTACAAATAGGAGTAGGAATTGATCTATTTTGTTCAGGCATTAACATAGTGTCAAGCCATGACTCTGCAGTGGTTGAACTCAACAACGTTACCATGATGCAGAAAAACTCCAATGTTGCCTTCCACGGCCTTATCAAAGGAACTTGAAGGATTTCAGCAAAGAACACTGCCACTGTTGAGCGTTCCACAACACCAACACCTCCAGTGGATACGATGACATTCATAAAACCAGTGGTCCAGACAACAAAGCCTTTATGGAATTCGACTACAGATAGAATACTAGTAAATTGCAAACAAACGATGCAGCAAACAACATCACCTCACCAAAGGATCGACCCATGCTGTTATCTTCTCCACATAGGGTCCACGATGAACCAAAATAGATGACTAGCTCATAGGTAGGATGGTGCAGTCCATGGGCACCGTTGAGCCTCTTCACGCTGGCTTATTCCATGCAGCAACCCAATTCATGCTACATCAGATCTGCACACCGTGCCAAATTTCTCATAGGCAGTGTATGCAAGAGGCAGCCCAGTACTAGTCTCGTAGGCTCCTCTCAGCTTCAACAATTTGGCCTCTGTGGCAGCCCAGCATGGCCTCCATGTCTCCACACTCACCGCATCCCAGTAGCCACACCATAAAGAGGTATTTAGTTGCGCTCATTTTATGGGAGCGGTGGGATGGTTGTTGCCACATTTGTTCCAATACACTCTTCACAACACCTAGGGAGAACATGCAGCAACTCGCCCCCTCAACTGTTGGCAAAGCCTTATAGCATGCCGGTCCTCCCTTTCCAATCCCGTCAAATACACAAAGAATATTTTCAGACAAAAAATATTAATACAAAGACACTCATTTATTTTCCATGGCCCAAGAGGGGCCAAGGCCTAGGCTCATACGGGCTCTGATACCAAGATGAAATCTCAGATACACACTTTATTCCATTAATTAGATAAAGTTACATATATACATGAGGTATAGTCTCAAGGTAGGAAAACTACCTTTGACGCACAATAAGTTGGTTGAGAGAATATCTCAACATCACACCAAACTAGGAACCTAGGTTTTAGCTAACCTATGGAATACGAACAGACCTTATACATAGAAATAATTGCAACCGAAGACAAGTAGGAATTACACATTCCAACAATAAACTATTTGAAGATCTATGTTAACGAATTTATGTGGATATCAACTTCATATATAACTATATATATATAAAAATTAAGTTTTTATGGTTAAATTTTTGGTTTGGTCTTATATATACTCTATTTAGCATTCAAAAATACAAATAAACTATTTGAAAATCTATGTTAAGTAATTTATGTGGATATCAACTTCATATATAACTATATATAGAAAAAAATTAAGCTTTTATGGTTAAATTTTTTGTTTGGTCTTATATATACTCTATTTAGCATTAAAAAATGCAATTTAAACAATGAAAAATAACACATTGTATTTTGCACTCTAAAAATGTTTGCACGTGAAGAAATTTGATTCCTCTAGGCTCGTGTTAAATCCCTATTTAAGGTCGATCTATGCTGGTATATATTTACTATCATAATTTGTCATTAAATAAATTTATACGAAATATATATCTTGCATATTAATCTATTATTCATTAAGTCAGTCTCAATTAACTTAGTTTTTAACACAAAAGTACAAATAATAAACAATAAATAAATTATATTATTACTCTCATTCAACATTTATTTTGATCGTAAAATAATATTTTCTCCTGTCAACTCTAAAATGGTTCAAACTTCCTACAATAGTATGTAATGATGACTGTGATAATGATGATTATCATCCAATAAGACCAAATATGGTATATAAGAAGCCATAAAGGGATTACTCAAAATTCTTTAGAATTTTAATGTTATGCTCAAAAAGAATTAAAATAAGTGTTTCAAGATCACCATAATTTTTTTTAGTTAAAAGATCAAGAAGGTTGGTAGTGCCACAAATATTTTGAAATTAAAATCCAATATGAGTATAAACTGGATGATCTAAGAGGGTTTTTCATATTGAACCATATTACTAGTGTTGCAAAGGTGATATAATTTTAAATTGTGCCAACCTTGTCCTAGTAATGATGGTAACTTAACACATACATGATATTTACTATATCAAATTATAATTAAATGGGTTAATAATAGTAAAATACACAATAATGCACTTAAAAACAACATCTTCTAAACTTGGTCTTTTGCAACAATAATGGAGTAGCTAATTATTATTCTATTTATTATAAACCATTTAAACACTTAATGAAAAACATTTAGATATTTGTAATAATTTTTGAAGTGAGTTTTCCTTAATATTCCTTATTATAATTGATATAAATAAAATTTTCTCTTTTGTTGCACTCTAATTTATAAAAAATGATTTTGATCATTGAACAACAAAACTAGACTTATAAAATATTTGCCCTTATAGATTTTGAAGTGGTGCCAACATTGTACTCAACATAGAAAAAATAGTTAGTGTGAATTTAAAATGGTCAATAATAGTAAGAAACACAATATTAATATATTGTTAAATAACTTTATACTAGGTAAGATTTTTTTTACAAATTCTATTATTCACTAGTCAAATTTAATACATAAATATAAATATTCAAGATAATAGAAATAATGTAAGGAATCTAATTTTTAGATGAGTGTCAATATGTTCCTTTCAATATAATATCTTTCAACACTCAAGGAATAAAAACTAAACATTTGTAATAAATAGTTTAGTCAATTTTCTCGCTTTCCTCTTGTATTTGAAAATAATCAAATTGTATTACTTTGTTACTATTCTAATTCACGATTGATTATAATGATTAAAATTATTAGTAATTGAGAGATGCCAGGCTCATTCTACAACCTTGTATGAGGGGATGAGTATGTTTGTATGTTCCGTGTCCTTTTAAATAAAAAATAAAAAATATTTTTTAAATAGAAAAATAATATCGAGTATAAGTTTAAAAAAAAATGTATGGAATGATGATGGTGATAATGATATGATTATCATCCACTAAGACTAAATATGGTATATAAGAATCCATAAATATATCACTTAAAATTCTTTAGAATTTTATTGTTATGATAAAAAAGCATTAAAATAAGTGTTTCAAGATCATCATAATTTTGTTTAGTTAAAATATCAAAGGTTGGTTGAACCACAAGTATTTTGAAATTCAAATCCAATATGATTATAAACTGGATGATCTAAGAGGGTTTTTCATCTTCAACCATATTACTAGTGTTGCAAAGGTGATAGAATTTTAAACTGTGCCAACCCTACCTTAGTAATAATCACAACTTAACACATACATGATATTTACTATATCTATTAATAATAGCAACATACACAACATTGTTTTCATAACGCTAATAATAGTAACATACACAAAATTATTTTCATAAGAAAACCTTAACAAACTTAGCTTTTAGTACAAACCATAAAAAAATCTTAAAAGAGATAATGTAAGGAATCGAAGATTAAGATGTGAAAGATTTACTTTCGCAAGTTTATATAATTTCTTTTTTATATAGTTTACCATGATAATTAAAAAAAATGGTAAAATTTGTAAACTAAGTGATTTTATAATTCCACATTTTGAAAAAACTTAATTTAGTTAAAGTTCTAAAATTATAGATCAGCTGAATATTTCCAAATTTAATGAAATATGTGTTATATGAGCATGAGGACAAAAGTAAGAAATTATCCACATTAATAGTGAATAACCAAAAATATAATTTGATATCTAATAATATGCCAGAAAAGGTGTTGTTAACAATTGATCATTGGGATTTGTATTTATTTCAAGGTAGAATCCTAATTAGAAAAATTTCCAATCTATTGGTTTATAACTTACACTATAGTGACAAGAGAAATATTATGTTCTTTTTGGAAATGAACCAAGGATTTTCTCTCTAGCTAATGCATCCTAGTTTGGATGAAAATTGTGTGGACTAAGTAAATGTCTTTTGGATTAATCATAACATTAGGATTTGGTTGACATTATGAACCAACTAATATGGTTCATCTTCAGGACACATTGAAAAATTCAATCGATCTTTAGGAAAAAATAGAATGGATGCATCATTTCCTAGAGATAGCTATTAAAAACTAGTCGTTAGGAAATTAGTTATTAAGGTAAATGTATAATTCTTAAATTATAAAATAAAGGTTCCCTATAGAAAGAAATTTCTAAAGAGTTTTACATAAATATATATTTATCTAATTATTAAAAGTGTCAGATCCTACTCTTGGAATGTCATTCTCAATTATAGCTACTTATTGTACAAGAAAATTCATGGGTGTGTTTATGATTTTAATTTTTTTCTCCTTGAAACAATATTTATGCAACCATGATGAATGTTTTTAATATTTAAAATAAGGATTTACTACAATGTGGTAGGCTCTTACTATAGCTTCGAAGGATATTTTAATTTGATTCACTAGATCCCATTCTCTTTTTTCATTACTCTATTATAGCCTTTAACTTCATATGTGGGTGTATAAAATCGCACAATATGCATCAATGTAGAAGACAAGAGGTAAATGTAATTGTACACCTTCATCAACATAAGAAATAGGAAGGGGGACTTTAGTGACTAACTCAATGTCATGTTTAGTATGGAAGGAACATGGAAAATCATGGAATTCCATAAAATACTTACTCAATAGAACGAGAAGAGACTCTAAGAAATTGTGCAAACTTAGTGGCTTATTAGCTTTAACTTCATGAATGATACAAGTATGTAAATTTTATGAATGGGGACCTAAGTTACTAAATCATTTTTGGATAGGGGTCCAACCCATGGAAGGCATATAGTACTAAAAGAAACAGGTTTGATTATCCCTAGAGGGGGTGTATCAGTTCACATGAAGTCATACTTCGTAAAATATTCACACTCATAAGGAATACCTAGAAATAAGTATATAGAATCAAGAAAATATACATCTTACGTCAGTTTTTCAAGATAATACAAACCAATATCAAAGGCGATGGGACATTTTGATGACATAATAAGCATTGAGTACCTTTGGTGACCCACCCAACATGGTAAGGGTCAAGTTGAAGATTAATTGTTAAATAAAATTCCTTGGCATGGGAAATGGATACCAAATTACTTTGAATACTATTACCCATAATCTACTTCAACACTCAATCCTTAATCTAGTAGTTGTGAGTAAAGATCATATTAAAAATGGACTAAGAGATATGGTGAATCATCTATACAATGTTAAAATTAGGATCAATCATTTTTTTCTCATTGATTATGTCCATGAGAGGGGCTTCTATCTCACAAAATAAGGCTTTAGGATACCATGACCAGTGAAAGGAAAAATAAGTTATGGTGGTGTGAGAGGTCATCTTGTGAAAGGTGCAATGATATCCTATCCAAGGAGGGTGAATTGCAAGAGGAGGAAATAGAGATATTTTGAGGTCTAAAATGAGCCTCCTAAGAAAAACATACAACCAAAATAAACTTTATACGAACCAATAGTGTTCAAGATGATTATGTCAACCATGAGGGATGATTCACCATTTTTTTGGTCAAAAAGTAAAAATATTAAAAAACAATAAAATATAATAAAACTACTTTTTCAACTTATATCCCCAAGGTTTTACTCAAATTTCGAGCGAGAGTACTCGTTGGATGGAAAATATGATTCTTTATACAAGAATTACACATGTTGCATACTTTCGATGGACCATGCTATACAAAAAAGGAGAAATACATGAAAAAACGTGATTCGATCACATTTTTTCATATATTTCTCACTTTTCGTGTAGCAGGATCCATGAAAAGTATGCAACATGGGTACTTCTTGGATGAGGAATAAAATTTTTCATCCAACAAGTGTTCTAGTTTGAAATTTGAGTATATTCATAAAGAGAGAAGTTCAAAATATGAGTTGAAAAAATAGTTTTTCATTTTATCCCTCTAAAATTTGATGATGTAATCTAAGATTATTTTATTATTTCCACTATTATTTTATAATTTCTGTAAGAGGCCGATTTTAGACCTCAAAATTCCCCTAATGTTTATGGAGTGGGAGTTAAGTGGGATAAATTTTGAAATGTAATGGGATGGATACCTAATTTTTTTCAATTAGGAAGATCATTTTGAAAAGATAATAAAGGAATGCACAAGGTTCCAAAGAAACTTCATGGTGGAGAGAAAGAAATAAATCAACATTTAATTTACTTATACGTACTTGTTTTGAACCAATAATGGAGAGATGTATCTAGAACTTGTATAAGGATTCAATGTATTACTAATATGGCTGAATTATGGGCATAGCGAATAGAGTATGTTTATAGAAGAACCATGTAGAAGGTGTCCAACTAGCTATGGTGTGAAGACCTTGGTAAAAGACCCCATTATCTATCCCAACACATAGGAAGAAATAAATGTAAAAGGTATGATTGATGTTCACCTATAGAAAATTAATCAATGAAAATGACATGCCATTAAAATTTTCATATACCTTTCAAAGATAAATTGAGTTAAAAATTAAACACAAACTATAAAGATAAAAAATATTATGATAAATTTCCCCAAAATATAAATAGTGAACATGTCAAACATGTCAATTCAGAGTTTATATATATATATATATATATATATATATATATATTAATTAATAATTACTAATTCTAATTAAAAATCTTTAAAATTCATGAAAATCTCAATAATGATTAATTCTATCAGAATCTTTGTCAGGTTTAATGAAAAATGTGAAAAAATATTATATACCATATTACACTTGAATATACTTAGCAAGCTCTTATGTACCATCCCTAAACTAAAATACGCTAGGATCTTAAATTTGCTAAAATCAAGTATTACGTTAAGTAAAAATCAGAGTGACAAGATTGGATGTACTGTGAATATCATGATGAGAAAGTGTTTTATATTTTTGGTGTAGGGTTGGAATTTGGATTTCTCTTTACCCGTCACACAATGTTTTTTTAATGTTTTGGGTCCTTATGCTTCCTGTCAAGAAATGTTATGTTTAATTTTTTTTCCTTCAAGAGTGATGTTCTCATAATAAATTAATCCTTCAACAATAAAAATTTAATCAAAAAATTACCCTTCAATATCATAATTATTCAGAGAAATTAGTCTTAAAATTTTTCCCTTCTGGAGTGATGTTCTCATAATAAATTAACCCTTCACCAATAAAGTTTGATTAAAACATTACGTGTCAATAACATAATTATTCAGAGAAATTAGTCACTACGACTACCTCTCATGGAAATGGTGATAGATTAATGACTTACTTAACGCAGTTAAATCCCAAAAAATGATATCTAACATAATTATGTTAAAATTTAAACTATAAAAATTTATGTAGCATATATTTGAAGCATCAATCATCTTTATAAAAAAAAATAATCAAAACCCATTCATAAATATATGAAAATTACACAGGAAATTCCCTGGTGCTTATAGGGGAATCCATTCCTCCTTCAAGGGGCAGTGTCAAAGTCATGGATACCAATATTTTTTGGAAATAATTATTCATTCCTAAATCATTTTTAAGTGGAACAACTAGAATTTCTGACATATATTTGTTACATTTAAATAAAGAATTAATTCCATTTCTCCAAAGTAAAAAGAAAAGTGAAAGAATTAATAAATTTTTCAAGAAAAAAAAATGACATGTATAATTAGTTTTATACTTTTATAAATATAATTTTGCATCTACACTCTTATAAGTGTTAATCCCAACTAAAATTTCTTATAAATTAAAATTGTGATTTATTTATTTAATACATATAAATTATTCAATATTAATAGAAATTATTAAAATTTAGTAAAAATTTTATATTATTAATTTTGTTAATAATACTTAAATTTCACTTTAAACACAAATATATGAAACATATTTAAAATTGAATACTAATTTTATACACATTTGATAAAATAAATACCCTTATTCATTATAAGTTAAATATTTACATTAGCAAAATTTTTAATTTTTTTGATAAAGTCACTTCCTCTTACAATTTGAAAAGAGCTACACATATTCTTCCTCTAATTTTGTAAGAAACTTTCTAATAATCTTAAAAAAATATTCCGTATATTTTTTATTTTTAAGGTAGATAAAATGGTTAAAGTTTCATCTAAATAAGTTAAGAAAATGTGTGATTACATTATTTTCGAATTTATTTCATGTTAGGTTACTTCTTTTTACCTTGAAAAGGGTTTTAAATTCTATTCTTCATCCAACTTGGTAAGAAAACTTTTTGAGGATTAAAATAAATAAATTGGTTAAATTCTCATGTAAATAGGTTAAGAAAAAGTGTAATTACATTATTTTCGAATTTATTTCATGTTAGTTTAAGCTATTTTATAGTTGAAAAAGTTTTAAATTCTACTCTTCATTCAAATTGGAAAGAAAACATTTAAAAAATACTCCAAGATATTCCATATATTTTTATTTAAAAAAATAAAATAAAATGATGTAAGTTTTATCCAATTATGTTAAGAAAATGTGTGATTACATTTTAGGTAGTTTAATAATAATTTTGTTTATTTATCTAGCACAGTTTATCAAAAGAAATATGTTAGATCTAATTTATTTAAATTGACGTTAAGAACTTTAGATAATAGAACATTGTTCAGGTTATCACCCCATTAGCCATAAATTACAAAAGAATTTTAATGAAATATATGAATTAATGAAATTACAAAGGAAAGGAGTATGGTGTATCAAACCTTAGAAACGTAGAGAACTATGCAATTATGTTGTTGGTCTTTAGATCGAGGGAATGAGTGCTAACAATGAAGAAGAAACTCATGGGAGGATTTTCTTTGCATGATCCAAATTCTTGCAGAGGGAAATTTGCAGGGAAAAGCAAATGCAATTTTTATTTTTCAAGAACTAGAAGTTGCAGATCCTTTGTACCAGGAAAAATTGCAAGCCACGGATGGATTGATAGAAAAGTTGCTGAAACTAATTAGAAATTATAAGCACCCAACTTCTACACCTGCGAAGGCAACTATAATTACCACAATTTCTTCCATAGCACTAGAGGAATCATGAAATAGAAGTGGGTAGACAACGGGGTTATTTCTCTTGTGCTTAAAACACTTCCTATGGAAAAAAAATGTTTGTGATGAAATTATAGGTGCGTTGGATCAGCTTTGCGACTGTGCCAAGTGTTGAGTGACAAATTTTAGTATATATTTTCCATTCACATTATTATATTTCCATGAAAGAAAGCACAATGTTGTGATGGTGCCAGTGAATGACATCAATGAACCCATTTACATTAAATCATTAAAATATTCTTAGAGGGGAGACTAGATTGATGACTCTGGTAACGCTGAGCTGGACATGGTAATACCAATTTACAGGATGTCAACCAAGATTAGTCATTGAAAAAATGAGAAATTAGTTCCGTTGAGTTACGCAGCTAGACAAAGGACACATGAGATATTAGGACATAATTGATGGGCATTAATTTGGAACTATGAAAGTTGAAGGCTAGAGCCGATTTCACGTAATAAAATTACCCCAAGAGTTCAAAGCTACCTTATGAAATAAAATAAAATAAAAATCTCGCAACAACCCAAACCCACAAGAAAAAAAATCAATGCCTACCCTGGTTTCCTCTGAAACAATCTTGAGGTGGGGAAGTAGACCAGCCAAAGCTCCTCCTCTGCGCTTGTCCGGTATGAACCTAAAGCCATGGCCTACGCCACCAAAAATACTAAATATAAGATGGATTCACATTGGCGCCACCAAAGATATTCTTCTTAGTGTCCTCTCTGTAAAATGAAGGCGATGCACGGTTGTGTACTTTCTGTAAAAGATAAGGAAAAGAAAGATGAATTCTAATTTCAAAAAATCAATAATGATCCATTATTAAACTCATACCAATTTCCAATGAGATTAATACTTGGGTTTGCGGTGAATTTTGTGGTGAAAATTTTGCAATGAATTCTACAGTGAAACTTTTCTCCATTAATACTTGGGTCTGTGGTGAATTTTGTGGTGAAAATTTTGCGGTGAATTCTACAGTGAAACTTTTCTCCATTAATACTTGGGTCTGCGGTGAAAATTTTCTCCATTAATACTTGGGTCTCCAATGAATTTTTTCCATTAATACTTGGGTCTGCGGTGAATTTTCTAAATTAATACATGGGTCTCCAGTGAAATTTTGCGGCGAATTTTCTTGATTAAAGGTCAGCTATCCGGTTTAGTGATATTGAGGTGCACACATTCCTTATATTTTTCTAATACATATTTGCTCGTATATTCTCAAGCATGAATAATTCACCATAACTATCAAATATTACCAAAGGTAGACCTAGCACTGTTACTCTACAGAGCCTTTATGAGTATATAGAGTCTTCAGAGAAATGTAGAGAAGAAAGAGAATTCAATCTACAAACCCAATTAGAAGCCATGCTAGAAAACAAATTCACATCTCTTGAAGACAATATCCAAAAACAAATAGAAAATAAAATAGAACTATTGGAGAATAAAATGGAGGCAATGGAGACTAGGTTGCAAGTCATAGAAAAACAAAACCAAGATATAAACCAAACGTCCCAACAAGGAGATGCTGATAATATAGAGAGTCTTAAAATGAAGGACATGATTAAAAAAACTAGAAGAAAAAGTTAAAAACAGTCTCACATAAATAGTGGGGCAGGTAAATTAGATATCAAACCAATTAAAGATGAAATGAAACAATTGATCGAATTAGACCATGAGCATAAAAAAAGGGCCTTGAACCTTATAATCTTCGGTTTGAAAGATGAGGTAGACGATGATACTTTAGCCATAGCCCAGACAGAATTACATAATAGATTACAAATTGAAACCACGTGTCTCACAGAAGCAACAAGGTTATGGAAATTAATTGAGAATAAAGGAAGGTTGATCCGAATAAAGGTGAGCTCTACTGACCATAAATATGACATACTTAGTAAAACCTCAAGTCTAAAAGGAACAATAATATTTATAAACGAAGATCTCATTCCAGAAGATCAAGAAGAATCAAGAAAGGATGTTCAAAAGGTAAAAGAAGCTAGGAAGGAAGGAAAATGGGCAATAATCAGAAATAGAAAAGTTGTTATTCAAGACAGAAACCAAAAATATAGTAATAAATATCAATTCAACATGCTCTGAATTCTTTCTTGGAACTTTCGAGGCTTTCCATGGAACAAAAGCCCCAAGCTAATTTCGATCTCAAATGATGTTGATCTTATTTTTCTTGTTGAAACTTGGGAGCACACAGAATCTAAGATCCCTAAGATAGATGGCTTTGCACTATGGTCTACCTAGAACAAGCGATCCTCCCATAGAGGCATTGGGGGCATAGCTTGCTACATTAAGAAGAACATCTCCCCCCATTCTAGGATTTAAAAAAATGACCCTTACAACCAATATAGTTGGATTGAGACTACTGATATTAATGATAAAAATACCTACGTAGCAATCTGTTATTTCCCCCCCATTAATTCTAACTTCTATCACAAAAATAATCTAGATGAAAATAATCCTTACAATGGTTTGGAGAATGATATTTCTAGCCTAAGGAATGAAGGTAATATTATTTTAATGGGTGACATTAATGTTCGAAATTCAAGCAACCAAGCTATTATTCTAAGCAATCATTCCAACCCCAATCCTCTTTGGTTAGATGAAGACCTTACTCTGGCTAGCCGGTACAAAAGGAGCTCTGAAGACCTCGGGGATAATTTTTTTGGGTCAGAGCTAGTCAAGCTCTGTAGTGCTTAGTATCTCATAATTTGCAATGGTCTAAAGAAGCGGCCCAATTCTAGCCATATGACCTGCATCCATGGACTTGGCAGCAGCGTGGTAGTCTATGTTATTTCCGATCTCCCTTTATACAATGAAATAATAAATTTTGACATCTTACAAAACCACGAGCCTGACTCTGATCATAGGCCTTTACTCATAACTCTTAATTTTTTCATGCATAGAAATCCCATAGAAGATAATCCTTATAGTCAAAATAACTTAATCTTTGATGGAAATAAAAATGATCTCTTTCTAAATGAATTAAAAAACAATTTTTCTTCCTTTATCTAGTATAGACAACATAGATGACCTATATCATAATTTTACTACAACCCTCTCATATTCTATTAACAAGTTCTCAATTGAAGTCTTAAGTAATAAAAGAAATAGCAAAACCAACGCATGGTATGACAAAGATTGTAAAAGTGCGAGGAGAGAAATTAAGGAAGCTGTTGATTAATCTCTCAAAATTGACAAGATAAAAATCTACAAAGCCCTAACTAAAAGGGAAAAAAGGCAATATATTCATAAAAGATAAGAGAATCTCTTACACCTCTGTAAGGTGGCTCTTAAGAAATTCTGGAGGCAGATTCTAACTAGGAAAACTAAAGATAATATCAAAATTTCTTTACATGACTGGAATTACAATCTTAAAAAGCTTTATGACTCTCCAAATGACAGGGATTTTCATACCCTCCTCACAACGAAAGAATTTTTCTCATTAGAAGACACTAATTTTGGGGTTAAATGCCTGGAAAATTGGAAACTAAAGACATTGAAGGTTACCAGGCAGAAATCTTAAAAATTCGAGGTCCTGTCCTCATCCCCCACATCCACAAGCTTTTCAACCAAGCGGTCAAGCAAGGGTTCCCTAAACCTTGGACTCAGAGCCTCATTATCCCTATTTTTAAAAGTAGGGATACAAATAACCCCTCTAATTATCGGACAATTATGATTAGCCCTCTCTTAGCCAAGTTCTATGATATTATTTTCGAAAATAAGTTGAGCATCTGGCTTGAAAGTGAAGGTAAGAGGGCTAAAGGCCAAGCAGGTTTTAGAAGGTAGCACTCAACAACAAACCACCTCTTTATGCTTCAGATCTTTGTGGAGGAATGACGCAGTAATAAATCCAATCTCTTATGTTGCTTTGTGGACTTTAGAAAGGCTTTCGTTACGATTCGTAGAAACAACCTTTGGAATATATTAGAAGAGATAAATGTTCCTTTCGAGCTAGGAGCGGCCGCTATAAGGTTATATGAGAATGTAATTGCCAAGTTAAAGAGAAATGACGGGTGGTCGAAAGATATTAAGTGTAATATCGGAGTTAAACAAGGTTTCCCTCTCTCCCCTACCCTATTTGGCATTTACATCGACAAGCTAGAAGGTTGTTTACAGGAAGCAGGATGTGCTGGCATGATCTTAACTGGGATATTCATCATCCTCCTTCTCTATGCTGACGATATTTTTCTTCTTTCAAGGTGCCCATATGATCTTGATAAGCGGCTTAGACTTCTTAAGGATTTTTACTCTACCATGGGTATGTTTGTTAACACTGACAAAACAAAAGTTATGATTATCAAATCCAAGAAGGACACTTAGGCTAATTTTATGTATGACAATAGTAACTGGGACGAAGTGTCTTCTTACAAGTACCTAGGAATTGATATTCATCACAAGCTCAATTGGAACTATAGCATTTAGAAAAGGATAAATGGGGGGTGGAAAGTTTATTTTGGTCTTCAAAATAATTGCAAAACGTAAAACCTCGTAATGTGGGATAGAAATAAGTTCCTCTTTGAAACTTTAGTCACTCCTGTTATCTTATATGAATGTGAGGTTTGGGGTTGCAACATCTCTAGAGAATCCTAGAGAAAGATTGAGCACATCCAGAAGTGTTTTATAACTTATAACCTTAAAATTAAAAGCAATACACCCTATCTTATTCTCCTTATAGAACTGGATCTTTCCCCTATTGAGAGACTAGCTATGATTAGGCTTCTGTTGTACAAGCACAAGCTCAATAGCATAGGAGGCCATAGAATTCCTAAGCTAGCTCTAAATTCCAGCCAAAACCATCTAAGGCTTAAACGAGGTTGGTATAAAGACACCAGGGCCTAGTTAAACCATTGGGAGATTGACGAGAATGTTGCATTGCAAAACATTAATAACATTAAAAAAATTGTTACTTCTAAGTTCAAAGAAAAAATGTGGTGTGAGAAAGATCTAGCAGCTAAAAGAAAATTAATATATTATAAGGAGGTCATCAACCCCACCCTAGAAGATCAAAAGTATCTCTCTATTTTACCTAGCTCAAAGAAGAAAATTAATATAGCCAAGATTAGAATGAACTCTCATGAGCTCCATAGTGAAACATGTCGTTTGACAGTTCCTAAAACACCTTGGATGGAAAGGATCTGCCATCTCTGTGAGAATATGAACATCGAGGATGAAAATCACTTCTTCTTAGAGTGCCTTGAGTACAACCACATTAGAGCTCAATTTCATAATCTTTGTTACAATACTGACCTTCCTAGCCTTTTAAGGTGTCAAAATTATAGTGAGCTCGGGAGGCTTCTCTCCAAGCTTTTTGAGCATAGGAATAAAATCTTAAATCGAACTAAACAACTCTTTTCTTTAGGTCCAATAGACCAAATATTGGTGTGAGTGGACGTTAACCATCATCATCATCATCATCACAAAATACACTACCATTCCCAAGAGGTAACTTTACATTACATTTTGAGTCCAAACTTGCAATTTCCTGTTCAACGAGAAGTTAAAAATGGTAAGTGGCAAAAAAAAAATGGAAGATAAATAGGCGTAAGTACGTTTTTGAAAAAAAAAAAACACCAAAAATACGTTTTCGATCTATCTAGACACGTCAAGGAAAGCCACCATCCACAAATTTCAACCATCAAATACAGCCAAAATGCCTTATGACAGGAAAAATCGCTATCAAATTCCATCCCTGGGTGGGTGATTTCTTCACGAATTTTGTGATGAAATTATAGTGATTTTATTTTTTAATATTATTTATATTTTTTTAATAACGAAATTATTTTTTATTATAATATTAATAAAAATAATTTTAAAATATAAAATAAAATAAAAAAATATTTAATATTGTATTAAAATTTGTCAACTTAAAATGTTTAGTTTCATTTACTTACAAATTCGTAAAAGTTATGAATATTATGCAATTTATTAACTTTAACATATTTAATTTTATTTACTTATAAATTCTTAAAAATTAATTAGGAATATTGTGCAATTTATTTAGTTAACTTAATAGATGTTGAATGAATATTATACTTAAACATTATGGCAATCACCTTAAACGAACTAAATTTTATTTATTTACAATTTTAAATAAAGGTGCATTCACTTATTATGTGTTGGTTAAAATGTAAAAGATGACATGTACTCATTATTATATATATATATATATATATATATATATATATATATAATATGTACATTGTACCATGTAATAAATGGTCATATATCGTATCATAAATTAATAATATATATTTTTATTTTTCATATATATTAAATTTTTAATTTTATCTTAAAAAGATGTTTAATATTTTAAAAAGTTGTTTTTATTTATTTAGAAATTTAAATTTATGATGATAATTATTATTCATATTTATTAAAATAAAAATTGGTTTACTAGTTTTAATAAAAGAAAAGAAAAAGATAATTTCAATTTCTTTAAAGTGCCATTTTAATGTTTTGAATGCATTAAAAGAAATATTTAAATGTTGTTATAATTTTGGTGATTTAGAAGGCCAGGAAGTTTGGTGTTGTGACAAATCTTTTGAAATTGAAATTTTATTTAGGTATACACAAGAGAAATCATTTTTCATCTTTAATCTTGCAAGGTGATAGATTCTTACATGCCATTATATTTTATTATACAATCTAGTGAGAGTTGGTTCTTATTTTAGCAATATTTATTACTTTATTTACTCTAAGAGAGATGCTTTTCAGGATAAAAGAGAACCCCCTCATAGTATCTCAATTTTCTTTAATTATCCAATTCTTTATTGCACCCATGTATTCTTCTTAAACTTAACTATAATATATTTTTAATATCATGGATATTCTATAAAATAACTTCTTTATTTATTCCCCAATTATTTTGCCAAGACTTGATACCTTTACCCAATCAGGACTTGAGTTATTCCTAGTTTTGATTAGAGTAGAAAGAAATTTTTTAGACACTCTTATAATCCATGTTGTTTATCTTGTTCTTGTATATTAAATACCTAATCATAGTTTCCCTTTAATTGGTGGAAATGAGAGTTATTCCTAGTTTTGATTAGAGTAGAAAGAAATTTTTTAGACACTCTTATAATCCATGTTGTTTATCTTGTTCTTGTATATTAAATACCTAATCATAGTTTCCCTTTAATTGGTGGAAATGATCATTTCTACCAGGAGAGTAAGATAGTATGTATTGCTTATATTTTAAAGATAAAGGTTGAGAATTTTATTATTATTATTACCCATTACCTGAAAAGAATGTTTTTTATGGAACTAGAAATGGTTTTCATAAAATTAGGATATGTTGTTCTTATATGATAAGGTATTTAATTTAGTAGTTGATCCTTTAAAAAGAGATTAACTTTATTTTTATTAAAAAAAAGTGCCTTCATTTATTAGAGTTTTCTTCAATGGGAATTTTATGCATGACAAATTTTAGAGTTTAAATGAAGATTTTATGCATGACAATGTTTAGAATTGAAATGGAGCTTTTATGTGGAAAACGTATAAATTGAGCTTTTATGCATGCAAAGTTTATAGGGTTAAAGGTATATCATTAGAGTTGGGCTCATGGTAATTTAAAAGGTCAAAAATGACTATTTGGTTGCATATAGAGATATTTGGTATCACATAATCCACTACCCTATTGTCCAATCCATGGATACAAGTCATTTAGTTAAATATCATATGAAGTTTTATTTGTCCATAGCAGTGAGTGGAGGGTCCATCCAAAACGTCTAATAATGTGGAAAAAATGATTGATGAACAATATCCTCATTTTATTTCACCATTAAACACTATTAAACCTTAGATAGATTGATTAGTTAGCTAAAACAAAGATCCCGTTGAACGAAAAAAATCATTAATGAAAATAATAGCTTAATTAATTATAATTCTAACATTAAATTTTCCTATCTAAAAAAATATTAATTTTATTTTCCAAACTATAATTGCCTTATTTTAAATTTTATTAAATACTTTGTTTATCACAAATAAACTGAAAACAGAAAAATAATAAACAGAAAACAACATATTAATTAATTATATAGATAGATAGATATGAAATGCAAAAGATGGTATGTTATGTCCACTATGCATGTGCTTATGCCGCGTGTAATAAAATCATGCACCCTATGATAAAAATTGATGGCGACAAAATTGTATCATTGGATTGAGTGGAATTAACTATAAAACAGTAGTTGAAACCGTGGAGACAAAAGCGCCTCCAAAATCCATGATAGTCGTGATACAAACCGAGGAAAGAAATAGAGAGGACTCACGAGGGTTACGGGCCAGTGAGGCTTGGGAATAAAAAAAATAAAAATAGTTACAACTAAACCGACAAAAGCATGTGGACACACATTTTTTAACGCCGTAGTCTAACTAGCCAGAGGAATCGCCCTGAAAATCATGAAAATTCTGATAAGATTTTCAGAAAATCCGGCAGGAATTTTTCTAAATCCATGTTATAACTATCAAAATTTAATATTTTGGGTGTCCTACAGGTTTTTGATGGTGCTGAATCCATTTCCAATGTCAAAATCAGGATTGAAACACTGTTTCTGCAAGATTTTTAAAAATTTTTTGGCCTGGATTCCGGCCAATTTTGACCGTCCGGGCAATTCCTCTGGCTCGTTAGACGACTCCTTTTTTAACTCCGAAATGAATACCGGGTACCTATGAAAATTATCCTAGGATACCTCTCCGGCAAATAGAGGAAAGATTCAACCGCGACAGATGCCCTGAGAACCGTTCATATATATATGCCGTCAACCACAAAAGCAAAGGTGGTGCCGTTTTCTGAATACTAAATTAATAATTGTCTGCATGCCTGTGGGATAGGAATACAATTTTAAACATTGTGTTGTTGTCAACAGTTGCTAGGAAGGCATGAAATGCATTTGCCGAGGTATGATCAACAAAAATCATTTGAATAACATGTACTTTCCTCTTTGTTTAATATGCCGCATGACGTTTTTTGCATCGGCGTCCAACAAGTGAGAGAATATCCGTACAGACACAGAGAAAGCAAAGCAAATTGCTAGTGATGAAACGGATATAAGTATACAGCCATAGTTGTATGCCCACACTGCAAATGCTGTAAGCACAAAACATGCGCCACCTCCCCGCTGAGAGGCATTGTTTTTTTCTTGTCTTCCTCATGACGCGTTTGAGAACAAAGAAATGATGAACAACATCATGCGCTTGGGGGTTTGGAATTTTAGGTCTCTCACCGCCACTAAAACCCTAATATTAAGATGTGCCTCAGTCCTCTAGAATCATAGATATGAATTTCTGTTTTTAGAGATCACATGGAACCTATTTTCTTACATTTGAGATAGTCTTGTTAGTGGTATATGAACTAATTTGTTAATCATGTCCACTGATTTCTCTGATTTCACATGACATTACAGGAAGTGCTTTTGCTTTGCTCATGTATGGTGCACCAATGTAAGTATAGTGTGCAAAACTCTAAAATTCAACTATGAATAAAGCACCATATTGGGACTAATTTGATTTTTTGTGATATTGGTGAACAGTACAACATTCAAGAGGGTGATAGAAAGGAGAACTACAGAGAGCTTTTCGGGGTTACCATATACGATAGCGCTCTTCAACTGTCTTCTCTACATGTTTTATGGGTCCCCTCTCATCGGCAACGGGTGGGATAACATTGGTTATGGTTGTCAATGGCATTGGCCTCGTTCTGGAGTGCTGCTTTGTTTGCATCTATCTTATATTCGCTCCACCTAAACCCAAGGCAATATTTGAATTCCACCATACATCCTCATGTAAATATTAACTGAAGAGCGGATTGGGTAAAATAATGCATTATGGAGGAACTACACTTACTGTCTCGCTCTCTATAAAATGTTTGTAGAGGAAAATGGCTGGGATGGTCGCATTTGTGTTGGTGGTGTTTGGGACTATTGTGACCATGACCACAAGCAGAAGAAGGTCCTTGTAGGAAGTGCAGGAATGATAGTTTCATTTTCTGGTGTACATGACCACAAGCAGAAGAAGGTCCTTGTAGTAAGTGTTGAGATAATGCCTCATTTATGATGCATACTACAGATTAGGGATTGGTTTGGTTTGTTGGAGGATGTTGAGAGATTCTCTCAACTACTCCCTCCAGAGTGGAATTAGTTGGATCTCAGCAGCACTATAAATATTGTAATGTATTAGTGTGATCTAATATACAAATTAATTGTTTGTGTGTTATTCCTGTGTTCAATGGCTGAACTCTTCAATTTTATTTTGGTATCAGAGCGAAACTGAGCTTAATCCCTCACGGGAGTGCTCAGGAAGATGAAGAGAAAATTGTGATAATTGATTCTATAGGAATAGGATTCGTGTGTAGATTACTGTGTGAGCGTTTGAGTGAAATGTTTTATGTGTTTTATATAGCTGTTATTTGATTTCACAGTGTTACTGCTGAAGGAGATTTAATTATTACAACACCATCCATCATGAGAGAGGGAGGGTCATCACTCAGAGTTACCGTCTGTTATCTGCTGTGCAAATCACTGTGGAGAAGAGGGACGCCGGGAAAAAATCGAGCGGTAGCAAAACCAGAAGGTGAAGAGGACGTTGAACACTGCAATATTGTTGTGGGCAGCGTTGTTGGTGAGTGTTGAAGAAGAACACAGCGTTGGAGGAGGTTTGAGCAGCGTAGGCTGTTGAAGCTGGCTCTGAACATACGTTCTGCAATGAAGGCCTTTGGACGCGGAATGTATGATCTTTGAGTGGCAGCATGGGTTGTTGTGAGTGAACAACCTGAGCATTGCTGGGAAACGATTATGTGTTTTCTTTTTGCTAAGATTCAAGCTAACGCCATATAAAACAGGGAACGATTATGTGTTTTATTTTTGCTAAGATTCAAGCTAACGTCATATAAAACAGGAGAAGATAGATGCCCCTCGTCATTTTGCAGATTCGTAGAGTGTTGTGTGTTTGAGATGCGTTGTACCTATCTCAAAGTTAATCACTGTTTGCTGCGTTGCAAATTGTGAAGCGAGGCTTCATACAAAGCGTGCCAAAAGCATGCGAGAGACGCAGTAGTAGCGCTTGATGGTTGTGGAGATGTGGCAAAGCCATTAAAAAAAACTCTTGCTTCGTGATGAGACCGTTCACAATTCCGTAATGTCTTCAAATTTCTCTCCGTGGCAGCGATTTGTAATACCATCACTGCATACAAATCATCCTTTGTTCAATAAACTCTTCAATGAAGGTTACAGAAGTGTGAATGCTGTAAAACGCTTCCTTCAAGAGTGCGAAACTGCCATTAAAAACGGTGAAGATTGGGGAGAGGATGCTTTGGCGCAATCGTAGAAGTTTACCGAGGTGAATGGTAGCTACAGATTGATGTTTGAAGTTCATTATTTTTTGTGGAGTGTGCAGCTTGTTTAGTGCAATCTTGGGGTATCGAACCAACAAAATGAAGCTAATTTAGCAGCCAAAAACGAAGTGAAAGTCTGTGCCTATTTTATTGATTATTTGAATACTATTTGGATAATTTCATAAATTTTTTGTTGTGAGATTTGTAGTGCAGAACCAACTATGAACAATTTAGCATAATTTAAATTAGTCGTTCTCTACGTTCTATAGAGACGAGAAAACAATTGGCTAATTTGATTGTGTGAATTTTTTATATGCTGATATTGTTGTGCTACGGGCCAAGAGCATCAGTTACAGGTTACAGTATGAGATTCATTTGTGTGAAATAGGTCAAGTTGTTAGATTAGCTCTTGAACACATTCAGTATTCAGACCGTTTGCCTAGCCACTGATGGATAGCCGAAAGCGAAATATCCGACAGATGGTGATTGGTCCATAGGATGGTTCATCACTTGTCAGCCCTTATCGTGGAAGCCCCAACGAGCGGAGTTGTCAATATTGTTGATCTTGCAAAGTTCATTATTGCTGGTTAGAAACAAATGCATTTTAAATGGGTTGAATGGTAGCTCGAAAATGGTGGAGAAAAGAGCGTTGTCTATGAGATTTAAGAGTGGGTACAAATGTTAATGAAGACCAGGGCAGACAAATGTTTGTATTAATTTAGTGTGTTCTCCATTTTTGTAATGTAGGCATTAAGGGGGTGTGTTGAGATAATGCCTCATTTATGATGCATACTACAGATTAGGGATTGGTTTGGTTTGTTGGAGGATGTTGAGAGATTCTCTCAACTACTCCCTCCAAGAGTGAAATTAGTTGGATCTCAGCAGCGCTATAAATATTGTAATGTATTAGTGTGATCTAATATAGAAATTAATTGTTTGTGTGTTATTCCTGTGTTCAATGGCTGATCTCTTCAATTTTATTTGTAAGTGCAGGAATGATAGCGACTATCATTCTCTACGCTTAGCCGCTATCCGTCATTGTAAGAATTTCATAACTATCAACACTATACCATAATTTTGGTAATTATGGCGTAATAAAAAATCTCAAAATGTTCAATAGCTTTCAGTATCAATTATTGCTACTGATAGTGCCTATTTTTAATGTCTTTCTACTGTGTTTATTATAATTCAGAAATTGGTAATCCAAACGAAGAGTGTGGAATTCATGCCCAGCTTCTATTTTTCGTTGTTCGCTTTCCTTGGAAATGTGTTGTGGATGGTGTATGGCGCTCTCAGCGGAGATATTTTCATCATGGTAATGTAATAATTAAATTGTTGTTACTAGTTTATATGATGAAATTCATGTGATCAATTTATATGACCCAACAATATCGCGCTGTAAAAACCGTTAATTTGAGGTTACCTTGAAGCTACCGCACCAAATTTTGTTGGAGTGCCATTGGGGTTGACTCAGATGGTTTTGTACTGATTTTATCGCAATAAAAAGAGCCTACGTGTTGAAGATGCAAAACTACTGGATGGAGGCCTGACCTTGGAGCCGACGAAGGAGAAATGTGAGGAAAATAGTGACGACAATGGAAAATGCCAATCATATGAACCGGACATCGAAACGCAATTGAAAATATGAGCAGAGGCGGGAGCGAAACACGACTCTCTGCAACGCGCACGTTCAGATGCATCTTTATCAAATTGTTTCACCAATGATTATTGTTTATACCAGTAAGTTTCGAAAAATATAACAAATCATCATTATTATCCGTGTATGCATCTGTATCGAATTATTTCATCCGTGATAACTGAAATAGTAACTTCCTCAAATAAGTTTCGAAAAATATAACAAATGATCATTATTATCGGTGTATGCATCTGTATCGAATTGTTTCATCCCTGATAACTGAAACAGTAACTTCCTCAGAATATAACAAAGGGTTATTATATATATATATATATATGAATGAATTATATTTATTGGCTTCCTTGTTTTTTTGCTTTCTATAATTCAATCATTTTTTATTCAAATTGATAATGAGCTGATCTAATTTTCTAACAATTTTCTTAGTGAAAAGACAATGTGACAGAATTGATGCTAACATACTGTAAGTGATGTATTTGAAAGCATCACATTCCAAACTGAAATATTTTTATGATTCCACTGCCTCAAAAGTGCAAAAAGTACCTACGCTTTCTTCCTAAGCTTCTTTAGGTCTCTTCTACCCTCCGGTTTGACACAGAAGTTGATGTGAGATAGTTCTTAATTGAGCAATAAGAACCTTTTCTCTCCACCGACTAGATCCAATGTACTCTTTTTGTTGGAGATCACAAGTGGGGTTGAATTCTTGAACATAATACTTTTTCTTTCTACCCAACTTTTTTCCACATATACCCTTAGTGAACTTCTCCAACACAAAATTTTTTAACTCCTTGCTATTTGTGGGACATGCATTAAGGTAAATATTCCATTTTTGCATCCATTTGTTGTTTTGTCTCATCCATTATTTATTTCTTTCACTCATACATTCATTGTAACTTTCAGCAATCTATATCCTCCCATTTGCTCAATTATTTTTAGATACCTTATAAGACGCACCATGGGAATTGCTTTGATGGGAGCTGCTCCAGTTTCACTAAACATTATCTAATAGGGAACCAAAATTTTAATTTTGAACTTGCTCATGATCAAGCATTTGTGTTTTTTTTTTCAATTTTTATCCATTTTGAAACAGGGATGCTACTCCCACACAATTCACACCCATATAATAGCACTGGATAAACTAGGAGTCCAAAAAGTATTTTAATCATGTTCCAATCCCATAACTCTGCCTCTGTACATCTATTTTGAAGTGCATATAATGTTTTCCACCTTCCTAAAATTCTCTTCTTTCTGCAATCCTCCCAATTAAGCTTGTTCTTGAAATCGATCCCGAGGTACTTGTATTCATTTACTTCTTCAAGAATGTTTCCTTCAAAGAAGAATGTATGTTGGCTTTGCTTCCTTTATTAGAGAAAATCATAATTTTGGTCTTACTAGTATTGACTTGCATTCCCGCTGCTTTACAAAAATTCTCAAAAATTCTCCAGGGAATATAGGTGCATCTATAATCCATGGGCTGATTTAGCAACCAACACAAGATTTTTGGCATATACAATAATTCCCACCTTGCAAATTTAGCGATTCTTGCAGTTTTTCAATATATAAACCAAAAAGAGTAGGGGATAAAGAGCAACATTGCTTGACTCGGATGTCCCTTCTAAAACTTTCTAAAATGCATGTTGAAATTCTAGTTTTGACTTTCACCTCGTCATAAAGTCTATGGACAATAACTCTATATTGTAAAGGAATTTCAAGTTCTTCCATTCTACTCCACCAAACCTTTTCAACAATGTGCCTCAACGTGATACCATGATCTACTGTAGAATGCTTTGGCCTAAAACCCGCTTTCCCTTTTGCCCTCGTTTCTTTTATTTATGCCCGCTTACTGATTCTATTTTCTTACATCCCAATGAGAATATTTGCAAACAAAAGATTGATCATAATGGTTCTATAGTTGTAAGAATTATTAATGTCTCCACTTTTAAAAAGAGAATTGCTAAACTAGTTGTCCAATCCCTTCAGTCCCTCAGGCATATGACCAATGTTTTATCGTCAATTGTTTTAATAAATATTTGGAATTTTGTCGGCTGCAAATAAACCAACCCATCGCAGTCCCCAAGCCCCAAATGGAGCGGGTGCAGAACTGCAGGGGCTGTTCCCTAGGCTGCCCTTCCAAGAAAGAAACTGCAAAAATGACGGTTCCTAAGAGTTAAAAAAAAAACAGGGGGGTTTTTGAGAAATACCACAAGTCGTATTCGAGCCAGCCGTAGCTATCCAGCCTTATACGGTCATGCCATTTTAGGAGTAAGCCCGCAGCACGAAGGATCGTGCAGAATTTTGTGCAGCACCGTACCTAGCCGGCGCAAGGACCAACAGCCGTCCCGAGTGAGTATTTTAAGGTAGAGCATTTGCCACCCATTAGCCGAGACGATGAGCAAAGCACCGCCGACCCAAGAATCTCCCTGAGCGCGCCCTCCATAGCCATTCTCAAGAGACAAAAGCCAAAATGAAGCCCGTGGCAGAGAAAAGTAAAGGTCGAGTTGATGGGGGCCCAAAACCTTGACCACCACTACTACATCACAGAAACCCAGCTAAAAGTCTTTGACCAGCTCCATCGAGCAGCAGTGTCCATGTTTTCTTGATTTAAACCGAAATCCTTCACAGAGTGCGGCCCCGAGGTAGTCGGCGGAAACAGAGCCCCGAAAACCTAGTCAAGAGAAATATTCGCCGTGTTGCAGAGCCATTTTTTCGCCAATCTCCATCTGCAAATTTTTGTGTTTTTAATTAAATCTTTTATTAAAGTAACTGTAAAATATGATTTAACAAAACACTCATATTTCATAATTGAAGTGTTAAGATTCTCTAAAACACCATTTACTAAAGTAGCTTATAAATAATTTATTTTTCATTTAAAAGAAAATTAAATGTTACAATTATAAATATTCATAGGGAAATTAAATAAAAAAACGTATATATGAAAATGTGGAAATGATATAATTAATAGATAATTTATTTCTTATATAAAAGAAAAATAAAATGCTACAATTATAAATTTTGATGGGGAAAGTGTTAAATATGATTATTATAATTAATGAATGGAATAGGAAAGAGTGATATGTGAAGATTTCGATATTGTTTTTGGGATTTAACTGCAACTATTTCCATAAGATGTAGCACTCATTGTATCTGGTGATGTTTAGAGGGGTGAAGAAATGGGATTGAAACTAGCGAAATGAATCACATTGCGTCAATCATCGCTTCCGGGGCTTGCACCCGGTAACAAGAAATTCTGAGGAGGTCACCCATCCCAAGACTCCTCTCGCTCAAGTGTGCTTAACTGTGGAATTTTCCCCCACAATAAAGTCCACTTAGCTTGCTACCCCCAAAATTATATCTAATATAATGCAGTGCAAAAACCATTTATAATTAAATAAGTATTAATGTTATAGATTGGAATAAAGTTATGCGAGATATATTTTGATTTGGTAATAAAAATTTATTACATTTAATTAATGATAATAATGATATTTATATATTTTTTAATATAGAATATAATAAAGATATATTGTGTAAAGTAATAGAGATTTGTTTTACAACTTAGTAGAAGAGGGATTTCCTAACTTTAGATTCATATTTTTCAGTAAATAAAAATAAAATAATTTGAAAATTATAGAGCAATGTCAATTATAATAAAAAATAAAAGTGAATGTATTTATTTGGTTAGTTGTAATTAAAATATTTATAAAATATTAATAATGTCTATTTTTTTTTGGATAGAAAAATATTTTATAATGTATGAGGAAATGTGATAGTGGTGCTTAAAATAAAACATTATATAAAAAAACATAATGTAAGTAATAAAAATAATAAATAAAATCAATTTAATTTTATATATTGTAAGTTAGTTTTTATTAATAAAAGTAAGCATAGTCTAACAAATAGACAAGATGAGTTTTTAGGTTTTTAGAATCTTGCCAAAATTAGATAAAGATTTTTAAGAATAAGATTAAGTGGTGTGATTTGAAAGTTCATGTCCCTAGAAGTTCTTTATTGTGCTGAATTCATTGATCCATTTAAAACATATTATAAACAACAAGATATCACAACCTCACTTAAAATTATGTTACCATATTATGAAGAATAGAACATTTCATCTATTAGATTAATTAGACCACAAAAATATACATATCACATAATAATAATAATAACAATAAAATTCATATTTGTAACTATGATATTTTGAAACATATATTGATCTGGATTTATGCAGGAACACAGCATAATACATATATAACCATATATACAAAGTTGCAAAGGAAATAACACTTCATTTCATTAATATCAAAGAACTGAAATTTGTTTATAGACATAATGGAAATAAACAAGCTAGGGCACTGGTAGCTTATCTTTGAGAAAAAATGTCGTGGCTACAGGCCCCTGAACTATGTTACAATGAAACTTGAGGGTTGATTTATTATTGAGAAACAATAGAAAAACCTAAATATCCAAAAACCTAACCCTAGGAGATAAAACATCAAAAATATGGGTCTTGTTTGGGTAAATTGGTACATCAAATTCCCGGGGACATAGCTTTGGCATACGATCTTCGTTTGACATGCACCATACCTCGTTAGAAATATATATTCGAGGACTACAACATTTAAGTGAATGACATCGGTCTATAGACTCATGTTTCTCCCGATTTTCCCAAAAAAAGTCCTTTAGCACCTCAAAACGGCTCCAGAAGCTCAAGACCCAAAAAAATGCTAAAAAATAGTAAACTATACTACAATTAAAGAAATTGAAAACCTAAAGAAACAATGGTCAGGCCCTAAGTGGAATAGGCATGTGGCCACCAATATCCACTTGGATCATTCATCCCCCCTTAGGAAGCAATGGTCTCCATTGCGTTGGGTTCCTCCATGAAATAAGGAAACTTCTACTAGGCTTTGTCCCTGGTGAACCACTTGTCGTGGTGCAAGAGTTGGCCAGGCTTGACAACCTGATACAGATGGATCTCCTGTTGGTGAATGTTCTTGATTTGTAGGTCCATGATACAATCTGTGGTGGCATGTTCCATGTAGTCTAGGTTTAGCTCTATTGGTGTGAGTTGTTCTACAATGTCCAAGGAGGTCTGCATTGAATACTAGGTGTAGATGAAGGAGTGGTGGGATATTGAGCCTGAAGGAATTGGTCCCTAAAGCCTTCATGGCGGTGTATGGCCCATATCGGAGCGAGAAAATTTCATGGTGAGGTCCAGTGAGATGCTCCTTCTACAAATGTAGACACACTTTTTCGCCCACCTGTAAGTTGTGTGGCACCCGATGTTGATTGTGTCATTGCTTGTACTTAGAATTGGTTCTATCTAATGTGTTGAACCTGTTGGCGGATGTGCTGAATGTGCTCGATGCAGTTGTTCTCTTTATCAACTTCAGACTGGACATGATCCAAATCAGCCTAAGTATCCACAAATGGAATGACTATGTCAGTGGGACATAGTGGCTAGAATCTCAAGCCCACCTGAAAGGGGTTGTGGCCGGTTCAGCTATGGAGAGCCCGATTATAACTGTGTTGTACATAGGGGAGGCTCTCATCCCATGTGTGTGGATTCTTTGAATTCTACATGTGCAGAATGTGTACAATAATCTTGTTGATGACCTCTGTCTCGCCATGATTTTGGGGATGGAAAGTTATGAACTTGGTCAGCTTGGTGTCCAAAATTGACCAGAGGCGAGGGAAAAATGTGTTATGGAACATATTGTCCCGAATTGAGATGATATACTGTGGGATCCAAAAGTGCACCAACACTCGTTCAAATAAGATTTTAGTAGTGGCTTCTGCTATGATATTCTTCTTGCAGACCACCATAATGTCTATCTTCGAGAATCTGTCGACAACCACGAAAACACAGTCCTTTCCATGCTTAACGGAAGGAAGGCCCGACATGTAATCCATGGATATGGATTCACAAGGTATACTAATGGTAGGTATCAGAGAATAGAGGCCTTGGTTCTTGATGGCCGGTTTGGCAATGGCGCAACTAGTAGAGGATTTGATGTACTTCCCGACATCTTGTCGAAGGTTTGGCTAATATAAATACTTTTGGAGTACTGCCACTGTTTCCTCAACCCTGGAATGCCCAGAAACTCGACTGTAGTGTGATTCCCAAATCATCTTAGCACACTCGCTTGAAGGAACACAAAGGTGTCCTAGGTGACATAGTAGTGCATATTTGAGGTGAAAATTTGGAACTTGCATACCCTCCAAGAGTGTCTTGTATGTGTGGTCAAATTCTAGATCGCTCTTGTAGAGAAGTGGCCAATCAGAAGTGTCATGCACAAAAGAGTTGAGAATGGTGGTTAGTGCCATGATCGGTGTTTGGTTGAGGCAGTCTGCAACATTATTGGTGTTTCCCTTCTTGTAATTTATGTTAAAATGAAATTATTGCATATATGTGGACCACATCTAATGGAGATAGTTCTGCAACTTTCCTTGTGTCTTTATGAACTGCAATGGTTGGTGTTATGTGTGGATGACCATTTCCTTCCCCAAAATGTAATGCTTCCATTGAGGACAAGCTTGCACAGTGGAGTACATTTCTCTGTCATAAGTGGGATACTTGCAGACTGTGTCGGATAATGTCTCACTATGATATTCCAGTGGATGACCCTATTGAGTAAGAATTTCCCCAATAGCATAGTTAGAGGCATCTGTCTCGATCTCAAATGGTTGTTGCAAGTTTGGTAATATGAGAACTCGGGCAGAGCAGAGGCAATGCTTAAATTCTACGAATGCCTTCTGTTGAGATTCCGACCAAAAGAATTTTCCTTTCACTCCTCCCTTGGTGACATGACTCAAGGACCCAGTGATATGAGAGAATCCCAACACAAACCTGTGGTAGAAATTAGCAAGGCCGAGAAAGCTGTGAAGCTCTGTTAGAGTGGTTCAGGTTGGCCAATCCTAATTGACTTTTATCTTGGTTGGATCAACATGAACCCCTCATTCATTAGTAATGTATCCTAGATACTAATCTTGGGTCATGCCAAAAGTTCACTTCTCCAAATTGGCACACAACTTGTATTTATGCAGTGTTTGGAGGACCTGTTGGATGTGGTGGAGGTGCTCTACCAAAGTTTGGTTGAAGATCAGAATGTCATCCAAGTACACTACTACAAATGAGTTAGTGAATGGCCACAATATTTTTTCCATCACCTCATGAAGGTTGCAGGAGAATTCATCAACCCAAAAGGCATCACCAACCATTCGAAAATTCCCTCCTTGACTTTGAAGGAAATCTTTGACAAAGCAGAGGATTCGATGGTACCTGGTGATACCCAAACTTCAAGTCAATATTTCTGAAATATTTCGCCCCGTTAAGTTGGTTCATAATAGCATCAATCTGTGGGATCAGGTACCTATTCCAGACAATGATCTTGTTTAGTGCTCGATAGTCAATATAGAGTCTCCACGTCATGTCCTCCTTCTTAACTCGTCTATATGTGACCTTTCTGCAACAGCTCCTAATTTTTCCTATTGATTTCATCGTTCTCCATGATAGAGCACTGATAGATCGGTCCATTGGGCAGCGATGCACTTGGGGTAAGATCAATGGGGTGCTTAACTTGATAGTGCAGAGGCACCCCTGTGGTTGAGGCGACGATGTCCCCGTACTCCTCCATGACCTTGTCCATTTTTTTTTGTCATGTAGAGGAGCCCTATCTAGAGGTCGTAGACACAAACAAATCTCTCGATTTTGGAAATAAGGTTACTGCATTATTTTACAGTAGCCAAAGAGATGGCGGCAAGTGGTGGTACCTCTAGTATCATGTAAAACTTATTTCCCAAAGTAATAATAACATCGCAAGGACGGGACTCATACAAAGCATGTCGCTTTTGCAAGTATGGTTGGCCTAATAATACATCACAAACATGAAGAGGAGAAATGTGACATAATACCTCATCCGTGAAGGGCTTGATGTTGTAGGGAAGGCAACATTGATAGCTGACACAAAGATCCCGTCCTTGGTGAAGCCACCTGATGGTGTACGACTGTGGGTGTGCTGTGGCCAACAAGCCCAATCGCTTCACAAACTCTGCTGAAATGTGGTTCTTTTGGATTCCACTATCAATAATAAACTGTAACGGGGAATCGTTTACCCACATCTGGGAGTGGAAGAGATGTTCCTCCTCCTATGGATATTCAGGTTCCTCCTTCTGGATCTTCGTAGTGGCAATGGTGGCATTGGTATCCGCATCAAAAATTTTCTTCCCTATGTGATTCCCTTTGTCGGGTTCAGATTCAGATTCAGAGCATGCATCTGATTCATACACCCTCATCCCGGTTAGCAGTGACTGCTTGGCCTAACACTCACTTGTGAGTGGATCTCTTATGGAACTCACACGACTTTCCCGTGTCCTTCTTTGGTTTCATGGTGGTTTTTGTTTCTTGCGGCTTTGGAATGTTGTCTTGTGCCGCCATGCCTTGGTTTTGTCCCTTGTTCTATAGTTTTGGGGAACCTTTCCGTTGCTTTTGATTCACAGATCCAATGTAATGTACCTCTATCACCACACCAACAAATTTTATTTTATTTTCCAGTTTTCACCCTAGTATGTATTGGTTAAACTTATGCATTGCATCTGGTTAGGATTCTCATAATAAGGTTAAATCGTCTTTCACCAACTCTACACAGGAGTGTGGCCATATATATATTATATATATATATTACACATTTATATATCCCTAGATTATGCCTATTGAACATAATTTCCCACATAAGTTAAATGCCCCTTCCATAGAACTTACATATATGTAGTTCACCATATATATATTTTCGATTTATAAGCCTTGAAGCACTCCTTCAAAGGCTTCCATAGGCCTTAATAATGGTAGTGACTTAAACTTTGACTTATGCATAACGCACTACGATTGCCAATTTAAACACTATGGGTTTATGTATGTAATATATGGTTATGAGGACGAGTCAAATGAACGCAATCGTATTTAATCGAAATTAATTACTACAGAACCATAATTTCACACCGTAGTTATTTCGCTTTGTAACCATAGAGATTTTTATATATTTTGTTCTGAACTCTGCTTGAGATTTCGAGGCATCATTGAGCGCTGCGTGCATTGATTTGATCTGATCCTTGGGTATTTAAGTCAGATGTATGCCCTGGTTACAGGCGGTGCCACCTTGGATTTCTTCACGTGACTTGATCGTTTGAACTACGCTATTTACTGGTTCGAGGCTATGGTTATTAACTGAGGCGTAGTACTTCACCTACCTCTGAATTTAATACTGCCCACTCCGCCGAGTTACTCATCCCCATGCCAGTTGTGGCGATGAAGACAGGTGTATGGTGTAAGGCGGTTTAGGGTTGCAAAGTCTGGATTCCGGTTGATATTTAATTCGCCATGGCTTAACTGTGTTCTTTTCTCTCTCACCGAAGTGTATCGAGGTCATTCCACAGCTGATGCATAACTCACGTTTTCCTTGCAGCGAGGGTGCTTCCCTTCGGATCTACCTACGCCACGACTCGGCCTGTTGAGGTCTTTTTTTCTAGTCGACTGAAGCTCTAACTTGCGAGCACGTTAGACCTTCGCACAGGTAATCTGTGATTTGGGGTTTTTATTTTCTTTTTGGTTGGTATCCATTAACCAGAGTGCTATTTACATTATTAACTCGTTCCAAATATTTTTCACCGAGCGTTTATTTCAGTGGTTATGAGTGCTTTTACGCCTCAACAACTTTGGTTTGCAGGTTAACCAACTTCGTATCCCATTTGTGGTTTTCACTGGGTACCTGGGCTTTACGCAGAGGAATTTCTTCTTCCTCCTCGTTCGATTTCCAGGTAACAGTCTCTCGTCCTATCGTTTCTGGTCATGTATTGGTTTGTTTTGTTGCGTACCACGGCTATAGCCTCACCGTTTATGGGATTCACCATAGCGACACCTGAATATTCCGCCTCAGTATTCATTGTTTGAACTTTCCATACGTACTGATTTTTACAGCCTTCGTGTTTTCTATGAGTATCTAATGCCTCTCCTTGGTTATATGCAGGTGTCAGAATCCCTTTACTGAGGTGATGTTGTTCGCTCCTTATATAGAATTTAGTTTCTGCAACGCGGTTTCTCGCCTTTCTACCCCATGCGCTAATTGAACCTCTTCTCATACCTACAGGTCGGTACTCGTATCATGCTACTCTTGTGATGGCTTACCGATGAATGCCTGAGGGCAACCAACGATTCCTGAACTTTTTATGAGGGAACGATGCCGTCGTTGATTTCTATAGATTTTTAATTTTGAAATTTTTGCCACATATAATGGATAAACTTTGGTGCCAACTTGTATGAAGGACTGTGTTTATGGCCGTCTGCGTTTTCAGTGACGTTGGGTTTTGTTCGGCGTTTATGCCGAGACTCTCTCACCATATGATGCGGTTTCTTAACCTTGGACAGGGAATAACAATGTTGGATTTATAATATATGGCTATGATATATTTTCGTCACTGCGGTTGTTGATTGAATGTTTGGCATTCGATATTTAATTTGGTTTTGATACAGAAGAGTGATAATAGGATAATACGAAAACCCTTAATATGCTGATCGTTTTCCATTTCAGACTCGGTTTACTCCTATAATGTTTGACTTCTGTGGATATAGTATACGAATTTATCACATTTACAGAAAGTCTGCAAAATAGATGTGTTTCCTATCTGCGATAGGCTTGTGGTTGTGATTTTCATATTGTTGCCATGGTTTATTTATAGGCATCTAGAATAGTGTATTGCCCTTAGTGGGTAGCGAGTTATGACTCAAGCATATGATATTCAATGTTGTTTAATGATTGAGAATTACATACTATACATACTAATCTCTTACTCGCAAATATAATCAGTATTTAAAGTGACAGCCCCATATCTCCTGGAATATATGCTCTCTGTCTTATAGTACCTGTATGAACTATTTTTCGGAGCTGAATAAGTTTTCCACTGATTTTCCTTACAGCTTTAATAATAGGATTTAGAGTAATTTATATGATTGCTATACTCTATCATGTCTATACTCAATGTTTATTTGTACCCCCACTATCTATTTTAAATATGTCTATGATGGATTTTCTGAATTTATCTCCAGGGGAGAGTCTGTACAAGGTATCTTAGCCTCATTACTGTGTACAGTCAGTAACATCGATTTAATTCTATAATTGTTTTTCTGAGCATCATCTAAAGTTTTCCATTCTAATAATAACTTAAGATTGTCTAATTATGTTTCTTGACTCCCCCTTTTATACAGCATCTCCAGATTTAGACCCCAAATTGGGTTTAGACATTCTGGTGGATACTATCTTGGGCTTTGGTTCTTGCTACCATACAGAAGGTGGAAGATTTGCTTCTGCCAGTTACTTTTGTTAAAAGCAAAAACATCACAGACTCCCATAATTTCTCCTTTCTCTGTCATATGGGTTGAAAACCCCATTCCTACTGTTCCTCTTTTACTTATTGAAGCAGATTAAAGTTACAAATAAAATTTATACCATCATTATCCAGCATGCAGTATTTTCACTTCTAATATAAAGTAGTAAGTTATATGTAGCCAATTCATACTGTAGAAAATAAAATCCATAGGTGGTTTAAACACATACCAATCATGCAGTAGACCAACCTCCCAATCGTAGAGTTCTATTTCTCTCCCAGAACTCACCCCCGAGCTGAGACCACCTCCACCACAGATCAACCTCTGATCTATTTAGGAGCAGCTTATTTAAGCTAATAGTTCCCCAAAGCCTGTTTCTAATTCTGCGTCCAGAATAGCAGGATGCTTTTCTTCCTGTTTGCGTAGGCTTCCCAATTTGGGATTCTTTAAAGCTGTTTTATGCTTTCCCTCAGCTTTTTCCAGCTTGCTACCTCTTCCCAACTACTTTCCTCATCATTGGGGAAATTTAGATTTTTCCTCAAAATCTAAATTAGCATTAATTCCTTCCAAGGATTTTTGAAGGATTTTGGGGAATAATTGCCTTATCCATCCTCATGGACTTAGCAAGTGATCTCAATTCTCATTTTTGGTCAACATGCATACCAATACTTTATTCATTTCTTCAAATTGAATATTAAATTACATTCACAATTCATTCATCCTTTGGGGTCCACTCCCCTTAGGATTTAAGTTCAATGTCTAACTTTGAAGTTTTCAACCATACTTTGGGGGTGTTACATATTCCCCCTCTAAAAATAAACACCGTCCTCGGTGTTATTATTTAACTACTAGAGTTCATTGCTTAAACAAAAATGGATATCTCTCCATCATTTCAGCTTCTCTTTCCCAAGTAGCTTCTTCAGCAGTAAAGTGTTTCCACTGCACTTTTACTCTGGCTACTATTCTGTTTCGTAATTCAGTTTCTTCCCGCTCCAATATTTGAAGCGATTCTGGCAGAAATTCCCCTTCTGGTTCCACCTGTACAACATTCCAATCAACTATGTGAGAAGCATCATGCACATATCTTTTTAATAATGAAACATGAAACACATCATGAACTCTAACATGGGGTGGTAAGGCCAGTTTGTAAGCCACTGGTCCCACCCTTTCTAAAACTTCAAAAGGACCACAGTATCTGGGGGCCAATTTGGCACAACTTCCAGCATAAGGTGTGCTCTTTTTGGGTTTAATACACAAATACACATGATCTCCCACTTTGAACTCGCGATGCACTCTCTTCTTATCAGCATAGATTTTCTGTCGATCTTGTGTTTTCTTAATGTTTCTTTGTATCTGTTTTACAATTCTCTCCATCTCTTGTAACGCATCAGGTCCCAACATTAGTTTATCCTCTGGTTGACTCCAGCTCAAAGGAGTACGACACTTCCTTCCGTACAGTGCCTCAAACAGACTCATTTTGATTGAGGATTGGTAGCTGTTGTTATAAGAAAATTCAGCTAAGTGCAAATACTCCTCCCACTTTGATGGTCTGTCCATCACATACATTCTCAACATATCCTCCAAAATTTGATTAGTCCTTTCTGTTTGCCCATTGGTCTGAGGGTGATAGGCAGTACTAAAATTCAACTTAGTACCCATCCCTCCAAACAATCCTTTCCAAAATGTTGATGTAAACTTAGCGTCTCGGTCTGATACAATTACTTTTGGAACCCCATGAAGCCTTACTACTTCCTTCAGAAACACATTCGCTACTTGAGTTGTCCCAAAAGTGGATTTTACTGGTATAAAGTGGGCAGCTTTTGTGAGAGTGTCTACTACTAGCATCACAGAATCATGTTGATACTTGGTTTTGGGTAACCCTGTTATAAAGTCCATGGAAACTGTGTCCCATTTCCATTCTGCTATTGGCAAAGGGTTTAACAGACCTGCTGGATGTTGATGTTCAACTTTGACCAGTTGACATTCCATGCACTTACTTAAATATTCTGCCACATCTTTCTTCATTCCTGGCCAGAACAATTTCTTTTTTAGGGCTGTTAACAGTTTTTGATATCCTGGATGTCCTGCATATGGCTGTTTGTGATATTCATCCAGAATTTCTCTTTTTAAGGACTCTACATTTGGAATATACAACCTGTTTTTATAATATAGCAGCCCTTGTTGGTTTTGAGTGAAATCCGTTTTCTCCTTTTTCTGCAGTTTCACCAAGAGTGTTTCATATTTTGGGTCTTGATTTGTTGTTTTTATCACCAATTCTTCTACTTCGATCCGCGCACTACTCCCAAGGCGGTTTATAGTCTGACACGCATTCCTGCTTAATGCATCAGCAACTTTATTCTCTTTTCCCTTGATATGTTTAATGTCCATGTCAAATTCACTTAAAAAGGACAACCATCTGGCTTGCCTTGCATTCAGATCAGTTTCGGAAAAGAAGTACTTGAGACTAATGTGGTCAGTCATTAAAATAAACTTTTTTCCAAGGAGATAGTGTCGCCACATCTTCAAAGCATGGATAACAGCTGCTAATTCCAGATCGTAGGCACTATAATTCTGTTCATGTATTTTCAGTTTTCGAGATTCATAGGCAATAACGGAGTTTTCCTACAACAGGACTCCTCCCAATCCCTCTCTGCAAGCATCAGTACACACCAAAAATTCCTTATCAGGATCTGCAATCTTCAGTATAGGGGCTGATGTAAGTCTTTGTTTTAATTGCTCGAAACTGACTTGACATTTTTCAGTCCATACGAACTTAACTCCCTTCCTCTGCAGTGACGTGATGGGATGTGCTATAGCAGAAAATCTCTCCACAAATCTGCAATAGTAGCCTGCCATCCCCATGAATGACCTTACTGCTGAAACATCAGTTGGTACTGGCAATTCTTTAATGGCTTTTATCTTTTCAGGATCAACTGCAAGGCCTTTTTCAGATATAATATGACCCAGATATTGAATTTTATCTTTATAAAATTCACATTTGCTCAACTTGGCATATAACTGGTTTTCTTTTAAGGTCTGCAATACTATTCTCAAGTGTTCTTGATGTTCATCTTCATTTTTGGAGTAGACTAAGATATCATCTATGAACACAAGAACAAATTTATCCAGATACTTATTTAACACACTGTTCATCAGACACATAAATGTGGCGGGGGCATTTGTCAATCCAAAAGGTAAAACCACAAATTCGTAGTGTCCATACCGGGTTCGAAAAGTTGTTTTGCTGATGTCTTCTTCCTTGATTCTGAGCTGGTGATATCCAGTTCTTAAGTCAATCTTCGAAAACACCGAGACCCCTCTCACTTGGTCAAAAATATCATCAATTCTAGGGAGCGGATATCTATTTTTAATGGTCAACTTGTTTAGTTGACGATAATCAATGCACATCCTGAAAGTTCCATCTTTCTTTTTCACGAATAAGACTGGTGCTCCCCAAGGAGACACACTTGGTCTAATGTAACCTTTGTCTAATAATTCTTGCGATTGCATCTTCAGCTCCATCAGTTCAGGAGGGCTCATTCTGTAGGGAGCTCAGGAAACAGGTGTTGCTCCTGGCACCAAATCTATGGAAAAATCAATTTCTCTTTTAGGGGGAAGATTAGGAATCTCATCTGGAAAAACTTCCTTAAATTCCCTTACCACCAGCAACTCATTCAACAGATCTTCTCCAGTTTTCTGTTCTACTTCTTCTACATGCACTGCATAAACTTGGTATCCTTTTCTAACTGTTCGTTTTAATTGTAAGGCTGATATTTGTCTTACTGAAATGGATTTTGGTTTTCCTTTCAAAGTAAAAGGTTTCCCCTCTTCATCCACACAATGCAGGGTTTTATCCCAACAATTCATCAGAGCTTTCTGCTTTTCCAGCCAATCCATTCCTATCAGCAAGTCATAGGATCCTAACGGCAGTATGTTCAGAGTCACTTCTGTTGCAAAACCATTTAATTGAATGGCTATTTTGGGCAACTTATGGATTACTTTTCTCTTAGTCCCAGTGGCCAGCTGTACCAACCATGACTGCTGAAATTTTTCAGGTTTGATTTTACATTTTTCTACAATTCCAGGACTAATGTAACTTAAAGAAGCACCTGGATCAATCAAAACAGTAACAGGTAGGTCAAAAATCTTACCCTCCATTTCCACCATAGTTGCTTGATGTTCCACTTGCCGATTTTCCAAGGTTGCACTGATAGTTGGTATATTTCTGGCTATGTCATTTACTATTGTTGCCTCTCGCTCTCTGCTGATCATGTGAATATTTCGATGGGGGCAGTCCCTCATCATATGGGGTTCTCCACAGCCCCAACATTTCAAAGGTTCCTTCATTCTGACTGTCCCTTCCTTTTTATTTTCCCCCTCTATTTGTTTTGAAGCCACTTGGGATTGAGCAGTTTGGCTCTCCTTGGGCTTGTTAAACTTCTTCCGCAGATGATCTCTGCCAAAATTATTTAAATAGGCTGGTTTCTGTGTTTTTCCTTTAAACTCCCCCTTGTTTAACCAGCTTTTTCCTTGTTCAGCCTTTCCTTTAAACTGCTGATAGCATAATCGGGCTTTTCTAACAGCTTCGTCCATTGTTTTTGGATTGTCAAATTCAATTTTCTCTTTGTATACTGTAGGCAAACAGTTCAGAAACCTTTGTACTTTTTCCTTTTCTTCCCTAATGTAGGGTACATATCTCAACAGGTTGGTAAACTTAGTAACAAACTCATCAATAGTGAGTTGTCCTAGACTAAGTTCATGAAATTCTTTTGCTTTATCATCATAATATCGCTCATTCAAATAACGATTTTTGAACTTAGCCTGGAAATCCTCCCAAGTAACTGTCTTTTCATCAAGGGCATGCACCATTTTTGTCTCTTCCCACCATAAGGTAGCTTTACCTTGTAGCTGGTAAACAGCTGATCTGGCTTTCAGATTGTTCTCATACTCATAAACTTGGAAATACTTAATCATGTTCAGCAACCAAGCTTCAGCATCTTCCTCCTTCTCCCCATCATAGGAGGGAGGTTTGATCTTTCTGAATTCCCCCTGCAATTCTCTTTTCTGTTTAGATTGATGTCTACCAGCATCATCATCATCAGATTCATCCATCTTCCTCTTTCCGGAACCTTCGCCTTCTTGGCTGTTCCGGGAAGTGAGTCCTCTGATGAGCTTTTCTTGCTCCTTACTGGCTGATGACAGTATGTCATTCTGGCTCTTCAATTCAGCCAATTCTCGTTGCAACCTGTGCAACATAGCCATTACCGGGGCATTGGGATCTGGTGACCCAAACTCATCCCGCAGATCCACATAAATTTCTCCACCTTCAGCCATTTTGGCACCACTGTATACACTCAGAATATTGATCAGTAATATTGAAAAAAAAACAATCTCTTCACTATTCATCTAAAAATAACATTCAGAATTCAGTGAGCACAATCATAACAGCCCAGTTTTATAACTTGGGCTCTGATACCATTTGTAATGTACCTCTATCACCACACCAACAATTTTTTATTTTTTTTCCAGTTTTCACCCTAGTATGTATTGGTTAAACTTATGCATTGCATCCGGTTAGGACTCTCATAATAAGGTTAAATCGTCTTTCCCCAACTCTACACAGGAGTGTGGCCATATATATATATATTATATATATATATATTACACATTTATATATCCCTACATTATGCCTATTGAACATAATTTCCCACATAGGTTAAATTCCCCTTCCATAGAACTTACATATATGTAGTTCACCATATATATATTTTCGATTTATAAGCCTCGAAGCTCTCCTTCAAAGGCTTCCATAGGCCTTAATAATGGTAGTGACTTAAACTTTGACATATGCATAACGCACTACGATTTCCAAGTTCAACACTATGGGTTTATGTATGTAATATATGGTTATGAGGACGAGTCAAATGAACGCAATCATATTTAATCTAAATTAATTGCTACAGAACCATAATTTCACACCGTAGTTATTTCGCTTTGTAACCATAGAGATTTTTATATATTTTGTTCTGAACTCTGCTCGAGATTTCGAGGCATCATTGAGCGCTGCATGCATTGATTTGATCTGATCCTTGGGTATTTAAGTCGGGTGTACGCCCTGGTTACTGGCGGTGCCACCTCGGATTTCTTCACGTGACTTGATCGTTTGAACTACGTTATTTACTGGTTCGAGGCTATGGTTATTAACTGAGGCGTAGTACTTCACCTACCTCTGAATTTAATACTGCCCACTCCGCCGAGTTACTCATCCCCATGCCAGTTGTGGCGATCAAGACAGGTGTACGGTGTAAGGCGGTTTAGGGTTGCAAAGTCTGGATTCCGGTTGATATTTAATTCGCCATGGCTTAACTGTGTTCTTTTCTCTCTCACCGAAGTGTATCAAGGTCATTCCACAGCTGATGCATAACTCATGTTTTCCTTGCAGCGAGGGTGCTTCCCTCCGGATCTACCTACGCCACGACTCGGCCTGTTGAGGTCTTTGTTTCCAGTTGACTGAAGCTCTAACTTGCGAGCACGTTAGACCTTCGCACAGGTAATCTGTGATTTGGGGTTTTTATTTTCTTTTTGGTTGGTATCCATTAACCAGAGTCCTATTTACATTCCTAACTCGTTCTAAATATTTTTCACCAAGCGTTTATTTCAGTGGTTATGAGTGCTTTTACGTCTCAACAACTTTGGTTTGCAGGTTAACCAACTTCGTATCCCATTTGTGGTTTTCGCTGGGTACCTGGGCTTTACGCAGAGGAATTTCTTCTTCCTCCTCGTTCGATCCAGGTAACAATCTCTCGTCCTATCGTTTCTGGTCATGTATTGGTTTGTTTTGCTGCGTACCACGGCTGTAGCCTCACCATTTATGGGATTCACCATAGCGATACCTTAATATTCCGCCTCAGTATGCATTGTTTGAACTTTCCATACGTACTGATTTTTATAGCCTTCGTGTTTTCTATGAGTATCTAATGCCTCTCCTTGGTTATATGCAGGTGTCAGAATCCCTTTACTGAGGTGATGTTGTTCGCTCCTTATATAGAATTTAGTTTCTGCAACGCGGTTTCTCGCCTTTCTACCCCATGCGCTAATTGAACCTCTCCTCATACCTACAGGTCGGTACTCGTATCATGCTACTCTTGCGATCGCTTACCGATGAATGCCTGAGGGCAACCAACGATTCCTGAACTTTTTATGAGGGAACGATGTCGTCGTTGATTTCTATAGATTTTTAATTTTGAAATTTTTGCCACATATAATGGATAAACTTTGGTGCCAACTTGTATGAAGGATTGTGTTTATGGACGTCTACGTTTTCAGTGACGTTGGGTTTTGTTTGGCATTTATGCTGAGACTCTCTCACCATATGATGCGGTTTCTTAACCTTGGACAGGGAATAACAATGTCAGATTTATAATATATGGCTATGATATATTTTCGTCACTGCGGTTGTTGATTGAATGTTTGGCATTCGATATTTAATTTGGTTTTGATACAAAAGAGTGATAATAGGATAATACGAAAACCCTTAATATGCTGATCGTTTTCCATTTCAGACTGGGTTTACTCTTATAATTTTTTACTTCTGTGGATATAGTATACGAATTTATCGCATTTACAGAAAGTCTGCAAAATAGATGTGGTTCATATCTGCGATAGGCTTGTGGTTGTGATTTTCATATTGTTGCCATGGTTTATTTATAGGCGTCCAGAATAGTGTATTGCCCTTAGTGGGTAGCGAGTTATGACTCAAGCATATGATATTCAATGTTGTTTAATGATTGAGAATTACATACTATACATACTAATCTCTTACTCGCAAATATAATCAGTATTTAAAGTGACAGTCCCATATCTCCTGGAATATATGCTCTCTGTCTTACAGTACCTGTACGAACTATTTTTCGGAGCTGAATAATTTTTCCACTGATTTTCCTTACAGCTTTAATAATAGGATTTAGAGTAATTTATATGATTTCTATACTCTGTCATGTCTATACTCAATGTTTATTTGTACCCCCACTATCTATTTTAAATATGTCTATGATGGATTTTCTGAATTTATCTCTAGGGGAGAGTCTGTACAAGGTATCTCAGCCTCATTACTGTGTACAGTCAGTAACAATGATTTAATTCTATAATTGTTTTTCTGAGCATCATCTGAAGTTTTCCATTCTAATAATAACTTAAGATTGTCTAACTATGTTTCTTGACTCCCCCTTTTATACAGCATCTCCAGATTTAGACCCCAAATTGGGTTTAGACATTCTGGTGGATACTATCTTGGGCTCTGGTTCTTGCTACCATACAGAAGGTGGAAGATTTGCTTCTGCCAGTTACTTCTGTTAAAAGCAAAAACATCACAGACTCCCATAATTTCTCCTTTCTCTGTCATATGGGTTGAAAACCCCATTCCTACTGTTCCTCTTTTACTTATTGAAGCAGATTAAAGTCACAAATAAAATTTATACCATCATTATCCAGCATGCAGTATTTCCACTTCTAATATAAAGTAGTAAGTTATATGTAGCCAATTCATACTATAGAAAATAAAATCCATAGGTGGTTTAAACACATACCAATCATGCAGTAGACCAACCTCCCAACTGTAGAGTTCTATTTCTCTCCCAGAACTCACCCCCGAGCTGAGACCACCTCCACCACAGATCAACCTCTGATCTATTTAGGAGTAGCTTATTTAAGCTAATAGTTCCCCAAAGCCTATTTCTAATTCTGCGTCCATAATAGCAGGATGCTTTTCTTCCTGTTTGCTTAGGCTTCCCAATTTGGGATTCTTTAAAGCTGTTTTATGCTTTCCCTCAGCTTTTTCCAGCTTGCTACCTCTTCCCAACTACTTTCCTCATCATTGGGGAAATTTAGATTTTTCCTCAAAATCTAAATTAGCATTAATTCCTTCCAAGGATTTTTGAAGGATTGTGGGGAATAATTGCCTTATCCATCCTCATGGACTTAGCAAGTGATCTCAATTCTCATTTTTAGTCAACATGCATACCAGTACTTTATTCATTTCTTCAAATTGAATATTAAATTACATTCACAATTCATTCATCCTTTGGGGTCCACTCCCCTTAGGATTTAAGTTCAATGTCTAACTTTGAAATTTTCAACACATACTTTGGGGGTGATACTTGCCTTATCCATCCTCATGGATTTAGCAAGTGGTCTCTAAATCTCATTCTTGGTCTATATGCACATCAGAAAGTTTTATTTATTTCTTCAACTAAAATATTGAATTACATCCATAATTTATCTATCCTTTGGGGTCCACTCCCCTTAGGATTAGAGTTCAAATGTCAAACTTTAAAATTTCAACACATAAATTGGGGGTGTTACAATATCGATTTGTTAATTTCGTCAACTGTGGTTGCGTGTTCATTCAGTCTAATTTTAATAATTTTTAACTTTCCCGCACATACAATAATCATGTCTTTTAAATCCCTCGTTTTTAATGACAACGATTTCACTTATATTTTGTAAATCTTATCCTCCGTATGAAATGATACCCCTCAGAGATATTTTGGCAAATATATATATATATATATATATATATATATATTATTTTTGAGTGAATGATTATCACCATTTCAGCTGACTTGCCTAACGTACTCAGCATAACACGTTTGCTTTATGTTTTTTCCACGTAGCAATGGTAGTGGAACTCATTAAATGGGAAGCCCAGAAGTAAGCTTCTTCTTTTTTTTTCGAGGCTTGGAGCACTCAGGAATTTAATGGTGAATTTGACATGGTACTGAGACTCTGTTCAATATTTTTGATGTCCCAGGTGATCTATACGATGTCACTTAAGTGACTTGACTCTCCCATCCCTCGCAGGATTTTTCTGTTGTTCCAAATCACCGAGATCCATTTCTCGGATCTCCAAAATTTCTTTTCAGACTCCAATCTCTCGTACACGTGAATGGTAAACCGAACACAGTGGTTAGGGTTTCGTGACCCAATTTAAACCATGAGCTCTCTTCACGGTTTCAGTCTCTGTTTTTTTTCCATTAGCATACCCAGATTTTCATCCAAAGAGTGCCGTTTTGTAATGCATGGGGAAGTCGTAGCCGAGGCTTCTTCTCCACCGCAACTTCATTGTTCTTAACGCTGGTAAGCAGTGGTTTTATTTACTCCAATAATTAGTAAATCCTTCTATTACACCTACGCACTTTTGGTATGATTATATAGATTTTTTTCTAATTTTCTATCCAACTGTTATAATCGCATTCTTATCAAATTTTTTTGTCTAAGTGCGATTGTCTCAAAATCCCTTTGAACACTCCATATTCCGAATTGCGTAGTGGCCGTTAAAATTATGTGAATGTTGAACCTTGATTCGTTTCTTGATTTAGTGTTACTTTATTTGTAATGGCTAAGGGGGAGAATGATACTGGTTATAGAGCATGGTTGATTCAATAGACATTTACAATGAGGTTTGAAATAAATCCGGGCTTTGTTGGGTTTCTGGAGAGACGTTTTTATCTCTCGACTTCCAGCAATGGGTAACTACCAAAACCCATTCCTCTGAAATATTAGGCATAGAACATTATATAAAATCCACTGATCATCAACAGAGTTGATAACAGTCCCACGATTTTATTTCTATGCGCCGAATATTGGGCCATTCGGCATTCAAATGCGCAGGTAATTGTGTTTTTCCCTTTTCATTACGCTGTACACTTTAACTGGTTCTCCCTTTTCTTATTTATAACCCTTTTCTTTTCTTTTTTGCCGTAGAACTTCTTTTATATTTTACTTGGTACTTATCTCATTTCCCAATTATGTTTACAAAAAAATAAAAAGGCCGAGGTGGTCATTTAGATTCACAGTATAGTTTCTGTGCCATAACTATAAATTTTGGGGTTACAGTTATAAAGTGCAGTTTCAGATGCTATTAGACATTATATCCTGGCATTGACTCAAAGAACCATTTGTATAAATCTAGAACAATTGATTGCAAAATAAGCAAGGAATTTACAACGATTATATAAGATCTATAAATGTTCGCTGTTATTCAATTCCTTTTTTTCTTAGTTTTAAAAAGGTTCTATCTGTGTATCATTCCTTTGTTTTACCTTACAGTGAAGAAACATAAAAATTGGCATAACCCAAATGGTGGTTTGGCTTTCCTTAGCTGATATATATAATGGGCATGCTAGGGGGATACTGATCTCACACAGCCCCAAACATGCAAAGAAACAATTTCCTAATTTTAAAAACCCTTGTTCACAGACAAGTTTTCTTCTATGGTCTCAACCCTCATTAAACAAGACCAAACAACTAGATAGAAGCAAAGACACACAAGCACAGAAGGTTTCATTTTCAGAACCCAAAATCAGGTCGGGTGACTTAAGGGAATCATTATCAAGGGATTCCAACGCTATTTCTTCATTATAGCCTAATATTCATAAAATTTATAACAACTTATTGTTTCTTTGTGAGCACATAACTTGCCCAGTTTTCTCAACTTGGGCTCCAATACCATTTGTCACATCTCCCATCCCCAGCTTCTTATCTGCATAACATTAACTCAGATATGCTCTACTTTTATGCACCTATTTTTTTTTTTGTTTAATCAATTTCACATTTATACTTTTATCAGGTCTTTAATTTCTCTTTGGTAATTACAGACACTCTTGTTATTATAAATATTCCCATGAGAAATTTTGGCTTAACCTCAATTCCTATCAGTCAACCCCGTCGACTGATATTTATATGTATATATAAACATATACTCATTTGTATTTCTCAGATTTGTTCTTCAGAGTTTTGTACAACTCTAACAGATCAATATGTTCTTTCTCTAACTTTTTAGTTAGCAAGCTTGATATACTTTCCAGCCTCTATAATTATAAAGTTTCAGCATCTATGTATAGATGTATACATCTACATATACAACGATCTATCTTCAATTAACCTTCTTTGCTTCAACTACTTTTACAGCAGTTTATATTGAAGGTGAACAGATGCTCTTTTCCTAGTATTTTAATTATGCTTACAACCTTCCTTTATGTAACACCCCCAATTTGTGTGTTGAATTTTTAAAGTTGGACATTTGAATTTTAATCCTAAGGGGGGTGGACCCCAAGGGATAAGTATGGTGTGAATGTAATTACATATTTTATTTGAGGAAATAAATAAAATGATTGTGCATTTTGACCAAGATGAGAATTAGAGATCACTTGCCAAATCCATGAGGATGGATAAGGCAACAAATCCCCAAAAATATTTCAAAAATCCTTGAAAGAAATTAATTTAGATTTGAGGAGGAATCTAAATCTCCCCACTGAAGAGGAGTAGTTGGGAAGAGGTGAGAAAAAGCTGGAAAAGCTGAGGCAAAGCTTAAAGCAGCTTTAAAGAGTCCCAAAATGGGAAGCCTAGGCTAAACAGGAAAGAAAGCATCCTGCTATTCTGGACGCAGAATTAGAAACATGCTTTGGGGAAAATATGAGCTTAAATAAGCTGCTCCTAGGCAGATCAGAGGTTGATCTGTTCTAGGAGGTGATCTCTGCTCGGGGGTGAGTCCTGGGAGACAAAGAGGACTCTAAGGTTGGGAGGTTGGTCAATTGCAGATTGTGGTATGTTCTGAAATTTTGTTATTCTAACTTCTGATGGTATGAATTGGCTACATATATAAAAATAAATTAAATGGTGTGATTTATGTTAGTACTACATTTAACAGAATCCATCCTAAGGCATTCACCTTCCAGATTCTGTTTAGTTGTAGACCCAAAATCTATAGAGTAGAAACTCCAGAAATTATAAACCAAAGTCGGTTTAAATATAAAGTTACTTGGCCTCTACAGATGATTAATTTGTTGTTATATTCCCTGTAGACACAAAAAGGATATGATATTCTTAGGTGTATGCTAGAAAAACACTATAATAGCACTGAAATATACATGGTATGTAGCAGAAAGGAAGGAAGTAAGATATTAGAGTATAGATTGCAGATATGAGCATTCTAACATTTACAACATTTATAGATTGCATTTATGATCATTTTAACATTTATAATGGTGCTAGAAAAAGAATAATTCTACTCTATAATGAGCATTTATAAGGGTATAGGTTACATATCTAAATCCATTCTTACTCCTTGAAAATCTGCAACATAGCAAAAGATTTAAATTATAAATTAAGGTCCTCTATTCACTCACTCCTAAATGCATACAGGTATACATCAAAGAAAAATAGAAAAATAAGAGCAATGAATTAGTATATATATATTCGCATTTAACCAAGGGGTAAAGCCACACTATAATAGTGTTACAGTAGTTATAGCAAATATAGAGTATCTTGATTCATCTTTAAACCTTGAAATTAATATTTTGGCAAAGTATTTACTCTATGTTTAAAGCCTAATACCAAGCACTATCGAATATATACATATACCTCTAAATTGCTAAGCAAGCGCGTAGTGTCAAATTCATAATACATTGATTTCAAATGGAACATGGACATAGAAATCCTATATGTATATATGGGAACGAACATATAGGTTAACATGTAGGATATATATAAACTTGATATGCTAAAATGAAACGTCGACGCTATTCATGTATGAAAAAAATCTTTGGCCTTATTCGTATCCCTATTCGATTTAATAAGTGGACAGCTACCCAACTCCCTGGTCGCTAGTCATTATAATAAAACATCAGACATAAGGTGAATAAAAATATTGAAAGGAAAATATTACAGTGGCCCGAACATTTGATCTGTTAATCATTAGGTGCAACGACGTGAGGTAAGAACAAACGATGATTATACGGCATAAACCCTACTTGCAATAATTAAAAATGCCAAAACTATGCATGGAATATCCAAGACGACGGCACGGGACTTACGTCGGTTGTTATTCCCCGGTAATGAACTATGACCACACTGAAAAAAAAAATTTATGACATGAACAGACCACAGACTGCGCATCATTTCTATGATTCAGAGTAGCGCCACCATCATTAAATACATCCAGCATATAGAGTTAATAATTTCAGTACGTAGGCGAGTATAAAGGAATTAGAACTCGAAACCTGATCTGGAACCAATAGATATATTAGGTCTGCGTGGAATAGTGTAAATCTGAATGATTATCCAGTTCAACTGGGAAGCCAGGGAAAATATACAAATGAAATTATACCATAGGTTCTAAACAATTAACGATTAGGCGCAGAAGGCCTTACCCCTGCAACTGAACGAAATACTTAGGAATTCCCTGCGTTTAGGGTTGAGTTCCCTCTTTCTTCGCACGCGGGTTTCACAGACAAGAACGCTGGTTGAAGATCGATCAAGCAAACGGAAGGTAGGCAGCTCCGGGATTCAGGAAAAAAAAATATGTTAACCACAGTGGCGGTGGGTAAACAACCGAATCGCCTGCGAATTGCTGCTACCTGGAAATGCTTATTGTAAGCCACCGGGACAGCGTGGGAAAGTAAAACCCTGAAAAAAAAAATATATATAGGGTTACCACAACACAGTTTAGAACCATTATATAAAGAGAACTAATGCAGCAGAGGTAGAAGGGTAAAAAGAGCGTAGTCAATAGACAAATCAAGGATTATAATCACCGCGAACTGGCTGGAACGATCTCTCTGTAAGAGCAACCAATACATGGATGAGACACTGTCTACTGAAAGCCAGAATTCATACAAATGAGGAAACACAGAAAGACTAATAAGTCTTACCTGAATCAGGGCAACGTAGAATAGACGCCTCGCGAGAACTGAGAACCTGAATCAGGATAATGAAAAGCAGAAGTCGGGAGATAGGTGTGTAGCCACCGTCCCAAATTATAGGAATAACTGGCCACAAAAAACCCCAATTTAACAAGAGGAAGAAGCCCTCTCAACCCTAACTCCCGTCCCCATAAAATCTGCGAATCTTGAGGCAACTGTGAAATAACTCAGCCACGTCGATGGCGAAGTACTCGGCTATGGTAAGGTGCACAGCGAAGGATGGGAAGATGTTACGCATCGCATGCGTGAATGTAAGGAGAGAACCCAGAATTAATCCCTCTCCGATGACAGCACTCGACCTCCAGTACAAGTACCAGCCAAAATCACAGTGATCTAGCCACCCGTCAATCTCTGCTGAGCATCGAACAAGTTATGCCGGCTGAAGGTACCATCCTATCAGTGAACCGAAGTCGTTTCTGACTGCAAAACCATCAAAGTAGTAAACCCAAAACCAGAAGTTAAACTCTGTCTTATAGAGCGCGGTGCCACATGAATAATATAAAAAAATGAAGACCAAATCAAATCCGCCGGTTATAACCTACACGTATGAAATCATAGTAGGCAGGTAGTGATCGGAATCCAATTAATAGTTAAACTGTGACCAGGTTAAATGAACTCAGATGGATTGGAGTTTCAACCACATCGAGATGTAAGTCTGATTATTATTATCATAGGATTGGTTAGGGGTGTAACTATAAAATAACGATAGGGTCACCACAAGCGGAATTAATCACTGCAACGATGGTCTATACGTCGGACTTGGTAGATCGACCCGTCACAAAATGATTAGAATTGGCGCGGACCCGAAATCACATAAACCGGTTGAATGCCATAAACAATTATTATGGTAGAGTCACGCGGTTATAGAACCCTACACATAACGTTGAAATTGGTCAAACCGTGCACTAGGAATTATAATTGTATCCACGCCACGAGGAGTGGCAAGACTATGTGCTGACTATGTATATTGATAGGTTCGATAACCTTTCAAAAAGGATAGATAAATGCATAAGTGTTATATATATATATGCGCTACATATAGGTGTAGAGTTGCGCGCCAATACCGTGGTCAACGTATATATATATAGGTATGGGATATAGTTGTATATATAGGTTATATATATATATATATATTTGCGCTCAATCAAACCCCTTTGTGAGGGTATAGATATATATTTATATAAGTGGATTTCATATACCAACGGTGTATATAAGATATAAGATATATGTAGAGGGGTATGGGTTAGACATAAAAGGATATATGTGTGGTATAGGGTATTTACCTACTCCAGAGTGAGGGAAGTGTCCCTGGTTAATAGCAAGTAGGTCTGCCATTTTATATCCATGGGGTTAAGATAAGCATGGAGAAAACAAAGCCACTTTTGAACTTAATATTCTAAATGATTTTATAATTCTATATATGAGGTTTCTAAGTTTTATGTAGGTGATATATAACCAGTTTATGTTTGGAAAAAAACAAACAAGCAGGAGGAATGTACACATGGTTATGAGAAGAAGTAAAATTTTATGTACATGATGGAAATGTACCCATAGGTGGCATCATATGTTATCCAAGTGGAATAATGAACTGAGCATTCAGACCACTAGGAAATTCAAAGTGTACCTCGAATAAATAAATAAATAAATAAATAATAAAAAAATAAAAAAAAAATAAAAAAAAAAATTCCCTAAACTAGAGGTGTGACACTTTACACATACTTTTATCACCCATAACAATAGGTCTCCTACCTTATATTTATTGTTATGATTATTCAACATACTTGCAATTCTGGTGCCTATTAAACTCTTCCCTTAGAAATATAGGATATAGAAAATTTTGCTCCAATCAAATGGAAGTAATGAAACCGAAGTTGATATTTTTCTACTCCCCTAGATTCAGACCCTCGTACTTAGTTAGGATTAAATTTCTGGTTTCATATATTTAGACTTCCATTTAATAAAACAGTTTAAATTCTTAGTTCTAAAAATTCAGGTCACTACAATATGGCTATTCTACTGCCATCAATACTTCTATGACAGGTTTAGTTGTTTTGTACTTGTTGTTCCTATTTACCATTTTGCTAAAATTTTCTGGTTATACAAGACATCAACTAAATTTTCATTTAAAAACAGCAAGCTATACTTGTACATTTGTTATTAGATTAGACATTCAAATGATCTATCATCTCTAACTTTATTACTACAGGGTACTTATCCCTAGAACCAAACCATTGGTCCCTGCTATTCACATACTGGATTTTGAGCTAGCAGATCTAGTTTAAATTGCATGAGGTACCAGTTAATTTAAAATTTGCATAAGAAATCATAACATAACAATTCATAGAACCTTGATATACTTAATACAGACTGAAATTAATTTCCATAATTTATGCATGCATACTGACACTATGACCAGTCCTCCCAACCTTAGAGTTCGTCTATCTCCAGAACTCACCCCCGAGCTGAGATCCTCCAAGAACAGACTAATCTCAATCTGTTCTGGAGCAGCTTATTTAAGCTATGCTCTCCCCAAAGCCTGTTTCCAATTCTGCGTCCAGAATTTCAGGATGCTTTTATTCCTGTTTGCCTAGGCTTCCCTTATTTAGGGACTTTAAAGCTGATTTTTGCTTTTCCAGCTTTTCCAGCTTTTTACCTCTTCCCAACTACTTTCCTCATCATTGGGGAATTTAGATTTTTCCTCAAAAATCTAAATTAGAAATAACTTCTTTCAAGGATTTTTGAAATATTTTGGGGAAATTCTTTACCTTTTCCATAACCTCATGGATTAGGCATGTGATCTCAATTTCTCATTTGGTCATAGTGCATACACAATATTTTATTTATTTTTCATAAATAAATAATTAACCACATCCACACAATAATTATCAATTGGGGTCCACTCCCCCTTTGGATTTATGTTCAAATGTCTAATTTGAAAAGCATAGAACTTGGGGGTGTTACATCAGGACTTGATGAAAAACTGATCAGGAGACCCAATTAAATAGATATGAGAAGCTCCAACTAGTCGTTGAAAAATAAGGACTAGTTAGACTAAATCAAAGTCATAGTAAAAAAAAATATATAAAAAGAATAAAGTTTATAATATGAATATTATTTTTTATTATTTTTAATTTTAATTAATTTGTATTTTTATTTTTATTTAATATACAATAGGAATTATTCAAAATATTCTAGAAGATTAAATAAATATAGGATTATTTCTATTAATAAAACATAGTTAAAATATTTATTTTGTTTAATATTATTTAAAAATATAAAAGATTAAATGCTACTATAATAAAATAAATAAATAATAATAAAATAAAATAAAATAAAAATAAAATAAATAAATAAATAAATAATTATTTAATTTTTAATAAGTTTTATTTTTATTTATTTTATTAATATTTATTAAGTAATTTACTTATTTATATATTTATTTATGATTTTATTTGATTTTATTTTATAGATTTATTAAGTTAAAATAAATAAATAAATAAATAAAAATTAAAAATTTATAAAAATTAAAAATAAAAAATAAAAATAAAAATTAAAAATATAATAATAATAATAATTATATAAAAATAAATAAATAAATAAATATTTTATTTTATTTTATTTTTATTTTTATTTTTTATTTTTTATTTATTTTTTATTTTTTTATTTTATTTTTATTTTTATTTATTTATTTATTTATTATTGTTTTGGGAATGAAGAGCAGGAATCCAACACCTTCTAACCATCCACCCATCGTTCCTGTTCAGGTTAAGAGGCCTCTTTTCGATTTCCAAGGCTTCTCGCAACTTGCAGTGGTGGAAGTGGTCGATCATCGCAATCACCTTCGCATCTTCAATGCAAATGTGATGATTAGTCTTCTCAACATGCTCTGCTAGGACCGAGGAGCGCGATCTATTATGCTTAAGTTCAGCGACATGCTCATGAATTCTTTGATTAATAGACCGGCCCGTTTCACCAATTTAAGGTGTCCCACAAAAGCATGGAATCAAGTACACAGCCTTACCATCCTTAGGGCAAATCGGGTCTTTAACAGATCTAAGGGAACTTCGAACGGCGTGGTAGGGTTTAAACGTTGAGGAAACATTAAACTTCTTTAGGATCCTAGCGATTTTATCCGTAGTACCTTGGATAAACGGAAGGTGAACGCCAGATAATCGTTCGCAAGGATCTTTCTTAACTCTAGGACCCCTTTCCACTTTTTGAAAAGCTTTAAGGTAGTGACTTATAATATAACCATTTTTATTAAAAAATTTAAGGAGATGAGCCTTTTCACCTTCAAAATGGTTAACATCAGAGATTCTAAAGGCTCTGGTAGCTAAGGTGTTGAGAACCCCGAGCTTCTGAGCAGGGAAATGGTGAGAACTAGCATGTAAATACTGCTCGGTGTGTGTCTTCTTTCTAAAAACTTGATGAGACAAAGAACCATCTTCATTCCTAGAAAGGAGGAAATCAAGAAAAGGCAAGCTACCATTATCTTCAAATTCCATGGTGAACTTAATGAAGTCAGATTGATTATTAAGATGCTGGAAGAAAAGGTTCAATTGCTCCTTACCATGAGGCCAAACAACACAGGTGTCATCAACAAGCCTTTTCCAAAGCTTAGGTTGAAAAAGGGAGGAGGAAAGGGCCCTAGATTCTAAGTCTTCCATGAAAATATTAGCTACCATAGGGGAAAGGGGGGAACCCATGGCCACACCACAAGTCTGTTCAAAGTATTCACCCTCGAAACTAAAGAAGGTAGAGGTTAGACAGATTCAACAAGATGAGCTGATCTAAAATTGTGTTGACATGAGAAATTTAATCAATGTACCTCCCTAATATTCAACCTTAACTTAATAATTTTAAACTTGATATTATAAGTATTATTATTAAATTATAATTATCTAAAATTAATATAAAATTATAATGTTTAATATAAATATTGAAATATTTGATTTATCATTAACAATAAAATAAATTTTTTTTATTAATATATTTTTATTTCAATTATTATATATTAATTAGATATAAAATAAATTACCATAAATGTAAAATCAAAATCAATATATTAATTTTACATGCAATTTACTTTATATAGTTAAAAAAGAAATTGTATATTAAATTTTTTAAATAAAATTTTATATTAATTTTTTTTTAGTTTCAAATAAATTAATATTTGTATATAATATAGATATAAAACAAAGATCGAAAATATTTTTTCTTAATAGTCAACATTAACTTAATAATTTTAAACTTGATATTATAAGTATTATTATTAAATTATAATTATCTCAAATTAATATAGAATTATATTATTTAATATAAATATTGAAATATTTTATTTATCATTAACAATAAAATATTTTTTTGTCATTAATATATTTTTATTTCAATTATTATATATTAATTAGATATAAAATAAATTACCATACATGTAAAATCAAAATCAAGATATTAATTTTACATACCATTTACTTTATATAAATAAAAAAGAAATTATATATTAATTTTTTTAATAAAACTATATATATATTTTTTTTAATTTGCATTACATTAATATTTTTATATAAAATAGATATAGAAGAAAGATTGAAATTTTTTTTTCTTAACTTAATAATTTTAAACTTGATATTATAAGTATTATTATTAAATTATAAATAAAAGTACGTTAATAAAAAATTCAAGAGTTAAATATTAGGTGGCGTTTCAAGTTTTAAGCTCCAGAATTTCGTGTAATGAGCCATCATTGACTTTTATGTCACGTGCTTTAGTCGTATTCTGTTTACGGCCCAGTAGACTTGGGATGGTGCACTTAATATATAATATTTAATTCCTTTCAGCTCCGGCCCTAATTCTATTTATATTTTCACCTCGCCTGTTCTGTTCACCGTCTTCCTCTGCTGTTCTTTTCAATCTTTCTGTTTGTTTTGGGGTCGATATCAATGGTCGTCGAAGCTCGTATTGGTGTTGGGCATTTTCGTTGTGGCCCTCTTGCTGTCTCCTGTAACAGCCATAGACGATGATCCTGCCTTTGGAAACCAGCATGCAACCACAACGAGATCACTAGGTAAAATACCACAGCTGAATCACGTGTGGCTTTTCTGTTGTTTTTCTAACTGATGCAATTTGAAAAAAAATCTAAACAAGAATCACTTCGTTCCTTATTAATCTAATTGTAATAAAAAAGTATTTTAATAGTTTGTTACGTTTGTTGTAATATTGGGTAGGTGGATGTGTGTCCGTGTATAGAGCCTGACAGTTCCGTTCGTGTCGCGTATATTTCAGTGGATGGGCATCTATATTGCTACAATTATGTCCGCAATTCTAGCCCCCCCCGAAACACCGGATGTAGCCGCACCCCCCGGGTCGACACTAAATCAATCAGAGGGTCGTTGGTGCATCGATGTTAGGTCATAGCCGTCGTATGGAATAATAATAATGTTGTTTATTATTAATGATGTTTGGGTTCCTCGATGTTGGGTGCTATATGGGACAATAAGAATGTTTGTGTGGTCGTCATAGCTTGCTATAGATAATAAAAATTGTTTGGGTTCCTTGCTTGTTGCTAGACAATGTACCATTTGAGCGCTACAGTTTTATGTAAATTTGGAGCTATGGATTCAGATAAAGCAAGAATCTATTAATGTTTATGTTTGCTTGCGGGAAGTACAAATTATGTGGATGACACGTTCGGCCTCTTTGATTGATAATATTTGGCCACTTTAATGGCTGTGTGTTTATAATAAGTTCTTACTATTTTGATTACTTGTTTATTAAGGGTTTAAAAACTTATTTGTGGTTTATTAATTGTATGGAAATTTACTTTTGTGTTCTCCAAAACAGTAAGAATATTTCATTTTCCATATGGTTTAGTTTTCTATTTAAATTTACCGTGTAATTGTGTTTAAATGCTTATTTGTGGTTTAATTGTATGAACAAATATTTTTTTGTTTTCCAAACAATAAAAAATGTTTCATTTTTCTTATGATTTAGTTTTCTATTTAGATTCACAGTGTCCAGTGGGAAAAAGGTCAAGGGTGATTAAAAAATGTTATAAATATTCATTATAAAGTGATTGTAATAGGCTTAATAAGTAGATGGACACTTTTTATAATGTATAAAGGTTGATAAGTTATAAAAGCACATTAAATGGGTTGATGAGGAAATGCTCCATGATTTTAAAAAATATGTATTTTAATTAAAACACTTTAACCATAATTAACCAAGGGTTTCGGTACATATATGTAAAAACTGACTTTATATTAAACCTGAAAGCATAAAGAACACATGATATGGGCGGAGGAGGCAAGGCTCCATAATTTTTAAAATAGGTTCTTTAATTTTAATACTTTAACCACAATTAATCAAGGGCTTGGACCACATATATGTAAAAATTGACAATATAATAGGCCGAAAATCCTAAAGAACTCCTTTTTCCACACTCTATGACATCACATAATGAATAACTCATAATTTGAATGTCAACAGTGATTAAAAAATGGTATAAATATTCATTATAAAGTGTTTGTAATAGCCTCAAAAGTGAGAGGCCTTCGCTAGCGTTATGAAAGAAGAAATTTATTTTTAATAAGTAGATGGACACTTTTTATAATGTATAAAGGTTGATAAGTTATAAACACACATCAAATGGGCTGAGGAGGAAAGGCTCCATAATTTTAAAATAGGTCTTTTAATTAAAATACTTTAACCACAATTGACCAAGGGCTTGGACCACATACATGTAGAAATTGACTTTATAATAAGCCTAAAAGGATAAAGAACATGCACATGAAATGGGCCTAGGAGGAAATACTTCATAAATTTTAAAATAAATGTTTTAATAAAAATACATTAACACAATTAATCAAGGGCTAGGATCACATCTCTCTCTCTCTCTCTCTCTCTCTCTCTCTCTCTCTCTCTCTCTCTCTATATATATATATATATATATATATATATATATATATATATATCGACACTCTAATAGGAAACTTATAATTTTTAAAATATGTATTTTAATTAAAATAATTTCTGTTCGATATTTAAAGTTATGTACTTTACTACATACATTTAAAAATGGACACTATAATAGAGAGAAAAGTACAAAAAAAATTTCTTTATTTTAATACTTAGTATGTCAAATACATAATGAATAACTCATAATTTCAAAAAACCTATTTTTGATTTACAAATGTTTGATATAGAAATATTTGTTATATTGTTTCACATTTATTATCTATCTAACATATTATTTTTTATAAATTTAATATTGAAATAATTTTTTATAATTAGTTGTGTGCATGTGCCAAAACAACGTAGATGTGAAAACACTTGTGCATAGCATAAAATATACATATTCTAATAATGTAAAACTTAAGAATGCATAAAAAGAAGGCTAAAACATGAATCCAAGGAGAAGAAATTGTTGAGCACTTCGATAAAAAAAATTCTAACAGAATGTCATCTTCAATGATCCATTCATGATGAGCTTTTGACATTTTCCATTTCTTAATTTTCAAGTTTTTATTTGATTGGAATTTTATCAAATTTATGCATGCATCACGCACCAAGTGACTATGCTAAAAACTTATGACATCAGTTTCATAGTCATGAAAGTAAAAAAAATGCCAACTTTCATAAGTTTGTTAGAAAAATGAACATTTCACTATAACAGACCCTCTGTCATATATAACCCCGTTATCATCATAGTTTTCCAATAATTTCATCCTTCATTCAAAGGCAATGCATCAAATAAAACTTTACATTTTCTGTGCCTTAGCGATGCAACTAAATCAAAAAAATATCTCCTACACAATAAAAAAACTCACATAAATTTAGATCATAATTAACATGAAAAATTACCTTAAAAATTAACATGTGTACTTGATTTTATTTTCTATTTCTAGATCTATATCATTTGAAAGGAATTGAAATGTTACCTTCTCTAACAAGATAAGAAACTCGATGGCCTTCAGATGATACTATAGTCTCCTCTGATTGCATTTATTTAAAGTTTGCAACAAACGTTATTCCCTTTGTATTTAGTTTTTTATGTTGCTAGTCTTTTACATACATTTTGTTTTCACAAACATCATTGGAATTTTTGTTGTCTTTGAAAACATGAAAAAAATAAGAATATTTTCTTTTATCAAATGTAAATACATTTTGGTACTCATTTGTTTTAACTGAATGCAATTTTTGAGTTCTTTCTATTGTTTCAACATCATTTCGAATCGATCTATCTACATCTTGGACACCAACATGCCAAAAAAACATATATGGAAAATTCAATGAATAATATTAATATGTTATTCAAAATACAATCAAGGATAATCATTGTGATAAATAATATTTAACATTATAAAATTAATAAAAATTAGATCATGTATATTAAAGCTCTATATATATATATGAAATTTAATTTGTATATATATGTACATGTACCTTCGTACTTCCCTTGACCGATTAGTCTCATGGCTTAGTGTAGCCATTGCCATTTGTATTGCTCTATGTGCATCTAAATTAATTTTGTTTTTAGATCTTCCAATTGACTTTAAAGAACGGTTTATATTCTGTATCACATTTTCCTTCATTTCTTATCTTTTGTTGATTTTGAATAGCCAATAAAGTCGTGGCTTCCTTTAATTTATTTGATGATAAGAGACTTTCAAAATATGGGCTTGAACTGCCACATTTTCGTCTTGGAAGAACATATCAATAATGCACTTAACACGATATTGTATAACATGGTGAGCTTTTTTATCTCCATATGTGTTGGTGTCAACATTTTATAATATCTCATGATCGATATTGATTTCATATGTACATATTACAATTAAATGTACAAAATGAGATTACATATTCAATAAATAATTAAATTAATAAATATGTATAATTTAAATAATACACATTCAACATATAGATACATACCTGGGGATTCAATTTATTCACCTGAATTTCTTCCAACATTTTCAACATCTTCAATCATTGGTTGAATATCTCTTTCACTTTTTGATTCAATTTTTTTTATCTCATCATCAATGTTATGAGGAATATTTCTCTCTGTTTACATTGCCAAATATTTTTGAAATTAGTTCATCAAGTAAAAATTAAGTTTCACAATACACTAGTTAAATTTTAAATATCATTTATAATATTTACATTTACATACCTGCTTCAACTGCTAGTTGAGGTTGATTTTCCTTTTCAATATTTGAGCGTTTTTCTCATTTTTTTTGCAATATTCTCTACCATGTTCTCTCTGAGTCTCAGGGTCTCTTGTTCGATTATATTTTCTCTTGCAATTTATATGCTTTCCCATGATAATTTAGTATGAAGATAAAAAATTCTCCTTCAAAATCCTGCAAAAAACACTCACTATCAAAATTTTGACAAAAAATCAATTCAAAAAAGAATCACAAAAGATTTAATTTTAAAAAAATACTCACTTTAATTTTTTTTCAGAAAAGACATACCTGAACCCAAAACACTTACTTTAAAAATTCCGCCAAAAAAATATCTTTTAAAAATGAAGTTCATAACATTTCCTTACAAGTCCTACAAAAAAATTTCACTTTAAAAATTTAGACAAAAACTCTATTGAAAAAATCGTTATAAAATATTTACTTCAACCCAAAATACCTACTCTAAAAAACTAGCACTTTAAAAAATACCTCCTAAAAATGTCCTTTGAAAATTAAGCCTGAAACCGCTTTGAAAATTTAGCCCAAAAAAATTCCTTTCTAAATTTAGCCCAAAAAAATTCCTTTGCAAATACAGCCCAAATGAAGAAATGTGCAAAGATAATGTTTATGTTTTTGGCTATTTATATAGTTGTGAAATTTTTTTTTTTAGAGGGGCTTCATCAATTGTTTTTTTCTTGCTAACGTGATTTGCGAGAAAAATTTCAACCAATATTTTTTTGTCATTAAAACTAATGGGACAGAGGGGCAAAGAAACATTGTGCCCAAGTGTTACAAAAGTTCGGCTAAACTAAAACGTCTGCAACTACGCTCTAGCTCGGGTATGAACACATTTTTTCACCTTTGGAATGGTTAAACTCCATCAAGCATTATGAATTAACTTTTGGAACCAAGTCTAGCATTTGTAGAATTCTATATACTTTCAGGAAATTTAACTTCTATGGAATTTCATAGATATTTATTAATTTTAATTGAGTTTTTAATAAAATAGGTGCAAACAATTTCTGAAGGTCATTATGATTCAATGAAATCAAAATTCTGTATCTCGCAATATACAGTATAATAAAAATTGAAAAATTTATGGTGCATTACATTGGTATAATGGGTAGTTTTTAGATTTTTAGTTTATAACTAATAATAAGTTGAGAAACATGACGCAGGCGGAAACATATTCAAAATATGCAGTGTTTTTCATATTGGTTCAGTTCAAAAAATTCTTGTAATTATGATATGCATGAGTTTATTTCGTAAATATAATGATATCAAAGTAGATTTTGTCTAAATTGTTGTAACATAGTTTTTTCTCAGAAACACAAGCAGCTTTTCAAAGAGTACACCAACGCCTCTCAATGTTACTTTTTATGAATCCTTTGATTTTTAAATAACACACACTCAAAGAATTGTTAACTTGACATATTAAATGTGAATAAAAAACTTCCAAAAAATAAGTAATATATAGCTAATAAAATTTCTGATCAGTTTCATTTTTATCGTAAAATGAAATTCTAAACAAAAAAATTTGTTTTGACTTGTAGAAAGTTCAAGAACTTCTAAAAATTATATTTTTGTCTCAAAAAAGGGTAAAAAGTGTAACCCAACACCACATTTCCATGACCTCATTCTGGATAGTTCTAAAGTCACGTGGCTCTTACTGGTACAATGTTAGGTGGCAACAGGTCTGGCCCTACATCACCAAGTCTTGGATCTGACCACCAAGATTAGCTAGGATGGGTTATGGGGCATAAACACTAGCTCCCTTGGCTATTCCCACTCCCATTGGTACCTCTATGCATCAAATATATCTATGCTCTGATTATTTATTGTTCAGGATTAATGAAATCTTGTCCACGATCTAGGTCTAATCATTTTGTCTTTCCCTTATGCAATCCATTGTAGTTTTGATTTATATAAGTTAGTGCTTATGGTTAATGAGGTTAATTTCAATTGTAGGGTTGCATCGAGGGTTGTGATCCTTCAATGCTTAGTAAAGGTCATGACATTTTTGTGCAATTCAACAGATAACGAGAGAAATCCCTCCTCTATCTATTCAAGGTTCTAAGAATAATTCTTTCCTCGTTAATATGGAATACGCTTATTGGTAAACCACAGTTCCTAGTCCCATGCAACTCTTACAGGTTAGTTTAAATCTTTCCTTTCTTTGGTAATTGTTGCATAATTAACTTCTTTAGGGTTTTCCAGTAGCAGGGCGAAGATTGCATGGAGTTGCAAACGTAAAGTTAAAATTTTGAGTCTCTGACTCAACTTACTGATTATATTGGGGTTTATAATTTGTAACTTAACCCTCGCATATATGAAACAGAAGGAAATTTTCTATGGTTGTTAGGTTCATCCAAATAATCTTCCTTGTTATTTTGGGAATATTGTACTTATGTCAAACTTATGGTTATACCTAGTTTCCTCGTTTCCTTTCCTAACATTACTCATATTTATTCTAAAGTTTTGGAAAATATTTAAAGTTAAAAATATGCCCTACTGGGGACTTGAACTTCGGGTTTTTGTTATCTATTATATATAATTTTTGGAGATGCCTTCATACCGAAACCCTTGATATTTCGTTATACTTTTATCCAACTGGTGGTTCCTTTATTTATTTGGATCATGTAAATAATTATTTCTCCTCTATTATTTCCATATTATTTATGAGTACTGGTTCATAATTATTATTTATCTCTCTGGTACTTCGACCCTTAGGTTTTATTGACAATTGAAATTTTTCTCGCTTGAAGTTATGACTACAAAGCTATAGGTTATGTGTTGCGATACTTTCAGATGGGAAAGTTATTTTAGAAATGTCATTGTGATTTCAACCTGAAATATAAACTGTAACAAAAATCTGTGTTTTATTCATGTGCTGCCTAATTATTGTAACTATGAATATAAAGAGTTTATTTCTTGCATCTATAAAAAGGACTACAGGCAGTGTTAGTCCCTGCCGATTTGATAGGAGACATACCTACTTTATTCGGTAAACAACAATGTAAAATTAAACCACCCTATCTACTACACCTCACTTTTCATCAAAACATAGTTCAATGTGACAATATATCTGTAATTCTACATTTCATCCCTTTCTTTTAAGGCAGGGTTAATGAAGACCAAGCATAGCGATATCATTAAGGTAACCATTAAAACCGACAAGGTTTTTGTTTAGGCTATTGATTTGAAAGCTGAAAGTAATATATATATATATATATATTTCATATATACGATGTAAGAAAGTAATTGATATTAACCTGAAGCGAATAAAATAAAACAAAATGGTTAGCTCGAGAGTCCAACTTTCAAATTTTCATATTAATTGGCTGAATTTGGAAAATTTCAAAGAACCCAACTTAGTGTTCCCATCTCCATTAATTATATTAAACCAGAATCTTAACATTGAAATAATTAAAGTGTACATAAAATCGTATGTAAAGAACGTGTCATTCTACAAATATCTTCCTCCACTATTTTAATCTCCAACAACAAAATTGTAAGGTGTCATTCAATGTTAACTACCTAGCTCACCGTACTTTCAAACCGTAGTAGGGAAAGAGACCTAATCAATTGTATCCATTATTGAACAATTTTTTGAGTTTAATGGCCCCAACACTCTGGGATGTGCTACAATGATGTGGAATTACCATTTTTAAATTTGTGGAAAATCTAAAATCACTATCCAGTTAAGATTTACACACCTTTGGGTTGAAATGATACAATATCTTGGGCTTTGCTACAATACGTGGAGTTGGGGTTCATAGCTCCCCATCGTAAAATAAAATAGAATGCAACTCCACCATTAAAATGCAAGTTATACAAATTAGTACCTCTTTTATCATAAATAATTTTTTTCCATGGTTCAATATAAATACATACAAAATTAGTACCTATTTTTCTGTTAACATTCCATTTCCACTCTTATTTCCACAAGGTAGCTAAATATACATATATATTATATTCTGATGTAATTATTTGCTTCCGTGTATAATCTAATGTAATACATGTCATTTCTAAGGGAAAATCTAAAATCACCATCGAGCTGAGATTGACACACATTTTAGAATAATATAGTAGCTTGCCATAATGAATATGTAAAAAATAACCATGTCAAAAACACTTAAGGTTGGTGAAACCTCACAATATTCCACATAAAATTGCATAATAACAGACAATGCTAAAACAAGATTGAGAAAGTACCAAAAAATATATGGTTTAATAATTTTCTACTTATACACTTTATAATACATCGTCGATTATAAAATTTCATTTCTTATTTTTTAATCAAAATTTTAATTCATAAAAAAACACGTTAATAATATGAATATAAATAAAAATAAATAGATTTAAGTCTTTTCTAAAAGTAAGTGAGTTGATGGATAATCAACAGTTAATTTTGAATCAACAGTTCCAGAAACTTTTTCATGCACTCCATGTGGTTATGGCTTTCATGAAAAGGCTCTGAGTAATTCCAAATGTTCTTCTACAAACATCAACAACCACGATTCCTTTATTTCAATGGTGTCATCTTCTTTATGAAATTTCTCTCTTTGTAAGCAAGATGCCTTTACTTCAGGATGCCTTTATTTCAATGGTGTCCTCTTCTTTATGAACTTTCATGGCTTGGTAACATGGATGCCTTTATTTCATTCTGGCTTGGATGTAATGTTAGATTGAGGATTAGATATTGATATCCTACTAAATCAATCCTGAGAGGTCATGGGGCAGGCCGAAGCTATTCTATTTCGTGAAAATGGAAAAATAGTACCAACAACAAAACCACTTCTCCTCTTTCTACCACTGTAGGGCTAGAAATTATAGTTAATCATCTGGATGTTTTAGCTTTAGGGTTAGAAATTACAGGTGATCATTCGTATGTTTTAGTTGTATGGTTAGAAATTACAGGTACTCATCGAGATTTTTTAGCTGTAAATTGAGACTGTGGAGTTCCATTCCTCTACATTTCCAATAGTGCACAATAATTTTGTATTTTTATTTTTTAGAGACAAGAAATTTTATATAGCATTGTTCATATAGCTTAAACAACAAAGCGTACCCATCTAATTATATCTAATTATATATTAATTAGATATAAAATAAATTACAATACTTGTAAAATCAAAATCAATATATTAAGTTTACATGCCATTTACTTTATATAAATTAAAAAAGGAACTATATATTAGGTTTTTTAAATAAAATTATATATTAATTTTTTTTAAATTTCAATTATATTAATATTTTTATATAAAATAGATATAAAATAAAGATTGAAAATATTTTTTCTATTTTGTATTATGTGTTTCGTGAGCCATAAATTGTTATAAAATCTTTCTAAAATTCCATGATCCAAATAAATTTGGTCGACGCGTTTCGAACCAGCTAGTGTGGTTCATCATCAGGACTTGATGAAAAAACTGATCAAGAGACCCAATTAAATAGATATGAGAAGCTCCAACTAGCACTTGAAAAATAACGACTAGTTAGACTAAATCAAAGTCATAGAAATAAGAAGTCAAAAAATATATATAAAAATATTAAAGTGAATATTATTTATTATTATTTTTAATTTTTAATTAAATTTTATTTTTATTTTTATTTTTATTTAATATACAATATGAATTATTCAAAATATTCCCTGTGAAGATTAAATAAGTGGTAGGATTATTTCTATTAATGTTACAGTTAAAATATTTATTTGTTTATTATTATTTAAAAACATAAAGGATTAATAATATTATAATAAAAATAAATAAAAATAAAATAAATTATAATAAAATAAAATAAAATAAAAATAAAAATAAAAATAAAATAAATAAATAAATAATAATTATTTAATTCTATAATTTTTATTTTAATTTATTTTATTAATATTTATTAAGTAATTTACTTATTTATATATTTATTTTATTTAATTATTTAATTATTTATTTATTTATGATTTTATTTGATTTTATTTTATAGATTTATTAAGTTAAAATAAATAAATAAATAAATAAAAATTAAAAATTTATAAAAATTAAAAATTAAAAATAAAAATAATAATAAAAAATATAATAATAATAATAATTATATAAAAATAAATAAATAAATAAAATATTTTATTTTATTTTATTTTTATTTTTAATTTTTAATTTTTATTTATTTTTTATTTTTTTATTTAATTTTTATTTTTATTTATTTATTTATTTATTATTTTTTTAGGAATGAAGAGCAGGAATCCAACACCTTCTAACCATCCACCCATCGTCCCTGTTCAAGTTAAGAGGCCTCTTTTCGATTTCCAAGGCTTCTCGCAACTTGCGGTGGTGGAAGTGGTCGATCTTCGCAATCACCTTCGCATCTTCAATGCAAATGTGATGATTAGTCTTCTCAACATGCTCTGCTAGGGCCGAGGAGCGCGATCTATTATGATTAAGGTCAGCGACATGCTCATGAATTCTTTGATTAATAGACCGGCCCGTTTCACCAATGTAAGGTGTCCCACAAGAGCATGGAATCAAGTACACACCCTTACCATCCTTAGGGCAAATCGGGTCTTTAACAGATCTAAGGGAACTTCGAATGGCGTGGTAGGGTTTAAACATTGAGGAAACATTAAACTTCTTTAGGATCCTAGCTATTTTATCCGTAGTACCTTGGATAAATGGAAGGTGAACTCCAGATAATCGTTCGCAAGGATCTTTCTTAACTCTAGGACCCCTTTCCGCTTTTTGAAAAGCTTTAAGGTAGTGACTTATACTATAACCATTTTTATTAAAAACTTTAAGGAGATGAGCCTTTTCACCTTCAAAATGGTTAACATCAGAGATTCTAAAGGCTCTGGTAGCTAAGGTGTTGAGAACCCCGAGCTTCTGAGCAGGGAAATGGTGAGAACTAGCATGTAAATATTGCTCAGTGTGCATCTTCTTTCTAAAAACTTGATGAGAAAAAGAACCATCTTCATTCCTAGAAAGGAGGACATCAAGAAAAGGCAAGCTACCATTATCTTCAAATTCCATGGTGAACTTAATGAAGTCAGATTGATCATTAAGATGCTGGAAGAAAAGGTCCAATTTCTCCTTACCATGAGGCCACACAACACATTTGTCATCGACAAATCTTTTCCAAATCTTAGGTTGAAAAAGGGAAGAGGAAAGGGCTCTAGATTCAAACTTTTCCATGAACAGATTAGCTACCACAGGAGAAAGGGGTGAACCCATGGCCACACCACAAGTCTGTTCATAAAATTTACCCTCAAAACTAAAGAAAGTCGAGGTTAGAAAAATTTCAATAATTTTTTGTCATTAATATATTTTTATTTCAATTATTATATATTAATTAGATATAAAATAAATTACCATACATGTAAAATCAAAATCAAGATATTAATTTTACATACCGTTTACTTTATATAAATAAAAAAGAAATTATATATTAATTTTTTTAATAAAAGTATATATTATTTTTTTTAATTTGCATTACATTAATATTTTTATATAAAATAGATATAGAATAAATATTGAAAATATTTTTTCTTGACTTAATAATTTTAAACTTGATATTATAAGTATTATTATTAAATTATAAATAAAAGTACGTTAATAAAAAATTCAAGAGTTAAATATTCGGTGGCGTTTCAAGTTTTAAGCTCCGGAATTTGGTGTAATGAGCCATCATTGACTTTTATGTCACGTGCTTTAGTCGTATTCTGTTTACGGCCGGGTAGACTTGGGATGGTGCACTTAATATATAATATTTAATTCCTTTCAGCTCCGGCCCTATCTCTATTTATATTTTCACCTCGCCTGTTCTGTTCACCGTCTTCCTCTGCTGTTCTTTTCAATCTTTCTGTTTGTTTTGGGGTCGATATCAATGGCTGCTTCGAAGCTCGTATTGGTGTTGGGCATTTGCGTTGTGGCCCTCTTCTTGCTGTCTCCTGTAACAGCCATAGACGATGATCCTGCCTTTGGAAACCAGCATGCAACCACAACGAGATCACTAGGTAAAATACCACAGCTGAATCACGGGTGGCTTTTCTGTTGTTTTTCTAACTGATGCAATTTGAAAAAAAATCTAAACAAGAATCACTTCGTTTTATATTAATCTAATTGTAATAAAAAAGTATTTTAATAGTTTGTTACAGTTTGTTGTAATATTGTGTGATGTGTGTCTGTGTATAGAGTCGGATGTCTGTTCGTGCCGCAGATATTGCCAGGTGGATGGGCATCTATATTGCTGCAATTATGTCTGCAATTCAGCCCCCTGAAACACTGGATGGTGCTGCACCCCCTGGGCCATCACTAAATCAACAGAGGGATGTTGGTGCATTGGATGTTAGGTCATAGCCGCCAGATGGAATAATAATAATGTTGTTTATTATTAATGATGTTTGGGTTCCTCGATGTTTGGGTGCTAGATGGGACAATAAGAATGTTTGTGTGGTCGTCGTAGCTTGCTAGATAATAAAAATGGTTGGGTTCCTTGCTTGTTGCTAGATAATAGCCAAAACGCTAGTTCTATGTAAATTTGGAGCTATGGATCTAGAAAAGCAAGAATCTATTAGTCTTTATGTTTGCTTGTGGTGCAGGCCTCTGATTATGACATGCCTGGCCTCTTTGATTGATAATATTTGGCCACTTTAATGGCGGTGTGTTTATAATAAGTTCTTACTATTTTGATTACTTGTTTATTAATTGTTTAAAAACTTATTTGTGGTTTATTAATTGTATGGAAATTTACTTTTGTGTTCTCCAAAACAGTAAGAATATTTCATTTTCCATATGGTTTAGTTTTCTATTTAAATTTACCATGTAATTCTGTTTAAATGCTTATTTGTGGTTTAATTGTATGAACAAATATTTTTGTGTTTTCCAAACAATAAAAAATATTTCTTTTTTCTTATGGTTTAGTTCTATTTAGATTCACATCCAGTGGGAAAAAGGTCAAGGGTGATTAAAAAATGTTATAAATATTCATTATAAAGTGATTGTAATAGGCTTAATAAGTAGAGGGACACTTTTTATAATGTATAAAGGTTGATAAGCTATAAAAGCACATTAAATGGGTTGATGAGGAAATGCTCCATGATTTTAAAAAATATGTATTTTAATTAAAACACTTTAACCATAATTAGCCAAGGGTTTCGGTACATATATGTAAAAACTAACTTTATATTAAACCTGAAAGCATAAAGAACACATGATATGGGCGGAGGAGGCAAGGCTCCATAATTTTTAAAATAGGTTTTTTAATTTTAATACTTTAACCACAATTAATCAAGGGCTTGGACCACATATATGTGCCTGGGATAACATAGTGAGGCCTAAAATCCTGTAGCATCCCTTTTTTCAGACACTTATGACATATCACATAATGAATAACTCATAATTTGAATGTCAACCGTGATTAAAAAATGGTATAAATATTCATTATAAAGTGTTTGTAATAGCCTCAAAAGTGAGAGGCCCTCCCTAGAGTTATGAAAGAAGAAATTTATTTTTAATAAGTAGATGGACACTTTTTATAATGTATAAAGGTTGATAAGTTATAAACACACAGGCTCCATAATTTTAAAATAGGTCTTTTAATTAAAATACTTTAACCACAATTGACCAAGGGCTTGGACCACATATATGTAGAAATTGACTTTATAATAAGCCTAAAAGGATAAAGAACATGCACATGAAATGGGCCTAGGAGGAAATACTTCATAAATTTTAAAATAAATGTTTTAATAAAAATACATTAACACAATTAATCAAGGGCTAGGATCACACACACACACACACAGATATATATATATATATATATATATATATATATATATATATATTGACACTCTAATAGGAAACCCTTCATAATTTTTAAAATATGTATTTTAATTAAAATACTTAAACCACATTTAAGCAAGGGCTTGGACCACATACATTACACTATAATAGAGAGAAAAGCATAAAACATTTCTATTTCCACACTTGTATAACAACACATAATGAATAACTCATAATTTCAAAAAACCTATTTTTGATTTACAAATGTTTGATATAGAAATATTTGTTATATTGTTTCATATTTATTATCTATCTAACATATTATTTTTTATAAATTTAATATTGAAATAATTTTTTATAATTAGTTGTGTGCATGTGCCAAAACAACGTAGATAAAAACAACTCAGTATAGCATAAAATATACATATTCTAATAATGTAAAACTTAAGAATGCATAAAAAGAAGGCTAAAACATGAATCCAAGGAGAAGAAATTGTTGAGCACTTCGATAAAAAAAATTCTAACAGAATGTCATCTTCAATGATCCATTCATGATCAGCTTTTGACATTTTCCATTTCTTAATTTTCAAGTTTTTATTTGATTGGAATTTTATCAAATTTATGTGTGCATCACGCACCAAGTGACTATGCTAAAAACTTATGACATCAGTTTCATAGTCATGAAAGTAAAAAAAATGCCAACTTTCATAAGTTTGTTAGAAAAATGAACATTTCACTATAACAGACCCTCTGTCATATATAACCCCGTTATCATCATAGTTTTCCAATAATTTCATCCTTCATTCAGTGTAATGCATCAAATAAAACTTCACATTTTCTATGTTGTTAGTTGGTGCAACTAAATCTAAAACATCTCCTACACAATAAAAAAACTCACATAAATTTAAATCATAATTAACATGAAAAATTACCTTAGAAATTAACATGTGTACTTGATTTTATTTTCTATTTCTAGATCTATATCATTTGAAAGGAATTGAAATGTTACCTTCTCTAACAAGATAAGAAACTTGATGACCTTCAGATGATACTATAGTCTCCTCTGATTGCATTTATTTAAAGTTTGCAACAAACGTTATTCCCTTTGTATTTAGTTTTTTATGTTGCCAGTCTTTTACATACATTTTGTTTTCACAAACATCATTGGAATTTTTGTTGTCTATGAAAACATGAAAAAAATAAGAATATTTTCTTTTATCAAATGTAAATACATTTTGGTACTCATTTGTTTTAATTGAATGTAATTTTTGAGTTCTTTCTATTGTTTCAACATCATTTCGAATCGATCTATCTACATCTTGGACACCAATATGCCAAAAAAACATATATGGAAAATTCAATGAATAATATTAATATGTTATTCAAAATACAATCAAGGATAATCATTGTGATAAATAATATTTAACATTATAAAATTAATAAAAATTAGATCATGTATATCAAAGCTCTATATATATATATATATATGAAATTTAATTTGTATATATATGTACATGTACCTTCGTACTTCCCTTGACCGATTAGTCTCATGGCTTAGTGTAGCCATTGCCATTTGTATTGCTCTATGTGCATCTAAATTAATTTTGTTTTTAGATCCTCCAATTGACTTTAAAGAATGGTTTATATTTTGTATCACATTTTCCTTCATTTCTTATCTTTTGTTGATTTTGAATAGACAATAAAGTCGTGGCTTCCTTTAATTTATTTGATGATAAGAGACTTTCAAAATATGGGCTTGAACTGCCACATTTTCGTCTTGGAAGAACATATCAATAATGCGCTTAACACGATATTGTATAACATGGTGAGCTTTTTTATCTCCATATGTGTTGGTGTCAACATTTTATAATATCTCATGATCGGTATTGATTTCATATGTACATATTACAATTAAATGTACAAAATGAGATTACATATTCAATAAATAATTAAATTAATAAATATGTATAATTTAAATAATACACATTCAACATATAGATACATACCTGGGGATTCAATTTATTCACCTGAATTTCTTCCAACATTTTCAACATCTTCAATCATTGGTTGAATATCTCTTTCACTTTTTGATTCAATTTTTTTTATCTCATCATCAATGTTATGAGGAATATTTCTCTCTGTTTACATTGCCAAATATTTTTGAAATTAGTTCATCAAGTAAAAATTAAGTTTCACAATACACTAGTTAAATTTTAAATATCATTTATAATATTTACATTTACATACCTGCTTCAACTGCTAGTTGAGGTTGATTTTCCTTTTCAATATTTGAGCGTTTCTCTCTTTTTTTTTTGCAATATTCTTTACCATGTTCTCTCTGAGTCTCAGGGTCTCTTGTTCGATCATATTTTCTCTTGAAATTTATTTTCTTTCCCATGATAATTTAGTATGAAGATAAAAAATTCTCCTTCAAAATCCTGCAAAAAACACTCACTATCAAAATTTTGACAAAAAATCAATTCAAAAAAGAATCACAAAATATTTAATTTTAAAAAAATACTCACTTTAATTTTTTTTCAGAAAATACATACCTGAACCCAAAACACTTACTTTAAAAATTCCGCCAAAAAAATATCTTTTAAAAATGAAGCTCATAACATTTCCTTACAAGTCCTACAAAAAAATTTCACTTTAAAAATTTAGACAAAAACTCTATTGAAAAAATCATTATAAAATATTTACTTCAACCCAAAATACTTACTCTAAAAAACTAACACTTTAAAAAATACCTCCTAAAAATGTCCTTTGAAAATTAAGCCTGAAACCCCTTTGAAAATTTAGCCCAAAAAAATTCCTTTCTAAATTCAGCCCAAAAAAATTCCTTTGCAAATTCAGCCCAAATGAGGAAATGTGCGAAAAAAATGTTTATGTTTTTGGCTATTTATATAGTTGTGAAATTTGTTTTTTTAGAGGGGCTTCATCAATTTTTTTTTTCTGGCTAACGTGATTTGCGAGAAAAATTTCAACCAATATTTTTTTGTCATTAAAACTAATGGGACGGAGCGGCAAAGAAACATTGTGCCCAAGTGTTACAAAAGTTCGGCTAAACTAAAACGTCTGCAACTACGCTCTAGCTCGGGTATGAACACATTTCTTCACCTTTGGAATGGTTAAATTCCATCAAGCATTATGAATTAACTTTTGGAATCAAGTCTAGCATTTGTAGAATTCTATATACTTTCAGGAAATTTAACTTCTATGGAATTCCATAGATTTTTATTAATTTTAATTGAGTTTTTAATAAAATAGGTACAAACAATTTCTGAAGGTCATTATGATTCAATGAAATCAAAATTCTGTATCTCGCAATATACAGTATAAAAAAATTGAAAAATTTATGGTGCATTACATTGGTATAATGGGTAGTTTTTAGATTTTTAGTTTATAAATAATAATAAGTTCAGAAACATGACGCAGGCGGAAACATATTCAAAATATGCAGTTTTTTTCATATTGGTTCAGTTCAAAAAATTCTTGTAATTATGATATGCATGAGTTTATTTCGTAAATATAATGATATCGAAGTAGACTTTGTCTAAATTGTTGTAACACAGTTTTTTTCTCAGAAACACAAGCAGCTTTTCAAAGAGTACACCAACGCCTCTCAATGTTACTTTTTATGAATCCTTTGATTTTTAAATAACACACACTCAAATAATTGTTAACTTGACATATTAAATGTGAATAAAAAATTTCCAAAAAATAAGTAATATATAGCTAATAAAATATCTCATCAGTTTCATTTTTATCGTTAAATGAAATTCTAAACAAAAAATTTTGTTTTGATTTATAGAAAGTTCAAGAACTTCTAAAAATGATATTTTTTTCTCAAAAAAGGGTAAAAAGTGTAACCCAACACCACATTTCCATGACCTCATTCTGGATAGTTCTAAAGTCACGTGGCTCTTACTGGTACAATGTTAGGTGGCAACAGGTCTGGCCCTACATCGCCAAGTCTTGGATCTGACCGCCAAGATTAGCTAGGATGGGTTATGGGGCATAAACACTAGCTCCCTTGGCTATTCCCACTCCCATTGGTACCTCTATGCATCAAATATATCTATGCTCTGATTATTTATTGTTCAGGATTAATGAAATCTTCTCCACAACCTAGGTCTAATCATTTTGTCTTTCCCTTATGCAATCCATTGTAGTTTTGATTTATATAAGTTAGTGCTTATGGTTAATGAGGTTAATTTCAATTGTAGGGTTGCATCGAGGGTTGTGATCCTTCAATGCTTAGTAAAGGTCATGACATTTGTGTGCAATTCAACAGATAACGAGAGAAAGCCCTCCTCTATCTATTCAAGGTTCTAAGAATAATTCTTTCCTCGTTAACATGGAATACGCTTATTGGTAAACCACAGTTCCTAGTCCCATGCAACTCTTACAGGTTAGTTTAAATATTTCCTTTCTTTGGTAATTGTTGCATAATTAACTTCTTTAGGGTTTTCCAGTAGCAGGGCGAAGATTGCATGGACTTGCAACCGTAAAGTTAAAATTTTGAGTCTTTGACTCAACTTACTGATTATATTGGGGTTTATAATTTGTAACTTAACCTCGCATATATTAACCATTAAATTTTCTATGGTTGTTAGGTTCATTCCAAACAATCTCTCCCTTTTGTTATTTTGGGAATATTGTACTTATGTCAAACTTATGGTTATATCGAGTTTCCTTTCCTAACATTACTCTGTTGGTTTTATTTCCAAGTTTGGAAAATATTTAAAGTTAAAAATATGCCCTACTGGACTTGAACTTGGGTTTTTTGTTATCTATTATATATAATTTTTGGAGATGCCTCTACAGCCTGAAACCCTTGATATTTTGTTATACTTTTATCCAATTCAGGGTTCCTTTATTTATTGGGATCATGTAAATAATTATTTCTCCTCTATTATTTCCATATTATTTATGAGTACTGGTTCATAATTATTATTTATCTCTCTGGTACTTCGACCCTTAGGTTTTATTCACAATTTAAATTTTTCTCGCTTGAAGTTATGACTACAAAGCTATAGGTTATGTGTTGCGATACTTTCAGATGGGAAAGTTATTTTAGAAATGTCATTGTGATTTCAACCTGAAATATAAAATGTAACAAAAATCTGTGTTTTATTCATGTGTTTCCTAATTATTGTAACTATGAATATATAGAGTTTATTTCTTGCATCTATAACAAGGACTACAGGCAGTGTTAGTCCCTGCCGATTTGATAGGAGATATACCTACTTTATTCGGTAAACAACAATGTAAAATTAAACCACCCTATCTACTACACCTCACTTTTCATCAAAACATAGTTCAATGTAACAATATATCTGTAATTCTACATTTCATCCCTTTCTTTTAAGGCAGGGTTAATGAAGACCAAGCATAGCGATATCATTAAGGTAACCATTAAAACCGACAAGGTTTTTGTTTAGGCTATTGACTTGAAAGCTGAAAGTAATATATATATATATTTATATATATATTTATATATATATATATTTATATATATATATATATATTTCATATATACGATGTAAGAAAGTAATTGATATTAACCTGAAGCAAATAAAATAAAACAAAATGGTTAGCTCAAGAGTCCAACTTTCAAATTTTCATATTAATTGGCTAAATTTGGAAAATTTGAAAGAACCCAACTTAGTGTTCCCATCTGCTTAATTATATTAACCAGGAATCTTAACATTGAAATAATTAAAGTGTACATAAAATTGTATGTATAGAACGTGTCATTCTACAAATATCTTCCCTCCACTATTTTAATCTCCAACAACAAAATTATATGTGTTGTCTAATGTTAACTACCTAGCTCACTGTACTTTCAAACCGCAGCAGGGAAAGAGACCTAATCAATTGTTTCCATTATTGAACAATTTTTTGAGTTTAATGGCCCCAACACTCTGGGATGTGCTACAATAATGTGGAATTACCATTTTTAAATTTGTGGAAAATCTAAAATCACTATCCAGTTAAGATTTACACACCTTTGGGTTGAAATGATACAATATCTTAGGCTTTGCTACAATAATGTGGAGTTGGGGTTCATAGCTCCCCATCAGAAATAAAAATAGAATGCAACTCCAGCCTATTAAAATGCAAGTTACACAAATTAGTACCTCTTTTTATTGTTAAATAATTTTTTTCCACAAGTCTAATATAAGACTAGTTACAAAATTAGTACCTATTTTTCTTGTTAAATATCTTATTTCCACAAGGTGGCTAAATATACATATATATTATATTATGATGTAATTATTTGCTTCCAGGTATAATCTAATGTAATACATGTCATTTCTAAGGGAAAATCTAAAATCACCATCGAGCTGAGATTGACACACATTTTAGAATAATATAGTAGCTTGCCATAATGAATATGTAAAAAATAACCATGTCAAAAACACTTAAGGTTGGTGAAACCTCACAATTTTCCACATACAATTGCATAATAACAGACAATGCTAAAACAAGATTGAGAAAGTACCAAAAAATATATGGTTTAATAATTTTCTACTTATACACTTTATAATACATCGTCGATTATAAAATTTCATTTCTTATTTTTTAATCAAAATTTTAATTCATAAAAAAACACGTTAATAATATGAATATAAATAAAAATAAATAGATTTAAGTCTTTTCTAAAAGTAAGTGAGTTGATGGATAATCAACAGTTAATTTTGAATCAACAGTTCCAGAAACTTTTTCATGCACTCCATGTGGTTGTGGCTTTCATGAAAAGGCTCTGAGTAATTCCAAATGTTCTTCTACAAACATCAACAACCACGATTCCTTTATTTCAATGGTGTCATCTTCTTTATGAAATTTCTCTCTTTGTAAGCAATATGCCTTTACTTCAGGATGCCTTTATTTCAATGGTGTCCTCTTCTTTATGAACTTTCATGGCTTGGTAACGAGGATGCCTTTATTTCATTCTGGCTTGGATGTAATGTTAGATTCAGGATTAGATATTGATATCCTACTAAATCAATCCTGAGAGGTCATGGGGCAGGCCGAAGCTATTCTATTTCGTGAAAATGGAAAAATAGTACCAACAACAAAACCGCTTCTCCTCTTTCTACCACTGTAGGGTTAGAAATTACAGTTGATCATCCGGATGTTTTAGCTTTAGGGTTAGAAATTACAGGTGATCATTCGTATGTTTTAGCTGTATGGTTAGAAATTACAGGTACTCATCAGGATTTTTTAGCTGTAAATTGAGACTGTGGAGTTCCATTCCTCTACATTTCCAATAGTGCACAATAATTTTGTATTTTTATTTTTTAGAGACAAGAAATTTTATATAGCATTGTTCATATAGCTTAAACAACAAAGCGCACCCATCTTTTACAGAGGAAAACTACAACTATTCATGTTCTGCATGTAGAATTCTTGTTAATACATTTTAGATGCCTCCACGCATTAGGTATGAAATTGAATTATGAAATTGAAGAAAAAATATGTTAATACATTTTAGATGCCACCACGCTTTAGGTATGAAATTGAAGTATGAAATTGAATAAAAAAGATGTTAATACATTTTAGATGCCTCCAAGCTTTGAAATTGAATAAAAGACACAGTTATATGAATGACATTGAAATGATTTGGGTTAAATAATGGATAGCTTAGACATTGCCAACCATAATAGATGAAATTAAAGTAGTAAAGCTAGAATTCTTGTTTATACTATTTAATAAGATTACATTTGCATGCTCTCCACAAATGTGCTTTCCTGAATGCTCAGTAAATGTGATTTCCTGAATGTTTAAATGTTTAAAATAAATGTAGAACAAAATTGGATAGATATCACCCTTTTCTAAGCTTCAGGTCAGTTCAATATGCATGTTTCCCACTCCTTAAAGATATTCATTTCGGATGGTGTAAATGGTGATATTTTTTAAAATCCTTTTGTTAGTGATGTGCTGCTATTTTTTAAAATCCTTTTTTTACTGAAGTGTTCAACTTTGCTTTCTGTTTGTTTTTTTTATCAGGGATAATGATAATACAACTTTCAAAGTCTGGTAATAGAACTTTCAAAGCCATGGTGGCAAGTTCACAAAATCACGTATGAACCAAAGCACACTATTGCATAGACAAATTCACATTATTGCATAGACAAAATCAGAAATGTACACATAAATAATTAGAAAATTAGGGAGAAAATGTATAGTTGCTATTCAATATAAATAATAAGCTTACCTACTTTTTTTATATGTTATTGATGCAGTTTAGACCTGGAATTTGTCTGTGGTTGGAATAGCCATCGTTATACCATGAATTTTGGGCAACCATCTAACAGAAGTTTGATGTACTCGATTCTCTTCCTGCCACATCCACTGCGTTAACAGAAGTGTATGATGTACTATCTCCTCTTCTTGTTGCCTCACTGCTGGGTCGGGTGCTACGTTGATAGAAGTATATCTATTGAAGTGTATGATGTACTGGCTTCTCTTCCTATTGCATCCTTGGTGCCTCAACTACTTAAACAAAATTGTATTTATTGGCATCACTTCTTGTTGACTGCACTGCATAAATGTATTCACTTCTCTTCATGTTTCTCTTCCTTGTAACACCTCTCCTACCTTCAATTTTTTTTTCCTGTTCTATATCGATGTTAATACTCATCGATATTTAAAAAAAAAATTCTTCGTTGCTTCGTTAACCCACCTTCTCATTTATTTTTATTTTGGATAATATATTTATTCCACAACTTATAATTACTAATAACCATTTCACCTACCATCGTCCCATTGCACTTATGATTAATTCATGTATAACCTTTACCTTATACATAAACATTTGATAAATGACATTGAACATCAATTAATTACCCTTATAGTGGAGGGTTGAACTATCATTAAAATACCTCTATTAAAGTTTACAACCCTTGTTAATACTATACAATAATGCTACGTTATAATGGACATAAATCTTAGCACTCCCTCAATCATCTCATATTATTGGTATGTAGATGATATTCGATAGGGTATTAAAATGATTGGAAAACTATTAATGACTTTCTCGTATTCCAAGTCACCCCGCCTTGGCATATCAAATTACCCTTCATGAATTCGAGTAATGCATCATTAATGGGATTCAACCTTCTGGTGTACTATGATCTTAAAACATTACTTTGACGTTTAACTCTGTATGGAAATTTCTTTGAGAACTGTAGAACTTGATTACAGATCTTATCGAATCCTGTCATTTTGATTTGTTGTACTATACCATTTATCATTTTAATATACGAATTCTGACAACCCAAAGGTTTACAATTGTGGTTTGGTTTTCACATTAAATTCTCAGTCCCTTCCATACGCGTCGATCCCAATTTTATGACCATGATGAGGATAAGTGTAAGGCTCTGATCGTTTAGGGTTTTCGATGCTTATTGTTGTTAAATGTGAAACTTCCCAGAACAGTATCATTTCCTTTCTTCTCTATTTTTGATTCATAGTGTATCCTTCTCTCCAATTTTCATGGCGCGTGGGAAGGATTTTTGCATCGTTGCGACACTTCAACCCTGAGAACCCTGTCTCGAGCTTCCATGGCTCTCCGCTATGAAGGTGTCCCAGCCATATATTTTGGTAAGCATTTGTTATATATGTTTTTATTATCATGCCCTTCTTTCTACAGAAACGTATATTGGTTCTAATTTCAATACCATTTTGATTGATAGCTCTATGGACTATGTTGTCTACCAACTCGATTGACGAGTTGAATGGGAGCTGCGACTCTATATAAAAATTGATTTCAGTCATGATTCTATGATACAGAACGCTTGGGCATTTTATCATTTTCGTAGTGCCCTTTCTTCTAGGTATTTGTAACTTATACCATTCTTCCTTCCGCATAGTTTTCAGTGACTATATATATCTAGCTCTTATTCTTTGTTTATTATTCGCACTTATATAGTTCTTCATCAAACAGGTTTTTACCTACTGGGTTTAAAGTCCACCCTTCGACATTTATTTTAAAAAGTTTCTAGCATCGTTTTACTGAGGTCATATTTATAATGGAATCAATTTCTATTGGCATCTCTATGATTGATAATCTTTGATTCATTGCCACAGGTAAGACTGCATTCGATCATAATTTGTTTGTTCTTGGACGCGGTCGATTTTTACTTTCCCTTCCCGAAATATATCCTGACACTAAATTAGGCGTGTTCTCTAGGTTGGTAATCATCAACAATTTCCATGCTTATGCTAGATACTTGGGGAAATTTTCAATGGCTATTAGCTATCTTCTCGTTTCTATGAAATTTGTAAAAAAAATTAATTTATATTCTAGTTTACTTTGCCATGACTTGTACAATTAAACTCTTATATTCGGGATAGCCATCCCTCGTTTATTTCAAGTTGGGTTTTTATTTTAGTATTTTTAGCCATAAGACAATATGACCTTATCACTCTTGTTGACTGTATAATTCTCGTCCAGAGTTGTTAGTGACACTTTTTATTTCTATTATTTGTTCTTATACTCATTTCGTTTTCACTGATATTTGTATGGTATTCTTCTACCATAATTTGCAATAAGTTTTTGTTTCAATTTTTAGGACCCAATCATGGGTTTAAAGTTCATTGCATTGTTAATATGATTCAAAATATAAATATGCTACTGATAGAAATAAAAAAATGGTTTAGACATATTAGTAGATCAGGTTTCTATACCTCTGTTGGATCCATGTATATATATAGCTTATCATTAATCTCCAACAGTTTGGAATTGTTCTGGCGTTTAGAATTATCAATGTATAATGGTTATATATATATGGGAAAAACACATGGGAGAATCTGTTTGAAGTCCTACATGTAAAATTTTATTTCTTGATCACAGATGTTCCATACTAGTAATTATATACCTATCTCTGGTTTGACCATATTTGTAGAAACATTATTTACAATAGTAATTCCCTTTTTATCTCTATTATGTTCCCATAATAGCTAAAATGATATTTCATTTCCCTTCATGTATGTACTACTACAAAGTTGAAGTTTTGGTTGCAGGAATTTTCTGTATTATATCTCTCGTTTACAATGTATAAATAATACAGTTGGTATGAATTTGTAATATCACTTAGAATAAAATTAAAAGGTAATTATATTACTAGACTTTTCTATGTCTAATTAATAGTACTGTTACCTCACAATGGTGAACATGGAATTTATTTATACTTTGCATATATAAAATCAACTACAGTGAGCACAATGAACAATAATTTTATTTAAGTATTTACAAGATCTATACCTCTGCAATGTATGTTCAACTTTTATTTGTTTTTAAGAATATGTATCACACCCTTTTGAGATTAATAAATCCTTTACCTTCTTCACATAGGTCTTATATCCACTTACTGCTAGAATAGGAAAATTAATTATTTATATATTTTTTCTTCAAGACAGCTATTCCTTATAGAAGAAGATTAAAGTTACATTTAATTTATTCGAGGGAATTCTTTTTAAATATCTCCATATTTAAACCAGACTCTGGTTTAGAGATTCTGGTTGATATTAATCCCGAGAATCTACTCCTACAACTATACAGAAAGTTTGGAGGATTTATTTCTTCTATTCAATTCTATAAATGTACGGAATAAAAATCTCAGAAACTTAATTAAGAAGATCAGCTAGAGCAATTATCGATAGTGTACAATAGCATAAAATTTAATCATTCATAACATTTAAGTGCATACCACTTCTGCTAATGACCATTCCTCCCAACCTTAGAGTTCTTCTGTCTCCAGAACTCACCCCCGAGCTGATATCCTCTCCCAGAACATACCAACCCCAATCTGTTCTAGAGTAGCTTATTTAAGCTTATGCTCCCCAAAGCCTATTTCTAATTCTGTGTCCAGAATTTCAGGATGATTTTATTCCTATTTGCCTAGGCTTCCCTTATTGAGGGACTTTAAAGCTGCTTTCTGCTTTTCCATATTTTTACCTCTTCCCAACTACTCTCCACATCATTGGGGAAATCTAGATATTTCCTCAAAAATCTAAATTAGAAATAAATTTTTTCAAGGAGTTTTGAAAGATTCTTGGGGAAAGTCTTAGCCTCTTTCCATACCTCATGGATTAGGCAAGTGATCTCAAAAATCTCATTTGGTCAATATGCACAATTTTTTTTTTTCATAACTAAATGATTAAATACATCCACAATAATTATCCATTGGGGTCCACTCCCCTTTGGACTGAAGTTAAAATTTCTAATTCGAAAACATAAAACTAGGGGTGTTACATATTCCTCCTCTAAAAACAAACACCTTCCTCGATGTTAACAACTAACTACTAGAGTTTATTTTGAAAATAGATATGGATATTTTTCCATCATCTCAGCTTCTCTTTCCCACGTAGCTTCTTCAATAGTAATGTGCTTCCACTGCACCTTTACTCTTGCTAATGTTCGGTTTCTCAATTCAATTTCTTCCCGCTCCAATATTTGAAGTGGTTCTGGAAGGAACTCCCCTTCTGGTTCCACCTATATCACATTCCAATCAACAATATGAGAAGCATCATGTACATATATTTTTAATAATGAAACATGAAACACATCATGCACTTTAACATGAGGCGGTAAGGCCAGCTTATAAGCCACTGGTCCCACCCTTTCTAAAACCTCAAAAGGCCCACAATATCTAGGAGCCAATTTTACACAACTTCCATCATAAAGTGTGCTCTTTTTGGGTTTAATACGCAAATACACATGATCACCCACTTTGAACTCTTGATGCACCCTCTTCTTATCAACATAGTTTTTCTGTCGATCCTGTGTTGTCTTGATGTTTCTCTGTATTTGTTTGACAACCCTCTCCATTTCTTGTAGAGTATCTGGCCCCAATAATAGCTTATCTTCAGGTTGGCTCCAACTTAACAGAGTACGACACTTCCTTCCATAGACTGCTTCAAATGGACTAATTTTAATGGAAGATTTATAGTTGTTGTTGTAAGAAAATTCAACTAAATGCAAGTAGTCTTCCCATTTTGATGACCTATCCATCACATACATTCTCAGCATATCCTCCAAGATCTGATTTGTTCTCTCTGTTTAACCATCCATCTGAGGGTGATAAGCAGTACTAAAATTCAATTTAGTGCCCATGCCTCCAAACAGACCTTTCTAGAAGGTAGTTGTGAACTTAGCATCTCTATCTGAAATAATCATCTTTGGGACCCCGTGTAGCCTTACTATTTCTTTTAGGAACACATCTGCTACTTGAGTTGTCCCAAAAGTAGATTTTACAGGTATGAAGTATGCAGCCTTTATTAAGGTATCCACCACTACCATCACTGAGTCATGCTGATACTTTTTCCTGGGTAACCCTGTAACACCCCCAATTTGTGTGTTGAATTTGTTTAAGTTAGACATTTGAACTTTAATCCTAAGGGGGGTGGACCCCAAGGGATGAATATAGTGTGAATGTAATTGCATATTGTATTTGAGGAAATAAATAAAATGATTGTGCATTTTGACCAAAAAAGAGAATTGAGATCACTTGCCAAATCCATGAGGATGGATAAGGCAACAAATCCCCAAAAAAATCTTTCAGAAATCCTTGAAAGAAATTTATTTAGATTTGAGGAAGAATCTAAAAGTTTCCCCAATGAAGAGGAGTAGTTGGGAAGAGGTGAGAAAAAGCTGGAAAAAGCTGAGGGAAAGCTTAAAGCAGCTTTAAAGAATCCCAAGATGGGAAGCCTAGGCTAAACAGGAAAGAAAGCATCCTGCTATTCTGGACACAGAATTAGAAACATGCTTTGGGGGAATTATTGAGCTTAAATAAGCTGCTCCTAGGCAGATCAGAGGTTGATCTGTGCTAGGAGGTGATCTCTGCTCGGGGGTGAATCCTGGGAGATAAAGAGGATTCTAAGGTTGGGAGGTTGGTCACTTTGCAGACTTGTGGTATGTTCTGAATTTGCTTGTTACTATGTCTTATGACAGTATGAATTGGCTACATATAGAATTTAATTTAATAACCATGAGAAAAATTGGTGCGACATTTAACAAAATCTATCCTTAGGTATCCACCTTCCAGATTTTGTTTAGTTGTAGACCAGACCTCCCTAGAGTAGAAACTCCAGAATCTCTAAACCAAGGTTGGTTTAAATCTGAAGTTACTTCAACCCTATAGATGATTAATTATGGTTTAGTTTCTAATATATATATATATATATATATATATATATATATATATATGATATTCTATGATAATGACAAATTGCAATGAAATTTGACATTTAATATTCTGCTAGAAAAGTGTGGATTTCCTATATGATATATGTGTACTACTGTGAAACTTTATGCTCAAAAGTAAGTGGAAAACCATAGTAGTAGATCTGGATATGTCATCGAAGTAAATCAAAGATGTAGGAGTTTACATGTCAATATTTTCAAGCTTTAAAAGGAATCCTATTCTGCAGAATGCAGACACCTTGTATATCAAATATAGAGCATACTTTTGATCTAAAATCCATTTCAATTTTTTGAGTTAAGCATCATAGGCAAGACTAAAGTATAATTCATTTGGGCAACAAAATGATTAGTGACCACAAATAAATATATAAATACCATGTAAACCTTAGGCTCGCATGAGTGGGTGAGGAGGTGGTAATCTTACTCGAAAACAAATTGTAATAATATACCTAAGTGTATAAGTTTCACACCTCCCTCTATTTGTGAGCCCTTAACTCCATATTGATAATCCGTTTATTTCATTTAGAACCAAACCCCTTCAATTCAGTACGATTGAACACTGATATATGTTTAACAATAAATATATGTATATACAAGAGTGAAATAGAATTAAAACATTGAAATGCGCATAAGGTGCTCACAGCCATGCATAAACTCTTATACATATGTAGATAAGTGAAATAAAAGCGAAAACCTACTTCCACGTAGGGTAATAATAAAGATAGGATGGGAAATTAAAATAAACCATATATAACTATCATGGCGCCGAGAGCTATACCGTAGCTCGATTGACCTTAAGAGTTCACATATGCATATAAATAAACCCTAGTCAACAGTGAGTATAAATACGACTTATTGAAAGTCCAAGTATATAAATGCGAATACATATCAAAACAATTAAACATTATGTAAAATTGTACCGAGCGATAATCAGTACTGTGATTCGCAACGTTCAACCTGAATGAGTTATATAATCACATAGCAGAGTCATAAGTCTGTCGCGCTATACAAATACGAATTTTATATATAATGTAACGAGGGGAATGCAATAGAAATATTTAACCATATAAAGTCACTACATGAATCTATATCAAATAGGAAGGCGGATGTAAATAAAATGAAAACGAACAGATGCAGATGATGGAAACTACTCAGCGCATGCTCGATGTTAGGTGGTTGACTGCGTCTATCACTAATTATACCGAGCAGAAATAATGAAAGAAAACAATAGATTTCTGTGCTATCCCCGCAGAATCGGATCAATGCCCACATAAACGATAGAATGATTTCTTACAGGGATGAAGTGATATGATTTCTCCCATATGCCGTCGTCTGATCGGCTTACCCTCCATCGAACGCCATCCTTCACGCGCGGGGTATGAGAAACCCTTTGCGGCATTTCTCCCAAGCAGGCAAAAAGGAGTTAACAATAAGGAGCCTGCAACCATATGAAAGCCAGATAAAATGTGGCATGCCTGTAAATATTAGAAATCGTCATTTGAACTAACCCAGTAAAAGAATAGTGGCGTCGATCTAACCAGCAACGTAACGGCAACCAGAAGTTAAACACCTAAACCCTCTACTGTAATACGTTTAGGGCAGAGGATTAGAAACTAACCCTCACAGCAGAATGACACAAAAGACAAACCCCAGTCGACATCTAACGTAATAATAGCGTTGCAGCGCCGAGCTGGAGCACCGAGCCACGAAAATAAATCAGCGCCCAGGCCGCTCCAGAGTATCTGCAACAAATGTCTGAAAGGGGCCAAACAAACCTGGTATCAGTCAGCACTGCCGAGGGAAGATAAACATAGAAGAAATGATTTTAATCCCACAATCAATTTAGCCAGAACAGAACTAAACCTGTGGGATAAGATAAACGACGCATGAATAACGACTAATAGGGGTTAGTCGCCTATCCCGGGAGGCCGCTCATCAAACGAGTGAACTTCCTTCACCCTGGAGAAAATTGTTAGCCGAGAAAATGAATTGACCAGGGCCTGAGTCGCTATTAAATAGCAAGAAACGAAACCCTGATACCTGTGCAGCGACCCAAGAACGATTAAAAAATTCGAGACAGGCCGAAGCAATTCGCAGAAGTTAAAACCCTAGATCTGCAACTGAACAAGCACGGAATACTATCCCGAGAGGGATTTGTTAGTAATTCGGCTAAGCAGATAAACTGAAACTTAGAAATATGAATCACGTTAGCAGATGACACGTGAAATTTTCTTCTGCGGCAGACGGCAGAAGGTACTGCATTGTAGAAACAAAACAAATAAAATAATATAACAGGGAACTGTCGCCGAAACCGTCCGGACCGCAGACCCTACGATCAACTCAGGCTACTGTAAACCTCCTTACTCATCGTGTACTCGCCGAGATAGCGTGTGGAGTTGGTTGCCGATCTAAGGTTCAGGTACTGGATATGACGAGGCATAAAACCCTCAGCGTAACACGCAAAACCCGTCTACACCAAGGAGAGGGCACGCATAGTAGAGGTCACGGGATACCGTGTGGGAAACACGAAAAACCACTTCACGTACCTTACCCACCTGCCATCGGAAAATATACATGATTATAATTATGTTAGAATCCGAAATCTAAGATGAAAAACCATGATGATCGTTTCGAGGATACATTATGAATTGGAGATACAGTATATGGATTTTAAAAAGGGCCGCCGTATTTGACCGAGGGTGTCGTATCAGATTATATATATACATAGGATGCGTATATATCTACGAGTGTATACATTCTGTGCAGTATTAATAAAACTTATATGTGCATAAACTGATATGTGCATAGGTTGTTATATAAATGTACATATATATATATATATCACGATATATATATGGAGTTAACGATTTAAAGATATTTATCGATAGGTGGAATATAAGGGTATAGGTGGGGAGTATAGATAGCATGTGGGGCTATTAATAAAATGTATACTCCTATAACTTATGTTATGTTGGAAAAAAAAGGAGACATCTCTTTTAATGTTATGGGACGATTCATCTATATAGGTATGGTTGGGAAGATAGAATGGGATACATTTACATGTATGGTTAAAATGTTACATGAGGATAATTAAAATTTTATATGAGGATAAATATATATATTGATACACTAGTAGTACATATATATATATATATATATATATATATATATATATATATATATATATATATATATTGACACATATATATATATTGGGATGTATATTGATACATATGTGATTTTATACATGGGCTGTAAGGAAGGATAGAATTTAGTGTATTGCACGAAGAAGTGGATGGAGTAGAGGTAAATATAACACTAGATGAAAATAAGTACTTTATTTTCGAATGTATTTATTCCGCTCAACCGCCCACATGCTTAACTTCACGAATCGGAGGCGTTACAAACAGACGGAAAAAAGACTCAGTTACAACAAATTGGGTTGTCATTTTGTGCTCACTGCTTATTACATATTTTGTTTTTCTGAAGTTTATAAACTTTGCTAATCTTTGTTGTAAGTGTGTACAGTTGAAATGGATGAAGGTGAAGGGATTTATGTGGATCTGCGGGATGAGTTTGCTACTCCAGATCCCAATGCCCCGGTACTGGCTATGTTGGACCAGATGCAACGAGAGTTGGCTGAATTAAGAAGCCAAAATGACATGTTGTCATCAGCCAGTAAGGAGCAGGAAAAGCTCATCAGAGAGCTAACTTCCCGGAACATCCAGGAAGGCGAAGGTTCTGAAAAAAGAAAGATGGATGAATCCGAGGATGAGGATGCAGCTAGAAATCAACATAAGCAGAAAAGAGAATTGCAGGGAGAATTTAGAAAGATCAAACCTCCCTCCTATGATGGGGAGAAGGAGGAGGATGCTGAAGCTTGGTTGCTGAATATGATCAAGTATTTGCCATATGAATATGAGAGCAATCAAGGTCTGGACAATGTGGTATCACCGCAAGGAAAGCTACACCGTGGTGGGAAGAGACGAAAATGGTGCATGCCATTGATGAAAAAACAGTTACCTGGGAAGATTTTCAGACTAAGTTCAAAAGTCGTTATTTGAATGAACGTTATTATGATGATAAAGCAAAAGAATTCCATGAACTTAGACTAGGACAGCTCACCATTGATGAGTTTGTCACTAAGTTTACTAATTTACTGAGGTATGTCCCTTACATTAGGGAGGAAAAGGCAAAGGTGCAAAGGTTTTTAAATTGTCTGCCTACTGTCTATAAGGAGAAAATTGAGTTTGACAACCCCAAGACCATGGATGAAGCTGTGAGAAAAGCAAGATTTTGCTATCAGCAGTTTAAAAGTAAAGCAGAACAAGGGAATATTTGGCTGAACAAGGGTGAGTTCAAGGGCAAAAGACCAAAACCAGCATATTTAAGAAATTCTGGCAGAGATCATCAACGGAAAAAATTCAGTAAACCAAAAGAAAGCCAAACTGCCCAGTCTCAAGTGGTTTCAAAACCAGTAGAAGGGAACAATAAAAAAGAAGGGACAGTTAGAATGAAGGAACCTTTGAAGTGTTGGGGATGTGGAGAACCCCATATGATGAGGGACTGCCCCCATCGAAATATACACATGATCAGCAGAGAGCGGGAGGCAACAACAGTAAATGACATAGCCAGAAACATACCAACTATAAGTGCAGCATTGGAAAATCGACAAGCATAACATCAAGCAACCATGGTGGAAATGGAGGGTAAGATTTCTGAACTACCTATTACTGTTTTGATTGATCCAGGTGCTTCTTTGAGTTACATTAGTCCTGGAATTGTAGAAAAATGTAAAATTAAACCTGAAAAATTTCAGCAGTCATGGTTGGTACAGCTAGCCACTCGAACTAAGAGAAAAGTCACACATAAGTTGCCTAAAACAGCAATACAATTAAATGGGTTTCCAACAGAAGTAAATTTGAACATATTGCCATTAGGATCCTATGATCTGCTGATAGGAATGGATTGGCTGGAAAAGAAGAAAGCTCTAATGAACTGCTGGGATAAAACCTTGCATTGTGTGGATGAAGAAGGGAAACCTTTTACACTAAAAGGGAAACAAAAATCCATTTCAGTAAGACAAATATCAGCCTTACAATTGAAAAGAACAGCTAGAAAAGGATACCAATTCTATGCAGTGCATGTAGAAGAAATAGAACAGAAAACAGAGGAAGAGTTACTGGATGCTATACCAGTCATCAGAGAATTTAAGGAAGTCTTTCCCAAGGAAATCCCTCATCTTCCCCCCAAAAGAGAAATTGACTTTTCTATAGATTTGGTGCTGGGAGCCACACCTGTTTCCCGAGCCCCCTATCAGATGAGTCCGCCAGAACTAATGGAGCTGAAGATGCAGCTGCAAGAATTATTGGATAAAGGTTACATTAGACCAAGTGTGTCTCCATGGGGAGCACCTGTTTTATTTGTTAAAAAGAAGGATGGAAACTTTAGGATGTGCATTGACTATCGTCAACTGAACAAGTTGACCATTAAGAATATATATCCACTTCCTAGAATTGATGATCTTTTTGATCAAGTGAGAGGGGCCTCAGTCTTTTCAAAGATTGACTTAAGAACTGGTTATCACCAGCTCAGAATCAAGGAAGAAGACATCAGCAAAACAGCCTTTCGAACCAGGTATGGACACTACGAATTTGTAGTTCTACCTTTTGGTCTGACAAATGCCCCTGCCACCTTTATGTGCCTGATGAATAGTGTGTTGAATAAATATTTGGATAAATTTGTTCGTGTTTATAGAAGATATCTTAGTCTATTCTAAAAACGAAGAGGAACACAAGGAACATCTGAAAATAGTGTTGCAGACTTTAAAAGAAAACCAGCTATATGCCAAGTTCAGTAAATGTGAATTTTATAAAGATAAAATTCAATATTTAGGCCATACTATTTCTGAAAAAGGGCTTGCAGTTGACCCTGAAAAGATAAAAGCCATTAAAGAATGGCCAGTCCCCACTGATGTTTCTGCAGTAAGATCATTTATGGGAATTGCAAGTGCTACGCTTCCATTTGTGGAAAGATTTTCTGCCATAGCACATCCCATCACTTCATTGAAAAGAAAGGGTGTCAAGTTTGTGTGGACTGAGAAATGTCAAAACAGTTTCGAACAATTAAAACAGAAACTTATTTCAGCTCCTATATTAAAAATTGCTGATCCTGATAAAGAGTTTGTGGTATGTACCGATGCTTGCGGAGAGGGGCTAGGAGGAGTCCTATTGCAAGAAAATTCAGTTATTGCCTATGAGTCTAGAAAATTGAAAACTCATGAACAGAATTATAGTGCATATGATTTGGAATTTGCAGCTGTTATCCATGCTTTAAAAATGTGGAGACATTATCTGCTGGGGAAGAAGTTCACATTGATGACTGATCATGTTAGCCTTAAATATTTCTTTTCCAAACTGACTTGAATGCAAGACAAGCCAGATGGCTGTCTTTTCTAAGTTAATTTGATATGGAGATAAAACATATCAAGGGAAAAGAAAATAAATTTGCTGATGCCTTAAGTAGAAATGCTTGTCAACATTTAAACAACATTGGGAGTAGTGCCCAGATGGAAATAGAGGAATTGGTGAGAAAAGCAGCAACTCAAGATCCCAGCTATGAAGCACTCTTGGTGAAATTACAGACAAGGGATAAAACAGATTACACTAAAAACCCACAAGGGCTGCTCTATTACAAAAACAAAGGTATATTCCAAATATAGAGTCATTGAAAAAAGAAATACTAGATGAATATCACAAATGCCCCCATGCAGGATATCCAGGGTGTACTGTAAGATGTTAACAGCCTTGAGAAAGAAGTCAGTTTCCGGCCAGTTTGAAGAGAGATGTGGCGCAGCCAATCTATGGGTGTATGGAATGTCAACTGTTAAGGTTGAGCATCAACACCCACTAGGGCTATTAAAATCCCCTACCAATTGCGTACCTGAAATGGGATACGCTTCATGGATTATAACACGATTACCCAAGACTAAATATCAACATGATTCTGTGATGGTATTAGTCGACACTCTCACAAAAGCTGCTCACTTCATACCAATGAAATCTACTTTTGGAACAGCTCAAGTAGCCAATGTGTTCCTGAAGGAGATAGTAAGGCTTCATGGAATTCCCAAAGAAATTGTCTCAGATAGAGATGCTAAGTTTACAGCAGCGTTTTGGAAGGGATTGTTTGGAGGGATGGGCACTAAACTGAATTTTAGTACTTCCTATCACCCTCAAACAGATGGGCAGACAGAAAGGACAAATCAAGTCTTGGAGGATATGCTGCGAATGTATGTGATGGATAGACCATCAAAGTGGGAAGAGTATCTGATATTAGCTGAGTTTGCTTATAATAATAGCTACCAATCTTCTATTAAGATGAGTCCATTTGAGGCACTATATGGGAGAAAGTGCCGTACTCCCTTAAGCTGGAGTCAACTAGAGGATAAACTGGTATTGGGACCAGATGCACTACAAGAAATGGAAAGAATTGTTAAACAAATACAAAGAAATATAAAGACGGCACAAGACCGACAGAAGAGCTATGCTGATAAGAAAAGGGTGCACCGCGAATTCAAAGTGGGGGATCATGTGTATTTGCGCATCAAACCCAAAAAGAGCACACTTTATGCAGGAAGTTGTGCAAAACTGGCTCCTAGATATTGTGGGCCTTTGAGGTGTTAGAAAGGGTGGGACCATTGGCTTCTTCATAAGCTGGCTCCTACCACCCCATGTGAAAGTGCATAATGTATTTCATGTTTCCTTATTAAAGAGATATGTGCATGATGCTTCTCACATAGTTGATTGGAATGTTGTACGGGAACTCGTAAGGAGTTTTCGCCAACCGCTTCAAATATTGGAGCAGAAGAAATTGAATTGAGGAATGTAATGCTGGTCAGAGTAAAGGTGCAGTGGAAGCACTTTACTGCTGAAGAAGCCACTTGGGAAAGGGAAGCTGAAATGATGGAGAGATATCCATTTTTGTTTAAATGAACTCTAGTAATTTAATAATAACACCGAGGACGGTGTTTAATTGCAGAGGGGGAATATGTAACACCCCCAATTTGTGTGTTGAATTTTTAAAGATAGACATGTGAACTTTAATCCTAAGGGGGTGGACCCCAAGGGATGAATATGGTGTGAATGTAATTTCATATTTTATTTGAGGAAATAAATAAAATGATTGTGCAGTTTGACCAAAAAGAGAATTTGAGATCACTTGCCAAATCCATGAGGATGGATAAGGCAACAAATCCCTCAAAGGGATCTTTCTAAATCCTTGAAAGAAATTTATCAGATTTGAGGAAGAATCTAAAATTTTCCCCAACGAAGAGGAGTAGTTGGGAAGAGGTGAGAAAAAATGGGAAAGTCGAGGGAAAGTCAGCAACCTTTAAAGAATCCCAAGATGGGAAGCCTAGGCTAAACAGGAAAGAAAGCATCCTGCTATTCTGGACGCAGAATTAGAAACATGCTTTGGGGGAATTATTGAGCTTAAATAAGCTGCTCCTAGGCAGATCAGAGGCTCATCTGTGCTAGGAGGTGATCTCTGCTCGGGGGTGAATCCTGGGAGATAAAGAGGATTCTAAGGTTGGGAGGTTGGTCACTTTGCAGACTTGTGGTATGTTCTGAATTTTCTTGTTACTATGTCTTATGACAGTATGAATTGGCTACATATAGAATTTAATTTAATAACCATGAGAAAAATTGGTGCGACATTTAACAAAATCTAGCCTTAGGTATCCACCTTCCAGATTTTGTTTAGTTGTAGACCAGACCTCCCTAGAGTAGAAACTCCAGAATCTCTAAACCAAGGTTGGTTTAAATCTGAAGTTACTTCAACCCTATAGATGATTAATTATGGTTTCGTTCCTGAAAAAAAAAAAATATATATATATATATATATATATATATATATAAATACACCTATATATGATATTCTATGATAATGACAAATTGCTAGAAGGCATTGCAATGAAATTTGACATTTAATATTCTGCTAGAAAAGTGTGGATTTCCTATATCATATATGTGTACTACTGTGAAACTTTATGCTCAAAAGTAAGTGGAAAACCATAGTAGTAGATCTGGATATGTCATCGAAGTAAATCAAAGATGTAGGAGTTTACATGTCAATATTTTCAAGCTTTAAAAGGAATCCTATTCTGCAGAATGCAGACACCTTGTATATCAAATATAGAGCATACTTTTGATCTAAAATCCATTTCAATTTTCTGAGTTAAGCATCATAGGCAAGACTAAAGTATAATTCATTTGGGCAACAAAATGATTAGTGACCACAAATAAATATATAAATACCATGTAAACCTTAGGCTCGCATGAGTGGGTGAGGAGGTGGTAATCTTACTCCAAAACAAATTGTAATAATATACCTAAGTGTATAAGTTTCACACCTCCCTCTATTTGTGAGTCCTTAACTCCATATTGATAATCCGTTTATTTCATTGAGAACCAAACCCCTTCAATTCAGTACGATTGAACACTGATATATGTTTAACAATAAATATATGTATATACAAGAGTGAAATAGAATTAAAACATTGAAATGCGCATAAGGTGCTCACAGCCATGCATAAACTCTTATACATATGTAGATAAGTGAAATAAAAGCGAAAACCTACTTCCACGTAGGGTAATAATAAAGATAGGATGGGAAATTAAAATAAACCATATATAACTATCATGGCGCCGAGAGCTATACCATAGCTCGATCGACCTTAAGAGTTCACATATGCATATAAATAAACCCTAGTCAACAGTGAGTATAAATACGGCTTATTGAAAGTCCAAGTATATAAATGCGAATACATATCAAAACAATTAAACATTATGTAAAATTGTACCGAGCGATAATCAGTACTGTGATTGGCAACGTTCAACCTGAATGAGTTATATAATCACATAGCAGAGTCATAAGTCTATCGCGCTATACAAATACGAATTTTATATATAATGTAACGAGGGGAATTCAATAGAAATCTTTAGCCATATAAAGTCACTACATGAATCTATATCAAATAGGAAGGCAGATGTAAATAAAATGAAAACGAACAGATGCAGATGATGGAAACTACTCAGCACATGCTCGACGTTAGGTGGTTGACTGCGTCTATCACTAATTATACCGAGCAGAAATAATGAAAGAAAACGATAAATTTCTGTGCTATCCCCGCAGAATCGGATCAATGCCCACATAAACGATAGAATGATTTCTTACAGGGATGAAGCGATACGATTTCTCCCATATGCCGTCATCTGATCGGCTTACCCTCCATCGAACGCCATCCTTCACGCGCGGGGTATGACAAACCCTTTTCGGCATTTCTCCCAAGCAGGCAAAAAGGAGTTAACAATAAGGAGCCTGCAACCATATGAAAGCCAGATAAAATGTGGCATGCCTGTAAATATTAGAAATCGTCATTTGAACTAACCCAGTAAAAGAATAGTGGTGTCGATCTAACCAGCAACGTAACGGCAACCGGAAGTTAAACACCTAAACCCTATACTGTAATACGTTTAGGGCAGAGGATTAGAAACTAACCCTCACAGCAGAATGACACAAAAGACAAACCCCAGTCGACATCTAACGTAATAATAGCATTGCAGCGCCGAGCTGGAGCACCGAGCCACGAAAATAAATCAGCGCCCAGGCCGCTCCAGAGTATCTGCAACAAATGTATGAAAGGGGCCAAACAAACCTAGTATCAGTCAGCGCTGCCGAGGGAAGATAAACATAGAAGAAATGATTTTAATCCCACAATCAATTTAGCTAGAACAAAACTAAACCTGTGGGATAAGATAACCGACGCATGAATAACGACTAATAGGGGTTAGTCGCCTATCCCGGGAGGCCGCTCATCAAACGAGTGAACTTCCTTCACCCTGGAGAAAATTGTTAGCCGAGAAAATGAATTGACCGGGGCCTGAGTCGCTATTAAATAGCAAGAAACGAAACCCTGATACCTGTGCAGCGACCCAAGAACGATTAAAAAATTCGAGACAGGCTGGAGCAATTCGCAGAAGTTAAAACCCTAGATCTGCAACTGAACAAGCACGGAATACTATCCCGAGAGGGATTTGTTAGTAATTCGGCTAAGCAGATAAACTGAAACTTAGAAATATGAATCACGTTAGCAGATGACACGTGAAATTTTCTTCTGCGGCAGATGGCGGAAGGTACTGCATTGTAGAAACAAAACAAATAAAATAATATAACAGGGAACTGTCACCGAAACCGTTTGGACCGCAGACCCTACGATCAACTCAGGCTACTGTAAACCTCCTTACTCATCGTGTACTCGCCGAGATAGCGTGTGGAGTTGGTTGCCGATGTAAGGTTCAGGTACTGGATATGACGAGGCGTAAAACCCTCAGCGTAACACACAAAACCCGTCTACACCAAGGAGAGGGCACGCATAGTAGAGGTCACGGGATACCGTGTGGGAAACACGAAAAACCACTTCACGTACCTTACCCACCTACCATCGGAAAATATACATGATTATAATTATGTTAGAATCCGAAATCTAAGATGAAAAACCATGATGATCGTTTCGAGGATACATTATGAATTGGAGATACGGTATATGGATTTTAAAAAGGGCCGCCGTATTTGACCGAGGGTGTCGTATCGGATTATATATATATATAGGACGCGTATATATCTACGAGTGTATACATTCTGTGCAGTATTAATAAAACTGATATGTGCATAAACTGATATGTGCATAGGTTGTTATATAAATGTACATATATATATCACGATATATATATGGAGTTAACGATTTAAAGATATTTATCGATAGGTGGAATATAAGGGTAGAGGTGGGGAGTATAGATAGCATGTGGGGCTATTAATAAAATGTATACTCCTATAACTTATGTTATATTGGAAAAAAAATGAGACATCTCTTTTAATGTTATGGGACGATTCATCTATATAGGTATGGTTGGGAAGATAGAATGGGATACATTTACATGTATGGTTAAAATGTTACATGAGGATAATTAAAATTTTATATGAGGATAAATATATATATTGATACACTAGTAGTACATATATATATATATATATATATATATATATATATATATATATATATATATATATATATATATTGACACATATATATATATATATATATTGATATGTATACTGATACATATGTGATTGTATACATGGGCTGTAAGGAAGGATAGAATTTAGTGTATTGCACGAAGAAGTTGATGGAGTAGAGGTAATTATAACACTAGATGAAAATAAGTACTTTATTTCTGAACAGATTATTCCGCCAATCTGTCTATGAGCATGAAAAAAAAAAAAAAAAAAATTCACTCAACTAGAGGCGTTACAAACCCGGTTATAAAATCTATAGAAACAGTGTCCCACTTCCATTCTGCAATCAGCAAGGGATTCAAAAGACTAGCTGGATGCTGGTGTTCAACTTTGACTAGTTGACATTCCATGCATCTAGCTAAATAGTTTGCTACATCCTTTTTCATTCCTGGCCAAAACAGTTTCTTTTTCAAGGCTGTAAGCATTTTCTGGTATCCAAGATATCCTAAATATGGTTGTTTATGATATTCATCTATAATTTATTTTTTTCAAAGACTCCACATCGGGGATATAAAATATGTTTTTATAGCAGATCATCCCTGTCTGGTTTTGGGTGTATTCAGCCATTTCTTTTTTCAGCATTTTCACTTGTAGATTTTCATAGTCTGGATCTTGATATGTTACCTTTTTAACTAGTTCTTCTAAGTCAAAACTAGCACTACTCCCAATGTTGCTTATGTTTTGGCAAGCATTTCTTCTTAGCGCATCAACAATTTTATTTTATTTCCCTTTTATATGTTTTATGTCCATACCAAATTCACTCAGAAAAGATAGCCATATGGCTTGTCGAGCATTTAAATTGGTTTGAGAAAAGAAATACTTGAGACTAATATGATCTGTCATCAATTTAAATTTTTTCCCAAGAATATAGTGTCGCCACATGTTCAGGGCATGAATTACAGCAGCCAATTCCAGATCATATACACTGTAGTTCTGTTCATGTTTCTTAAGTTTCCTAGACTCATATGAAATAATATAATTTTCTTGCAACAAAACTCGTCCCAATCCCTCTCTACATGCATCCGTACACACAACAAACTCTTTGTCAAGATATGCAATTTCCAGTATAGGGGCTGTAGTAAGTTTTAGTTTTACTTGCTCAAAGATGTTTTGGCATTTTTCAGTCCACTCAAATTTGGTGTTTTTTTTTTCTGTAGTGAAGTTACGGGATATGCTATTGCAAAAAATATTTCCACAAACCTTCGATAATAACCTGCAATCCCCATAAATGATATTACTGCTGAAACATCCTTCGGCATCAGCCATTCTCTAATAGCCTTTATTTTCTCAGGGTCCACAGCCAATCCTTTTTTAGAAATGATATGCCCCAAATATTGAATTTTAAGTTTATAAAATTCACATTTACTGAATTTGGCATATAGCTGGTTTTCTTTCAAATTATGCAAAACTATCCTTAAGTGTTCTTTGTTCTCTTCCACACTTTTTGAATAGACTAGAATATCATCTATGAACACTAGTATGAATTTATCTAGGTACTTGTTCAAAACGTTGTTCATTAAGCACATAAAAGTGGCAAGGGAATTTGTCAAACCAAAAGGTAGGACTACAAATTCGTAGTGACCATACCTGGTTCAAAAAGTTGTTTTGCTGATGTCTTCCTCTCTAATTCTGAGTTGGTGATAACCAGTCCTTAGATCAATCTTAGAAAATACTGAAGCCCCTCTCACATGATCAAAAAGGTCATATATTCTGGGAAGTGGGTATCTGTTTTTTGATTGTCAACTTATTCTGTTGACATTAGTCAATGCACATTCTGAAGGTTCCATCCTTCTTTTTCACAAACAACACTGGTGCTCCCCAAGGAGATACACTTGGTCTGATGTAACCTTTATCCAACCATTCTTGCAATTGCATTTTCAACTCCATGAGTTTGGGGGGGCTCATCCGGTAAGGGGCTCTAGAAACGGGTGTTTCTCCTGGCACCAAATTGATGGAAAAATCGACTTCTCTTTTAGGGGGAAGATGAGGAATCTCATCTGGAAAAAATTCCTTGAAATATTTTACCACTGGTAAAGTGTTTAGTAGGTTTTCTTCAGGTTGGTGTCCTAATTCTTCAACATGTACATCATATACTTGATATCCTTTTCTAGTTGTTCTTTTTAATTGCAGAGTTGATATTTGTCTTACAGAGATTGGTTTTGGTTTTCCTTTGAATATAAGGGGTCTCCCTTCCTCATCTATGCAAGGCAGAGTTTTATCCCAACAGTTCGTAATAGCCTTTCTATTTTCTAACCAGTCCATTCCTATCAGCAAATCATATGAGCCTAAGGGCAAAATGTTTAAATTTACTTATGTCTGAAAATCATTTAATTTAATTGTTGTTTGGGGTAACTTATGAGTTACTTTTAGTTTGGTACCAGTGGCTAACTAGACCAACCAAGACTATTGAAATTTTTCAGTTTTGAGATTGTATTTTTCTACAACTTGGGGACTAATATAACTCAAAGAAGCACCCGGATCAATTAAAATTGTAACAGATTGCTCAGCAATCTTACCTTCCATCTCAACCATAGTAGCTTGGTGTTCTTCTTGTCGATTCTCCAAGGCTGCACTGATAGTAGGTATGTTCCTTGCGATATCATTTACAGTGGTAGCTTCTTTATCTCTCATAATCATCTGAATATTTCTATGTGGATAGTTCCTCAGCAGATGAGGTTCTCCGCAAAACCAAAATTTCAAAGGTTCCTGCATCTTCACTGTTCCTTCCTTCTTATTATCTCGATATATTTGTTTTGAACCAACTTGGGATTGAGCAGTTTGACTTTCCTTTGGTTTAGTAAATTTTTTCCGATGATGATCCCTACCAAAGTTCTTCAAGTAAGTTGGTTTATGTTTCTTTCCTTTGAATTCACCCTTGTTTACCCAGCTTTTTCCATGTTCACTCTTTCCTTTAAACTGCTGGTAGCGTAATCTAGCTTTCCTCACCGCTTCATCCATATTTTTTGGATTATTGAATTCTATTTTCTCCTTGTACATAGCAAGCAAACAGTTCAAAAACCTTTGTAACTTTTCTTTCTCTTCAGGAATATAGGGAACATATCTTAACATATTTGTAAACTTGGTGACAAACTCATCTATGGTGATCTGTCCCAATCTTAGTTCGTGGAACTCCTTTGCTTTATCATCATAATAACGTTCATTCAAATAGAGTTTTTTGAACTTGACTTGGAAATCTTCCCAAGTCACTGTCTTTTCATCAATGGCATGAACCATTTTGGTCTCCTCCCACCACAAGGTAGCCTTACCTTGCAACTAATAGACAACTAGTCTGGCCTTCAGATTTCTTTCATATTCATAGACCTAAAAATACATAATCATATTCAACAGCCATGCCTCAGCATCTTCCTCCTTCTCCCCATCATAGGAGGGAGGTTTAATTTTTCGGAATTCACCCTGTAATTCCTTCTTCTGTTTAGACTGATGTCTAGTAGTTTCATATTCCTCAGAATCATCTGAGAACTTGCATTTCCTACTCTTTCCAGAACCTTCACCTTCTTGGCTGTTCCGGGAGGTCAGTTCTCTTATCAGTTTTTCCTACTCCTCACTGGCTAATGAAAACCTGTCATTCTGGCTTCTTAGCTCTACCATATCCCGTTGCAACCTGTGCAACATAGCCATCAAAGGAGCGTTGGGATCTCGTGTGTTATCTCCATCACCTAGATCAACATAAATTTCATCTTCTTCAGCCATTGAATTTTCAATTCTAGTACCACTCTAAACAAAAAAACATCAGTAAAAAAAAAAAATCTCAAAAAAATAATTTATACAGTGAGCACAACAACAGCCCAGTTTTTCTAACATGACCTCTGATACAATTTGTAACACCTCTCCTACCTTAATTTTTTTTTTTTCCTGTTGTATATCGATATTAATACTCATCAATATTTTTAACAAAATTTCTTCGTTGCTTCGTTAACCCACCATCTCATTTATTTTTATCTTGGATAATATATTTATTCCACAACTTATAATTACTAATAACCATTTTACCTACCATCGTTCCATTTCACTTATGATTAATTCCTAGATAACCTTTACCTTATACATAAACATTTGATAAATGACATTGAACATCATTTAATTACCCTTATAGTGGAGGGTTGCACTATCATTAAAATACCTCTATTTAATTTTACAACCCTTGTTAACACTATACAATAATGCTACGTTATAATGGAAATAAATCTTAACACTCCCTCAATCATCTCATATTATTAGTATGTAGATGATATTCTGTAACACCCCCAATTTCTGTGTTGAATTTGAAAAAGTTAGACATTTGAACTTTAATCCTAAGGGGAGTGGACCCCAAAGGATAAGTATGGTGTGAATGTAATTTAATATTTAAATTGCGGAAATAAATAAAATGATTGTGCATATTGACCAAGATGAGAATTAGAGATCACTTGCCAAAATCCATGAGGATGGATAAGGCAATAAATCCCCACCATCTTTCAAAAATCCTTGAAAGAAATTAATTTAGATTTTGAGGAGGAATCTAAATTTCCCCAATAATGAGGAAAGTAGTTGGGAAGAGGTAAGAAAAGTTGGAAAAGCTGAGGAAAAGCATAAAACAGCTTTAAAGAGTCCCAAAATGGGAAGCCTAGGCTAAACAGGAAGAAAAGCATCCTGCTATTCTGGACACAGAATTAGAAACATGCTTTGGGGAAACATGAGCTTAAATAAGTTGCTCCTAAGCAGATCAGAGGTTGATCTGTGATGGAGGTGATCTCAGCTCGGGGGTGAGTTCTAGGAGACAAAGAGGACTCTAAGGTTGGGAGGTTGGTTATTTGCAATAGTGGTATGTTTATGAAATTCTTGTTATTTTGATTTATTATGGTATGAATTGGCTACATATAAAATAAATTGGAATGGTATGATTGATTTTAGTACTACATTTAACAGAATCCATCTTAAGGCATTCACCTTCCATATTCTGTTTAGTTGTAGACCAGTAATCTGTAGAGTAGAAACCCACAGAAACTTTAAACCAAGGTCGGTTTAAATCTGAAGGTACTTAGTCTCCACAGATAATTAAATACTAACTTGTTTCTAATATATAAAGGTGAAATTATATGTTCATAGGTATGCTAGAAAAATATTGTAGCAGAACTGAAATCTACATGGTACAATAAAAGAGAAGCAAAGACATTAGAATATGTATTTTGAGTTCTTTCTAGATCAAGAAGTAATTCTACTCTATAGAAGTGTTATAGAATTTGTAGCATTTATAGTGCATATTTCATTCTTTAATCTACCTCTAACCCTTGAAATAAATATCATAGCAATAGACTTAACCTATATTTAAGGTACACAACCAAATTAACTACAGAATACATGTATATGCACTAAAAAAAAAATAAGTACCGAGAGCTAAAACAATAGATCATTTTAACAACGATTATAAATGAGGAGTTGGACGGAAGAAATATATATACGAACCATATAGTTATTTGGTTTAATGTAGGGTCGAACTATATTAAATTATGGTTGTTATTTAATCTACTATGCATTGAGCCTATTTCAAATAAATTCCTCTGATCGCACAGACATTAATATTCCACGGCATTTTAGGTTACTTTTGAACATGAGATGTAATGAACAGATGCAACAATAAAACTATGAAATAACGCGTAGATAACAGATGCAACAATAAAACTACGAAATAACGCGTAGCTAATGAGGGCCGAGTACCCAATATTTATGCAGGGTATCGATGTCCATATTCCGCGGTTGGAAAGTTTTTATATGCCAAAAGGTATTATATTGAATTATCAAAGGCGGTGTAGCCTTATCTATTTTCGTGAAGAGTGTTACTAGTATTAAAAAACAAAAGAAATACAGAGGCGCAATCATGTTAAGGGAGGGAGTTACCGACGTGGGAGCCCGGCTCTTCCCCTGGCAAGGTTCGCTAGTCATTATTACCATCTACAACGAAGCCAATCGAAATAGTTTGGATTCGACTGGCCAATACGCTGCTGACCATAGTCACGATTCAAATAGGGTGACGAAAGCATAAAACATATCCATAATATAGGTCCTGATAGTTAGCACTTGATCTCAAACAATATTAGAGTTCTGAAACACAAGCAAACAAATCAGATGCATAAATCTCTGCAATTGTATGGCAGAAACTAGAGATTGACCTGTGCGTAGGGTTTTCCTTCTACCCTGGGATCGCATCGATTTAGAAAGAAAAATAAAAATAAAAACAGGAAGTCAATACGCTATTAAAGAATTTAGCACGTCAGCCATAGAGAGGCTATCAAACTTGGATGCAGGGAAACTTGAGATCCCGTGCCAGAACGTAGAAAAAATACGTTAACAAAGAGTTCGGCGTGTAGCCATAAGGAAAGCCTATTAATGGCTTCTACCCATGCGATGCGTACTAAGCGCAGCAGTAAGAGATCTACAAAAGAAAACTCTTACGAGTAAAACAACTCGGATTTACATCAGAGCGGACTACCAAAACCTATAACAAGGAAAACAAGGATATGTATGAAGCACGAAGAGCGCGGCCAGAAAACCCCGCCATCTGCACCCTCTGCACAAAAAAAATTAGTAGATGATTTAGATATGGCATTACCTGACGAGATCAAAATGAGTTGCAAAACATAAGGAACTATAGAAATCTTACGCTGGAACTCTCCACAGTGCAGGAGTCGATACCTTCACGCTGACTTGGTATTCCTGCACATAATCCACAGGGAAAGAACCGCGCCTTAGGTGAATGAGTCGTGAATGCAGACAAACACAACAACAAGAATAAAATCCAACAGTAAAATGTTCCATCTATATAGATAATAACAGGCGGAGGGAGAGGGGAATGGCCCGAGTTGGTGCCTCAGAGATAAATCGGAAGGGTAGGATAAACCCTAATCACACTGCCCCAAAAAGTCAGAAAATCCCAAAGTCGATTTGGAAAAACCCAGATTCATCGATATACTGGTACTAGGCGATGTAAATGAGTTTGCAGAAGAGGTACTGGGGTGCAGAATGGTGGCCTCGTTCTGCAGTCTGCTCAGCTGAAAGGACCGCTTTTCCGTGTCATCCCGCTGGGCGTGCTACGCATCGTATGCACATAGATGGAAAGCTAACCCTAGAACTCAAAAGTTCCCAATGTAGAAATTGGCACACACAGTACTGGGCCAGACTGCAATAACAAATGGAAACATTACACGTAAAATACTTGTTGAGCATGGGTCTATAAAAGCCGGCATCTGGTACTTCAATCTCCTGAGCGAGACGCCATCCCTGCGTACAAAACCATCGAAACATCAAAATGAAACCCACACGTTAAACCAGACCGAGAAGATCACTAGGCTATACGGCTATTTCCATCCATAATCAGTACGCATGGTGAGTACTATACATATCAAAACCAAATCGTATATGCACTGGTTCAAACAAAAACAATGATAACTCGCCGCAAGAGGCAATGAGCTCGGATTGGTATTATTCATATACGCTAATACGCATAACTGTTAACATCATTACAAGTGGTAATATTCGTATAAGTATAAACTAATAATAATATACCATGCCGCGACGAATTAGAAAAAGGGTTGAAAAGTAAAACAATGCCAAAAAGTTCTATGATTAGGGTTAGGTATATATCGGGATTGGTAGGTCTCGACATTTCATAATTAATAGATGAATCACTGTTATATATATCAATAGTCCGGATGCCTTAAGCTCCACGACGATAACTTATATGGATATATACTTATCGACGTATGAATTTATTAGTATGTACATGTTGTATTATATACATAAGAGATATTTCAACGTGTTATCAAGGTATGGGTATATTATGTATAGTATATGCTTGGTGCGGATTCAATAATATTATCAAAGGGTATATATATATGTGTCATATATACATGTGATATATATATGTGGATTCAATGATATTATCAAAGGGTGTGTTATATATATATGTGTTATATGATGTTATCGAAGGGTATGTATGTACATAGGGTCTATACTTATATTATATCTAGGGGGAGTATCCCATGTTAATATAAAGGGGTATAGAATTTTATATACATGGTTATAATGTATACATGGGGGATATTCAATGCTATTAGGAAGGGATAGTGGGAAAGAGATCCTAAAATTGGAATGAGATACTAGATGGGTAGAGGAAAATTTAAAAAGATGGAAATAAAATCCAATTTCTGAACTCAATATTCAGACAACCAGGTAAATAAAAATGAAACCCCAGTATAAATGTGGAAAGAAAAAAAATAAAAAATTCTTTAAACTGGAGGTGTTACAAATGGTATCAGAGCCCAAGTTACAAAACTGGGCTGTTGTTACTGTGCTCACTGAATTCTGAATTAGTCTTATAAATGAATATTGTAGAATTTTTTTTTTTTTTACTCGTTTCAAGTTCACTGACCAATAATATGAGTGTGTACAGTGGTGCTAAAATGGCTGAAGGTGGAGAAATCTATGTGGATCTGCGTGATGAGTTTGCTACCCTAGATCCCAATGCCCCGGTAATGGCTATGTTGCACCGGTTGCAACGATAATTGGCTGAAATAAGAATCCAGAATGACATATTTTCATCAGCCACTAAGGAGCAGGAAAAGCTCATTAGAGAACTCACTTCCCGGAACAGCCAAGAAGGCGAAGGTTCCGGAAAGAGGAAGATGGATGAGTCTGATGAGGATGAGGCTGCTAGACAGCATTATAAATAGAAAAGAAAATTGCAGGGGGAATTCCGAAAGATCAAACCTCCCTCCTATGATGGGGAGAAGGAAGAAGATGTTGAAGCTTGGTTGCTGAACATGATTAAGTATTTCCAAGTTTATGAATATGAGAGCAATCTGAAGGCCAGATTAGCTATGTATCAGCTACAAGGAAAAGCTACACTATGGTGGGAGGAGACAAAAATGGTGCATGCCATTGATGAAAAGACAGTTACTTGGGAAGATTTTCAGGCTAAGTTCAAAAATCGTTATTTGAACGAGCGTTATTATGATGATAAAGCAAAAGAATTTCATGAACTTAGACTAGGACAGCTCACTATCGATGAGTTTGACACTAAGTTCACCAATTTATTGAGGTATGTCCCTTACATTAGGGAAGAAAAGGCAAAGGTCCAAAGGTTTTTAAATTGTTTTCCTACTGTGTACAAAGAGAAGATTGAGTTTGACAACCCGAAGACAATGGACGAAGCGGTTAGAAAAGCAAGATTATGCTATCAGCAGTTTAAAGGAAAGGTTGAACAAGGGAAGAGCTGGTTGAACAAGGGTGAGTTCAAGGGTAAAAGACAAAAAACAACATATCTAAGGAATTTTGGCAGAGATCATCAGCGGAAAAAATTCAATAAACCAAAAGAAATCCAAACTGCTCAGGCCCAAGTGGCTTCAAAACAAGTAGAAGGGAACAATAAAAAGGAAGGGACAGTCAGAATGAAGGAACCTTTGAAATGTTGGGGCTGTGGAGAACCCCATATGATGAGGGACTACCCCCATCGAAATATTCATATGATCAGCAGAGAGCGAGAGGCAACAACAGTAAATGACATAGCCAGAAATATACCAACTATCAGTGCAGCATTGGAAAATCGGCAAGCAGAACATCAAGCAACCATGGTGGAAATGGAGGGTAAGATTTCTGACCCACCTGTTACTGTTTTGATTGATCCAGGTGCTTCTTTGACTTACATTAGTCTTGGAATTGTAGAAAAATGTAAAATTAAACCTGAAAAATTTCAGCAGTCATGGTTGGTACAGCTGGCCACTGGAACTAAGAGAAAAGTCACACATAAATTACCCAAAACAGTAATACAATTAAATGGCTTTCCAACAGAAGTAAATTTGAACATATTGCCATTAGGATCCTATGAATTGCTGATAGGAATGGATTGGCTGGAAAAGAGGAAAGCTCTGATGAACTGCTGGGATAAAACCATGCATTGTGTGGATGAAGAAGGGAAACCTTTTACACTAAAAGGGAAACCAAAATCCATTTCAGTAAGACAGATATCAGCCTTACAACTAAAAAGAACAGCTAGAAAAGGATACCAAGTTTATGCAGTACATGTGGAAGAAGTAGAACAAAGAACTGAAGAAAATCTGTTGAGTGAATTACCAGTGGTAAGGGAATTTAAAGAAGTTTTCCCAGATGAGATTCCTCATCTCCCCCCCAAAAGAGAAATTGACTTTTCCATAGATCTAGGGCCAAGAGCCACACCTATTTCCCGAGCCCCCTATCGAATGAGTCCTCCTGAACTTATGAAGCTGAAGATGCAGCTGCAAGAATTACTGGATAAAGGTTACATTAGACCAAGTGTGTCTCCGTGGGGAGCACCGGTCTTATTTGTGAAAAAGAAAGATGGAACTTTTAGGATGTGCATTGATTATCGTCAACTGAACAAGTTGACCATTAAAAATAGATATCCACTACCTAGAATTGATGATCTTTTTGATCAAGTGAGAGGGGCCTCAGTGTTTTCCAAGATTGACTTAAGAACTGGGTATCACCAGCTCAGAATCAAAGAAGAAGACATTAGCAAAACAGCTTTTCGAACCCGGTATGGACACTATGAATTTGTAGTCCTACCTTTTGGATTGACAAATGCCCCTGCCACCTTTATGTGCCTGATGAACAGTGTGTTAAATAAGTATTTGGATAAATTTGTTCTGGTGTTCATAGATGATATTTTGGTCTACTCCAAAAACAAAGAGGAACACAAAGAACATTTGCGGATAGTGTTACAAACTCTGAAAGAAAATCATCTATATGCCAAGTTCGGTAAATGTGAATTTTACAAGGATAAGATTCAATATTTGGGTCATATTATTTCTGAAAAAGGGCTTGCAGTTGATCCTGAAAAGATGAAAGCCATTAAAGAATGGCCAGTTCCAACTGATGTTTCCGCAGTAAGGTCATTCATGGGGATTGCAGGCTATTATCGCAGATTTGTGGAGAGATTTTCTGCCATAGCACATCCCATCACTTCATCGCAAAGAAAGGGTGTCAAGTTCATGTGGACTGAAAAATTTCAAATCAGTTTCGAGCAATTAAAACAAAAACTTACTTCAGCCCCTATATTAAAAATTGTTGATCCTGATAAAGAGTTTGTTGTATGTACAGATGCTTGCAGAGAAGGGTTGGGAGGAGTCCTATTGCAGGAAAATTCAGTTATTGCCTATGAATCTAGGAAACTGAAAATACATGAACATAATTATAGTGCATATGATTTAGAATTTGCAGCTGTTATCCATGCTTTAAAAATGTGGTGGCACTATCTTCTTGGGAAAAATTTCACATTGATGACTGATCATATTAGCCTCAAATATTTCTTTTCCCAAACTGATCTGAATGCAAGGCAAGCCAGATGGCTGTCCTTTTTAAGTGAATTTGATATGGACATAAAACATATCAAGGGAAAAGAAAATAAAGTTTTTGATGCATTAAGTAGAAATGCTTGTCAAAATCTAAACAACATTGGGAGTAGTGCCCAGATGGAGGTAGAAGAATTGGTGAGAAAAGCAGCAAATCAAGATCCCAACTATGAAACACTCTTGGTGAAACTACAGAAAAGGGATAAAATTGATTTCACTCAAAACCAAAAAGGGCTACTCTATTACAAAAACAGGTTTTATATTCCAAATGTAGAGTCATTAAAAAGAGAAAGTTTAGATGAATATCACAAACAGCCCTATGCAGGACATCCAGGATACCAAAATATGTTAACAGCCTTGAAAAAGAAGTTGTTCTGGCCAGGAATGAAGAGAGATGTGGCAGAATATTTAAGTAGGTGTATGGAATGTCAATTAGTCAAAGTTGAGCATCAACATCCAGCAGGTATTTTAAACCCTTTGCCAATTGCAGAATGGAAATGGGACACAGTCTCCATGGATTTTATAACAGGGTTACCCAAATCCAAATATCAACATGATTTTGTAATGGTAGTAGTAGACACTCTCACAAAAGCTGCCCACTTTATACCAGTAAAGTCTACCTTTGGGACAACTCAAGTAGCGAATGTGTTTTTGAAAGAGATAGTAAGGCTTCATGGGGTGCCAAAGGTAATTGTTTCAGACCGAGATGCTAAGTTTACTGCATCCTTTTGGAAGGGATTATTTGGAGGGATGGGTACTAAGTTGAATTTTAATACTGCCTATCACCCTCAAACTGATGGGAAAACAGAGAGGATTAATCAAGTATTGGAAGATATGCTGAGAATGTATGTGATGGATAGACCATCAAAATGGGAAGAGTATTTGCATTTAGCTGAATTTGCCTATAATAATAGCTACCAATCTTCTATCAAGATGAGCCCATTTGAAGCACTGTATGGAAGGAAGTGTCGTACTCCTTTGAGTTGGAGCCAACCAGAGGATAAATTAATGTTGGGACCTGATGCCTTACAAGAGATGGAGAGAATTGTTAAACAGATACAAGGAAATATCAAGACAGCACAAGATCGCCAGAAAAGCTATGTTGATAAGAAAAGAGTGCACCGAGAATTCAAAGTAGGGGATCATGTGTATTTGTGCATCAAACCCAAAAAGAGCACACTTTATGCTGGAAGTTGTGCAAAACTTGCTCCTAGATATTGTGGGCCTTTTGAAGTTTTAGAAGGGGTGGGACCAGTGGCTTACAAACTGGCCTTACCCCCCCATGTTAGAGTTCATGATGTTTTTCATGTTTCGTTATTAAAAAGATATGTACATGATGCTTCTCATATAATTGATTGGAATGTTGTACAGGTGGAACCAGAAGGGGAGTTTCTGCCAGATCCGCTTCAAATATTGGAGCGGGAAGAAATTGAATTGAGAAACAGAACAGTGGCCAGAGTAAAAGTGCAGTGGAAGCATTTTACTGTTGAAGAAGCTACTTGGGAAAGAGAGGCTGAAATGATAGAAAGATATCCATTTTGGTTTGAAAAATGAACTCTAGTAGTAAAGTAATAACACCGAGGACGGTGTTTATTTTCAGAGGGGGAATATGTAACACCCCCAATTTCTGTGTTGAATTTGAAAAAGTTAGACATTTGAACTTTAATCCTAAGGGGAGTGGACCCCAAAGGATAAGTATGGTGTGAATGTAATTTAATATTTAAATTGAAGAAATCAATAAAATGATTGTGCATATTGACCAAGATGAGAATTAGAGATCACTTGCCAAAATCCATGAGGATGGATAAGGCAATAAATCCCCACCATCTTTCAAAAATCCTTGAAAGAAATTAATTTAGATTTTGAGGAGGAATCTAAATTTCCCCAATGATGAGGAAAGTAGTTGGGAAGAGGTAATAAAAGCTGGAAAAGCTGAGGAAAAGCATAAAACAACTTTAAAGAGTCCCAAAATGGGAAGCCTAGGCTAAACAGGAAGAAAAGCATCCTGCTATTCTGGACGCAGAATTAGAAACATGCTTTGGGGAAACATGAGCTTAAATAAGCTGCTCCTAAGCATATCAGAGGTTGATCTGTGATGGAGGTGATCTTAGCTCGGGGGTGAGTTCTGGGAGACAAAGAGGACTCTAAGGTTGGGAGGTTGGTCATTTGCAATAGTGGTATGTTTCTAAAATTCTTGTTATTTTGATTTATTATGGTATGAATTGGCTACATATAAAATAAATTGGAATGGTATGATTGATTTTAGTACTACATTTAACAGAATCCATCTTAAGGCATTCACCTTTCAGATTCTGTTTAGTTGTAGACCAGTAATCTATAGAGTAGAAACCCACAGAAACTTTAAACCAAGGTCGGTTTAAATATGAAGGTACTTAGTCTCCACAGATAATTAAATACTAACTTGTTTCTGATATATAAAGGTGAAATTACATGCTCATAGGTATTCTAGAAAAATATTGTAGCAGAACCGAAATCTACATGGTACAATAAAAGAGAAGCAAAGACATTAGAATATGTATTTCGAGTTCTTTCTAGATCAAGAAGTAATTCTACTCTATAGAAGTGTTATAGCATTTATAGCATTTATAGTGCATATTGCATTCTTTAATCTACCTCTAACCCTTGAAATAAATATCATAGCAATAGACTTAACTATATTTAAGGTACACTACCAAATTAACTACAGAATACATGTATATGCACTCAAAAAAAAATAAGTACCGAGAGCTAAAACAATAGATCATTTTAACAACGATTATAAATGAGGAGTTGGACTGAAGAAATATATATATGAACCATATAGTTATTTGGTTTAATGTAGGGTCGAACTATATTAAATTATGGTTGTTATTTAATCTACTATGCATTGAGCCTATTTCAAATAAATTCCTCCGATCGCACGGAGATTAATATTCCACGGCATTTTAGGTTACTTTTGAACATGAGATGTAATGAACATATGCAACAATAAAACTATGAAATAACACGTAGATAACAGATGCAACAATAAAACTACGAAATAACGCGTAGCTAACGAGGGCCGAGTACCCAATCTTTATGCAGGGTATCGATGTCCATATGTCGCGGTTGGAAAGTTTTTATATGCCAAAAGGTATTATATTGAATTATCAAAGGCGGTGTAGCCTTGTCTATTTTCGTGAAGAGTGTTACTAGTATTAAAAAACAAAAGAAATACAGAGGCGCAATCGCATTAAGGGAGGGATTTACCGACGTGGGAGCCCAGCTCTTCCCCTGGTAAGGTTCGTTGGTCATTATTTCCATCTACAACGAAGCCAATCGAAATAGTTTGGATTCGACTGGCCAATACACCGCTGACCATAGTCACGATTGAGATAGGGCGACGAAAGCATAAAACATATCCAGAATATAGGTCCTGACAGTTAGCACTTGATCTCAAACAATATTAGAGTTCTGAAACACAAGCAAACAAATCAGATGCATAAATCTCTGCAATTGTATGGCAAAAACTAGAGATTGACCTGTGCGTAGGGTTTTCCTTCTACCCTGGGATTGCATCGATTTAGAAAGAAAAATAAAAATAAAAACAAGAAGTCAATACGCTATTAAATAATTTAGCACGTCAGCCATAGAGAGGCTATCAAACTTGGACGCAGGGAAACCTGAGATCCCGTGCCAGAACGTAGAAAAAATATGTTAACAAAGAGTTCGGCGTGTAGCCATAAGGAAAGCCTATTAATGGCTTCTACCCATGCGATGCGTACTAAGCGCAGCAGTAAGAGATCTGCAAAAGAAAACTCTTACGAGTAAAACAACTCAGATTTACATCAGAGCGGACTACCAAAACCTATAACAAGGAAAACAAGGATATGTATGAAGCACGAAGAGCGCGGCCAGAAAACCCCGCCGTCTGCACCCTCTGCACAAAACAATCAGTAGATGATTTAGATATGACATTACCTGACGAGATAAAAATGAGTTGCAGAACGTAAGGAACTATAGAAATCTTACTCTGGAACTCTCCATGGTGTAGGAGTCGATACCTTCACGCTGACTTGGTATTCCTGCACATAATCCATAGGGAAAGAACCGCGCCTTAGGTGAATGAGTCGTGAATGAAGACAAACACAACAACAAGAATAAAATCCAATAGTAAACTGTTCCAGCTATATAGATAATAACAGGCGGAGGGAGAGGGGAATGGCCCGAGTTGTTGCCTCAGAGATAAATCGGAAGGGTAGGATAAACCCTAATCACACTGCCCCAAAAAGTTAGAAAATCCCAAAGTCGATTTGGAAAAACCCAGATTCGTCGATATACTAGTACTAGGCGATGTAAATGAGTTTGCAGAAGAGGTACTGGGGTGCAGAATGGTGGCCTCGTTCTGCAGTCTGCTCAGCTGAAAGGACCGCTTTTCCGTGTCATCCCGCTGGGCGTGCTACGCATCGTATGCACATAGATGGAAAGCTAACCCTAGAACTCAAAAGTTCCCAATGCAGAAATTGGCGCACACAGTACTGGGCCAGACTGCAATAACAAATGGAAACGTTACATGTAAAATACTTGCTGAGCATGGGTCTATAAACGCCGGCATCTGGTACTTCAATCTCGTGAGCGAGATGTCGTCCCTGCATACAAAACCATCAAAACATCAAAATGAAACCCACACGTTAAACCAGACCGAGCAGATCACTAGGCTATACGGCTATTTCCATCCATAATCAGTACGCATGGTTTGTACTATACGTATTAAAACCAAATCGTATATGCACTGGTTCAAACAAAAACAATGATAACTCGCCGCAAGAGGCAATGAGCTCGGATTGGTATTATTCATATACGCCAATACGCATAACTGTTAACATCATTACAGGTGGTAATATTCGTATAAGTATAAACTAATAATAATATACCATGCCGCGACGAATTAGAAAAAGGGTTGAAAAGTAAAACAATGCCAAAAAGTTCTATGATTAGGGTTAGGTATATATCGGGATTGGTAGGTCTCGACATTTCATAATTAATAGATGAATCACTGTTATATATATCAATAGTCCGGATGCCTTAAGCTCCACGAAGATAACTTATATGGATATATACTTATTGACGTATGAAGTTATTAGTATGTACACGCTGTATTATATACATAAGCGATATTTCAACGTGTTATCAAGGTATGGGTATATTATGTATAGTATATGCTTGGTGTGGATTCAATAATATTATCAAAGGGTATATATATATGTGTTATATATACATGGTATATATATATATATATATATATGCGGATTCAATGATATTATCGAAGGGTGTGTTATATATATATGTGTTATATGATGTTATCGAAGGGTATGTATGTACATAGGGTGTATACTTATATTATATCTAGGGGGAGTATCCCATGTTAATATAAAGGGGTATAGAATTTTATATACATGGTTATAATGTATACATGGGGGATATTCAATGCTATTAGGAAGGGATAGTGGGAAAGAGATCCTAAAATTGGAATGAGATACTAGATGGGTAGAGGAAAATTTAGAAGGATGGAAATAAAATCCAATTTCTGAACTTAATATTCAGACAATTCGATAGGGTATTAAAATGATTGGAAAACTATTAGTGACTTGCTCGTATGCCAAGTCAGCCTGCCTTGGCGTATCAACTTACCCTTCACGAATTCAAGTAATGCATCATTAATGGGATTCAATGTTCTGGTGTACTATGATCTTAAAAGATTACTTTTACGTTTAACTACGTGTGGTGATTTCATTCAGAACTGTAGAACTTGATTAGGGATCTTATCGAATCCCGTCATTTCGATTTGTTGTACTGTACCATTTATCATTTTAATATATGAATTCTGACAACCCAAAGGTTTACAACTGTGGTTTGGTTTTCACATTAAATTCTCAGTCCCTTCCATACGCGTCAATCCCAATTTGATGACCACGATGAGGACAAGTGTAAGGCTATGATCGTTTAGGGTTTTCAATGCTTGTTGTTGTTAAATGTGAAACTTCCGAGAACAATATCATTTCCTTTCTTCTCTATTTACGATTCATAGTGTCTCCTTTTATGAAATTTTCATGGGGCATGAGAAGGCTTTTGCATCGTTGCGACTCTTCAACCCTGAGAACCCTGTCTCGATCTTCCATGGCTCTTCGCTATGAAGGTGTCTCAGCCATATATTTTAGTAAACGTTTGTTATATATGTTTTTATTATCACGCCCTTCATTCTATAGAATCGTATATTGGTTCTAATTTGAATATCGTTTCGATTGATACCTTTGTGCACTATGTTGTCTACCAACTCGATTGACGAGTTGAATGGGAGCTGCGACTCTGTATAAAAATTGATTTCAGTCATGGTTCTATGATACAAAACGCTTGGGAATTTTATGATTTTCGTAGTGCCCTTTCTTCCAGGTATGTGTAAATTATACCATTCTTCCTTCCAGATCATTTTCAATGACTATATATATCTAGCTCTTATTCTCTGTTTATTATTCGCACTTATATAGTTCTTCATCAAACCGGTTTTTACCTACTGGGTTTAAATTCCACCCTTCAACATTTATTTTAAAAAGTTTCTACAATCGTTTTACTGAGGTCATATTTATAATGGAATCGATTTCTATTGGCATATTTTTGATTGATAATGTTTGATTCGTTGCTACAGGTAAGACTGCGTTCGATCATAATTTGTTTGTTCTTGGACGTGGTCGATTTTTACTTTCCCTTCCCCAAATATATCCTGACACTAAATTGGGCATGTTCTCCAAGTTTGTAATCGTCAACAATTTCCACACTTATGCCAGATACTTGGGGAAATTTTCGATGGCTATTAGCTATCCTCTCATTTCTATGAAATTTGTAAAAAAATTTAATTTCCATTCTAGTTTACTTTGCCACGACTTGTACAATTAAACTCTTATATTCAGGATAGCCATCCATCGTTTATTTCAAGTTGGGTTTTTATTTTAGTAGTTGTAGCCATAAGACATCATGACCTTGTCGCTCTTGTTGACTGTATAATTCTCGTCCAGAGTTGTTAGTGACACTTTTGATTTCTATTATTTGTTCTTATACTCATTTCGTTTTCACTGATATTTCTATGGTATTCTTCTACCATAATTTGCAATAATTTTTTGTTTCGATTTTTAGGAACCAATCGTGGGTTTAAAGTTCATTTCATTGTTAATATGATTCAAAATATAAATATGCTGCTGATAGAAATAAAAAAATGGTTTAGACATATTAGTAGACCAGGTTCCTATACCTCTGTTGGATCCATGTATATATATAGCTTATAATTAATCTCCAACAGTTTGGAATTGTTCTGGATTTTAGAATCATCAATGTATAGTTGTTATATATCTATGAGAAAAACACATGGGAGAATTTGTCTGAATGTCCTATATGTAAAATTTTATTACCTGAGCACAGATGTTCCATACTGGTAATTATATACCTATCTCTAGTTTGACCAGATTTGTAGAAACATTATTTACAATAGTATTTCCCTTTTTATCTCTATTCTGTGCCCATAATAGCTAAAATGATATTTCATTTCCCTTCATGTATGTACTACTACAGAGTTGAAGTTTTGGTTGCACGAATTTTCTGTATTATATTTCTCATTTACAATGTATAAATAATACAGTTGGTATGAATTTATAATATCACTTAGAATAAATATAAAAGGTAATTCTATTACTAGACTTTTCTGTGTCTAATTAATAGTACTCTTACCTCACAATGGTGAACACAAAATTTATTTATAATTTGCATATATAAAATCAACTACAGTGACCACAGTGAACAATAATTTTATTTAAGTATTTACAAGATCTATACCTCTGCAATGTATGCTTAGCTTTTATTTGTTTTTAAGCATGTGTATCATACCCTTTTGAGATTAATAAATCCTTTACCTTCTTCACATAAGTATTATATCCACTTACTGCTAGAATAGGAAAATTAATTATTTATATATTTTTTCTTCAAGACATATATTCCTTATAGAAGCAGATTAAAGTTACATTTAATTTATTCAAGGGAATTCATTTTAAATATCTCCAGATTTAAACCAGACTCTGATTTAGAGATTTTGGCTGATATTAATCCCGAGAATCTACTCCTACAACTATACAGAAATTTTGGAGGATTTATTTCTTCTATTCAATTCTGTAAATTTACGGAATAAAATTCATAGAAACTTAATTAAGAAGATTAGCTATAGCAATTATCAATAGTGTACAACAGCATAAAATTTAATCATTCTTAAAATTTAGGTGCATACCACTTCTGCTAATGACCATTCCTCCCAACCTTAGAGTTCTTCTGTCTCCAGAACTCACCCTTGAGCTGAGATCCTCTCCCGGAATAGACCAACCCCAATCTGTTCTGAAGTAGCTTATTGATCCGGATTTATGCAGGAACGCAACAGAATAAACATATAAATACAGAGATGCAGCGGAAATAACACTTCATTTCATTAATATCAAAGAACTGAAATTTTCTTACACACATAATGGAAATACAATAGCTAGGGTGCTGGTAGCGAATCTCTGAGAAGAGATGTGGTGGCTACAGTCCTCTGAACTGTGTTACAATGAGGCTCAAGGGCCTATTTATTGTTGAGAAACAATGTAGAATCTGAAACGTCCAAAAACCTAACCGTAGGAGATGAGGCGCCAAAACTGTGGGCGCCCGTTTGGGTAAATTGGTGGTTCAACTTCCCGGGGGCATAACTTTGGCACCCGATCTCCGTTTGACACGCCCAATAGCTCGTTAGAAAGATCTATCAGAGGAATTCAATTTTTGAATGAGCAACATCGGTCCATGGATCCATGTTGCTCTCTGTTTTCCCAAAAAATGTCGTTTAGGGCCTCAAAACGGCTCCGGAAGTTCAGGACCCGAAAAACTGCTAAAAATAGTAAGTTTTGTTGCAACTTGAAAATTGAAAGAACTGAAGATGGGGGTTCAAATGGAATAGGTGGGTTGCCACCAATATCCACCTGGATCATTAAGCCCCCAAAACGGCTCCGAGAGTGGAGGACCCGAAAACCTGCTAAAAATAGTAAGTTGTGCTGAATGTGAAAAGTTGCAAGAATTGATGGTGCTGGTCCAAATGGAATAGGTGGGTGGCCACCGATATCCACCTAGATCATTCCTCCCTCCTTAGGAAGCAATGTTCCCCATTGCGTTGAGATCCTCCATGAGATGAGGCAAATTATGTTGAACTGAGTATTAGATGTGTTGAAGATGTCATGGACCTGCGGGTGGACATGCTGGATGCGTTTAGTAAATTTGGTTTCTTTATCAGCCTCATACAGTACATGTTTGGATTCTGTATGTGTAGTTGCGGGATGTATGGCAACATCAGGTGGTGGTGCATTGGGAGTCAGATCAATGGAGTGCTTGTCCTGACAGTGTAGAGGAACCTCTATGAGTGAGGAGAAATTGTCATCATATTCCTCCATGACTTTGTCCATCTGCTGCAGCCGTGAAAGGGAGCCCTGTTTCGAGGTTGTGGCCATAATATTCTTCTTTCCCTATGAATGAGTCGTAAGGAAAATGAATTTCCTGGTCTGGGAAACAATCTTACTGCGTTGTTTTGCAGTAGTCAAAGAGATGGCAGGAGGCGGCACTACCTCTGGTATCCTGTACAAGTTATTTCCCAAAGTAATAATAACAGCACGAGGCCTAGACTCATACACAGCATGTCGCCTCCACAAGTATGGTTGGCCCAATAATACATCAGCTACATCAAGAGGAGCAGCATCACACAATACCTCATCCGTGAATGGCTTGATACTGTATGGAAGTCGGCACTGCTGGCGGATGTGGAGATCTCTCCCTGGGTGGAGCCACCCAATGGTATACGGTTGCGGGTGTGCTATGGTTGGTAGGCCGAGCCGCTTCACGACGTCTGCTGAAATGAGGTTCTTTTGGCTTCCGCTATCGACGAGAAACTGCAGCGGAGAACCCTTCACCCACATCTGCGACTGGAAAAGGCGCTCCCCCTCCTCTGGATCCTCTGGACCCTCCTTCTGGATCTTGGTGGTGGCAACAATGGCACTGGGATCCGCATCAATGATCTGCTTCCCTTTGTCATTGCCTTTGTCTGGTTCTAACTCAGGATTAGAAAATGCATCTGATTCGGGTGCCTTTAGTTCAGCCACCAAAGACTGTTTGGCTCGACACTCGTTTGTGCTGTGAGTGGGGCTGTTATGAAATTCACACCACTTCCCTGTGTCCTTCTTTGGATTTGTGGTGTTGTTCTGAGTCGCATTGCTTTGGCCTTGCCCCTTGTTCTTCGATTCGGGGGCACCTTTCGGATTCGCAGATCCAAAGTCTCGCTTCTTCTACTTAAATTTCTGCTCGATCTTGGCGGCATAGCGATATGCCGTGCCAAGCGATGTAATGTTGAGGAACTCCATTTCCTCCTAAATGTGTTTTTGTAGACAGCCGCGGTACTTGAGCACCAAATGTCTCTCTGAATATTTAATACCCAACTTTGTGCGCAGGGTATGGAACAGATTCATCAGTTCGTCCACATCTTGATCCTTTTGTTGCCACAGCGTGGTCCATTGGATGTATTTTTCCTCATAGCTCCCGACGGGGTAATATTGTTCCTTGATGCCGTCTCGGAATGAATTCCAAGTGGGCGTGGTCAAGAACAGAGAGGGTTCCCCTTCGCCCTCTTGCTCACGGTAGGTTTCCCACCGGTCTTTGACATGGGGGGCAGCTTTGAGGAGTGCAAAAATAATCTTTTCTCGGTCAGAGAAGTCATGGACCGAGAAATACCCTTCCAACAAATTTAACCATCTATCTACAGCGTCTGCATCTATTTTTCCTTCAAATATAGGAATGTCAAAGTTTTCCTGTACCTTGAAGCGAGTGGCGCCTCCAGAGTGGCTGTTGGATGCAGATGCGCGGCCCGTGGGTAGCCGTTGGTTTGGAAGGATGCGAGACAAAGGATTATCCATCATCACGTTCCTTTGTCTTTGAGGGCCTCTCGAGCAATATTCCTGATAGGATCTCCCTGCTCCCTCATCTTCTTTTCGTCCCCCTGGGCGTCAGGTCGGAGTTTGCGGGCGATCTTACAAAGGTTCCACGAGATCAGACCCCTAGCTCCTTATACCTAGACCTCGTTGGGGACATGCAAAAGAGGATCGAAACAAAGAAGACTCCTCTGACCTTGATCCGGATTTATGCAGGAACGCAACAGAATACAGAAATAACCATAAACATAGATATGCAGCGGAAATAATGCGTCATTTCATTAATATCAAATAACAGAAATATGCTTACAGACATAATGGAAATACAATAGCTAGGGTGCTGGTAGCGAATCTCTGAGAAGAGATGTGGTGGCTACAGACCTCTGAACTGTGTTACAATGAGGCTCAAGGGCCTATTTATTGTTGAGAAACAATGTAGAATATGAAACGTCCAAAAACCTAACCGTAGGAGATGAGGCACCAAAACTGTGGGCGCCCGTTTGGGTAAATTGGTGGTTCAACTTCCCGGGGGCATAACTTTGGCACCCGATCTCCGTTTGACGCGCCCAATAGCTCATTAGAAAGATCTATCCGAGGACTTCAATTTTTGAATGAGAAACATCGGTCCATGGACCCATGTTGCTCTCCGTTTACCCAAAAAATGTCGTTTAGGGCCTCAAAACGGCTCCGGAAGTTCAGGACCCGAAAAACTGCTAAAAATAGTAAGTTTTGTTGCAACTTGAAAATTGAAAGAACTGAAGATGGGAGTTCAAATGGAATAGGTGGGTGGTCACCAATATCCACCTGGATCATTAAGCCCCCAAAACGGCTCCGAGAGTGGAGGACCCGAAAACCTGCTAAAAATAGTAAGTTGTGCTGAATGTGAAAAGCTGCAAGAATTGATGGTGCTGGTCCAAATGGAATAGGTGGGTGGCCACCGATATCCACCTGGATCACTTATTTAAGCTTATGCTCCCCAAAGCTTGTTTCTAATTCTACATCTAGAATTTCAGGATGATTTTATTCTTGTTTGCCTAGGCTTCTCTTATTTAGGGACTTTAATGCTGCTTTCTACTTTTCCAGATTTTTACCTCTTCCCAACTACTCTCCACATCATTGGAGAAATATAGATTTTTCCTCAAAAATCTAAATTAGAAATAAATTATTTCAAGGATTTTTGAAAGATTCTTGGGGAAAGTCTTAGCCTCTTTCCATACCACATGGATTAGGCAAGTGATCTCAAAAATCTCATTTGGTCAATATGCACAGATTTTTTTTTTTTCATAACTAATTGATTAATTACATCCACACAATAACTATCCATTGGGGTCCACTCCCCTTTGGACTGAAGTTAAAATTTCTAATCTGAAAACATAAAACTAAGAGTGTTACATTCCTAGCGTAAATCAATTCAATGCACTTGATGTATTCGTTTCTCTTCCTATGCTCTACTGAGGAAATCAATGGAAAAAGAGGTGAATTATCCAGTTCTTTGTTGTAAAGATGAAAATCAATTTCAATGGACAAAGAACTGACTTCTCCATCTTTATTTGTTGTAAAGATGGAAATAAATTTCACTTCTTCATGACATGAAACTTGCCACCACGTTCTGGATGTGATGCGGTGACTTATGGACTACTTTGTATGAATATGTGATGCCCTGGACATATTTATTTGTTCACTTAACATTAAATGTTTCCCAGGTAATGCTAACTATGACCTAGCATTAAACAAATTTGGAGTGAAATTTTAAAAGGAGTATCCTATGTTTTAATAACATCACACTCTCTTGCCGACAATAAGAGGTCCAAAGTAAAACTTTGGATAAAAAATTATTCAATCCAATATTTTTGTTCAAACATTGGGTAAAATGGATAATACTTGGTTGGTCAAAACAATTTAATGCTCGGTCAATGCTTGTTGATCGCTATAGTCCCTTTTATGCTGAAGGCAGGGACTAATAAGTTAGGTTTTACATCGACTATGAGCCTTATTTATAGTTTTGACTTACAATTTGGTTCAGTTGAAGCTGTACTCTTTTCAATTTTTATTTGTGTAATCAATTTCAAATATTATGTTAGGCAACACTGAAACATTATGCTTGCTATATATTTATATTTGTTTTACTGGATATGTAGTCTTGTGTACTTTATTGTTCATTCTGGTAATATAATTAATTTTTTTGTGTTGTCTATTACTTGATTTTAACACCGCGAGTTTCCTTTCTAGTTCTTGTTTCGTATTTCTTGTATTATGGTTCTTTTTTCTTATTTCTTGTATTATGATAACATTTGCTCAACTATTTCTATATTTTTTGACTAGCATTAAATTCTTACAGAGCTTGTGTTTTGATTATGTTAATACATGGGTCCTACCATTATAAATATAGATTGTTTGCATAATAAGCTTCTATTTGTTAAATTGGTAAGTAACCTATTTCATTACTAACCATATACCTTTAATATAATATCAATAAATAAAAAATCATGTGATTTTATTTCTATTCCACATTAACACAATAAAAATTCATCTTTTACGTAAAAGAACCCTTCCATAAACATCTCATCACGATAAAATTTATTTATAACAAGTCTTTATAGAAAACATGCATATAAATCCACATTACAATAATCACTAAAATATTCTATGTTCTCGAAATCACAAATTCGAATACTTATCTATTATATGTTCTCGAAATCGCAAATTCAAATACTTATCATTCTTAGGTCAGCTTTCTAGGAAATTTATAGAGGAGAAGACAACTCCTCCCAACCAATGAGAATGGTAACCACCAGTTCTCCTCCCGACATAGTTTACCAGTTCTAGAATAGTTTCTTTTCCTTCATAGTTTCTTTAGGTTCCTCTCATGTCCTCTTGGATTCTTTCGCAATCTCAGATGATATGTATCAAGGCAAAGGTGTAACTTTCCTCTAACTATATCATAAGTAAAAAAAATTCATTTAGTGTATTTTCCATGTATTTCCAACACTAACTTTTAAATAAATTAAAGTAGCTTTAAACATTTAAATTTCCACTAAGCTTTCCACATTATCTTTTATTTAATATGACTTATAATATTAAAATATTATACTATAAAACATATTTCGAAATAAACACCTATTTATGTAATTAAAATTATTGGCTACCTAAATATAATTAAATAATAATTAATTATTACAATATGTTATATATTTCTATTTTAATATTAAAATTTTCTTTTAAATATAATTCACATTTACCTAATATGGTTTATAGTATATTACAATATTATTTTATAAAAATATTACAAAATAAACACTTATCTAATTTGTTTTTCTTTATATAAAATTGATATAAAAATAATTTATTTAATATGGACATTGAAATATTTTATTTGTGGCTAGCTATAAAATGTTCTTTTACTATTAATATATATTTGTTTTAATCCAAATAAACATAAAATTAATTACATGTAAAATAATATTAATTCAAAATTATTTTACATGGTAATTGTGGAGTGTATATTAAGTAATGGAGGTATTACACATCTTTTGAAAAATACTTTCCCAAAAATCATCTATATAGTTCATCTAGGATTTAGTGTGCAAACAAATTTAGGAAATTGTTCCCCACTCTATATATATAATGCAATTCAAGGTTAATAATATGGGTTAAGAAAAACAATGAGATATGGTGCAAAACAAACCTTATTAAGATTTATATTTTTCCAATAGTTTATGTATTGTACACAACACCATCTAGATAATTTTGAAGCGGGATAGTAAATTTAATTCCACAAAAATAAGGAATAAAACTTTTTTTCCCGTTATTAATAATTTACCTAAATCTCACCATTTAATTATTCATGAAACTATAAACCACAAAATGAACACAACATATAACACATTCAAAATCAATTTAGGCATTACCAAAATAATTCAATATTAAGTTGACACAATTACTAAAAACATTTAGGAATTCTTTTCTAAAAAAATATTGAATCTAAATACAAATAAATATAAATCCACGCATCATTTACTTAAAAAAAAATTTAAATAAATCCAACCATGATTTACTAAAAAAATAAAAAGAAAAGAAAGACCCAATCGTAGACACTTATTGCAAAAATATGGGACTATAAAGGAAGAATAATGTACAATGAGAATCCTATAGGGTATTTATTCCAAGCAGTTAATTTTTAGACCTATCATTACCATAGCATCTAAACGGAGGATCTACACCATTCATCTGTGATCCCGTCACATGTAGGGGTTAGAAGTATGGTGTGAATTCTTAACACGAGCATGAAGGACCCCATGCCATATAGTTCCAAGTGCTAATTGTGAGGGGTATGAATGGCGTAGTAAATTAAAAGAAAATTATCATAGGCGTAGCTGAGATATTAGGCCAAGCCAAGAGAATTTTCATATTATTTGATAAGAGGGTTGGATTATTGATATAAACTATAAATATGATTGTTGGTAATAGCTTTTAAATAACTAAGAGGTGTATAAGAATTAGTGACTTCATAATACAACTATTTAAAAAAGAAGAAGCCATACTACATGATGTTAGAGGTAATTAGTAAACCCAAGGTTATATATAACTTGTATTTATTTAATATGATTTATAGCACTAATATGATTTATAATATAATACTATAAATTATATTTGAAAATAAAAAGTTATTTATGTAATTAAAATATGGACTATTTAAATATAATTAAATTATAATTAGGTATTATATAAGTTTATATATTTTAATATTAGAATAATATTTCTAATATAAATAAAATTTATATAATAAGATTTATAATATTATATAATATTGTTTATATTATAGTATATAGTTTATAAATAAAAAAGAAACCATATATTAATTTTTTTAAATGAAATTATATATTAATTTATTTTTTAGTTTCATTTACATTAATATTGTTATATAAAATAGATATAAAACAAAGATTGAAAATATTTTTTCTTAATAGTCAACGTTAATTTAATAATTTTAAACTTGATATTATAAGTATTATTATTAAATTACAATTATCTAAAATTAATATAAAATTATATTATTTAATATAAATATGGAAATATTTTATTTATCATTAACAATAAAATAATTGGTTTATGATTAATATATTTTTATTTCAATTATTATATATTAATTAGATATAAAATAAATTACCATACATTAAAATCAAAATCAATATATTAATTTTGCATTCCATTTACTTTATATAAATAAAAAAAATTATATATTAATTTTTTTAGTTTGAATTACATTAATAGTTTTATAGTCAACGTTAACTTAATAATTTTAAACTTGATATTATAAGTATTAGTATTAAATTATAATTAAAACTACGTTAATAAAAAAATTAAAGAGTTAAATATTCGGTGGCGTTTCAAGTTTTAAGCTCCGGTATTTCGTGTAATGAGCCATCATTTACTTTTATGTCACGTGCTTTTCTGTTGTTTTTCTAATTGATGCAATTTGAAAAAGAATCTAAACAAGAATCACTTCGTTACTTATTAATCTAATTGTAATAAAAAAAGTATTGTAATAGTTTGTTACAGTTTGTTGTAATATTGTGTGATGTGTGTCCGTGTTCGTGCCGCAGATATTGCCAGGTGGATGGGAATCAATATTGCTGCAATTATGTCTGCAATTCAGCCCCCTGAAACACTGGATGGTGCGGCACCCCCTGCGCCATCACTAAATCAACGGAGGGATGTTTGTGCATTGGATGTTAGGTCATAGCCGCCAGATGGAATAATAATAATAATGTTGTTTATTATTAATATTGTTTGGGTGCTAGATGGGACAATAAGAATGTTTGTGTGGTCGTAGCTTGCTAGATAATAAAAATGTTTGGGTTCCTCGCTTGTTGCTAGATAACAGCCAAAACGCTAGTTATATGTAAAGTTGGAGCTATGGATCTAGATAAAGCGAGACTCCATTACTCTTTATGTTTTCTTGTGGTGCAGGCCTCTGATTATGACATGCCTGGCCCCTTTGATTAATAAGATTTGGCCACTTTAATGGCGGTGTGTTTATAATAAGTTCTTACTCTTTTGATTACTTGTTTATTAATGGTTTAAAAACTTATTTGTGGTTTATTAATCGTATGGAAATTTATTTTTGTGTTTTTCAAAATGGTAAGAATATTTCATTTTTCTTATGGATTAGTTTTCTATTTAAATTCATTGTGTAATTGTGTTTAAATGTTTATTTGTGGTTTAATTGTATGAACAAATATTTTGTGTTTTCCAAACAATCAAGAATATTTCATTTTTCTTATGATTTAGTTTTCTATTAGGTTAAGGGTGATTAAAAAATTGTATAAATATTCATTATAAAGTGATTGTAATAGGCTCAAAAGTGAGAGGCCCTCCCTTTAGTTATGATGGAAGAAATTTCCTTTTAATAAGTAGATGGACACTTTTTATAATGTATAAAGGTTGATAAGATATAAAACGTATATGTAAAAAAAATTCCTCCATAATTTTTAAAATAGGTTTTTTTTTTAATTTTAACACTTTAACCACAATTAATCAAACTCTTGGGGACTAAAAATTACCACTATAATAGGACGAAAAGCATAAAGAACTCTTTTTTCCACACTTTATGACATCACATAATGAATAACTCATAATTTCAATGTCAACCCTGATTAAAAAATGGTACAAATATTCATTATGAAGTGATTGTAATAGGCTCAAAAGTGAGGGGACCACCCTAGAGTTATGAAAGAAGCAATTTATTTTTAATAAGTAGATGGACACTTTTTATAATGTATAAAGGTTGATAAGTTATAAACACACCTCAAATTGGCTCACAAGGAAAGGCTCCATAATTTTAAAATAGGTCTTTTAATTAAAATACTTTAGCCATAATTAAGCAAGGGAATGGACCACATATATCTAAAAAATGACTTTAGAATAAGCCTAAAAGCATAAAGAACATGCACATGAAATGGGCCTAGGAGGAAAGGCTTCATAATTTTTAAATGAAGTGTTTTAATTAAAATACTTTAACCACTATTAATCAAGGGCTAGGATCACATATATGTAAAAATTGACACTATAACAGGAAAGGCTTCATAATTTTCAGAATAGGTATTTTAATTAAAATACTTTAACCACACTTGATCAAGGGCTTGGACCACATATATGTAAAAATGGACAATATAATAGGTAGAAAAGCATAAAAAATTCTTAGTTCCACATGTATATAACAACACATGATTAATAACTCATAATTTCAAAAAACCTATTTTTGATTTACAGTTGTTGGATATAAGGATATTTGTGATATTGTTTCATATTTACTATATATATCTGACATATTATTTTTTATATATTTAATATTGAAATATTTTTTTATAATTAGTTGCATGGATGTGCCAGAACAATGTACATGTGGAAACACTTGTACATAGCATAAAATATATATATTCTAATAATGTAAAACTTAAGAATGCACAAACAAAAGGCTAAAAGATGAATCTAAGGAGTAGAAATTGTTGAGTAGTTCAATCAAAAAAATTCTAATGGAATGTCATCTTCAGTGATCCATTCATGATCAACTTTTGACATTTTCCGTTTCTTAATTTGAAATTTTTTATTTGATTGGACTTTTATCAACTTTATGCGTCATCACACACCAAGTGACTATAGTGACAACTTATGACATTAGTTTCATAGTCATGAAAGTAAAAAAAAATCCAAATTTGATGAGTTTGTTTGATCATTTATATCAATACGATATTTGTTCTGAAATAAAGTCAACTTTCCACAATCATTGCATTTTTTACCACCAACAGATTGCTTATGGTAAAATAATTCATGGTTTTCTCTTGCACATAGAATTTGAGATTTGAAATCATGGATAGTGGAAGGAGGAGGTGAATATTTCCAAAATGTTTTACCAAAATTAAGGAATGTGTCAGAATATAACTCAAATTCCACATGATAACGAAAACAACAAGTGTCGTGTACAGTGATAGGTTTAACATACCATGGTTTTTGTTGCACAAATTCAACGATTGAGACATTAATTTCACGATTATCTTCTATGAAGTTGTTGAACAACTATATTTAAGTGGTGTCTAAGATATGTTTTGCATGTTATTTGCATTGATTTCATGCTATTCTTCGTTGCATCACATCCCTTTATTTTGGTGAAACACAAGAATCTTTCATCTAATATTCATATATTATTTTTTTAACATATTATCCAAGTCTATATTTGTATGGTTGCATACAAATAACTTGACAACAAGCGATTCCATCATTTACATCTATTTGCAATGGAAATTTCTGATGTTTGTGCAAAGTTTTTCATGAGGTCACTAATTCTTGTGCCATAGATTTTACCAAATGATTTTGTTTAGTGCTTGATGAAACCATTGCCCAATGTATTGCTCTACGTGCATCTAAATCACTTTTGTTTCTAGATCTTCCAATTGACATTAAAGAACTGTTTATATTTTGTATCACATTTTCCTTCATTTTTTATCTTTGGTTCATTTTTTAATACCCAATAAAGTCGTAGATTCCTTTAATTTATTTGATAGTAAGAGAATTTCAAAATATGGGCTTGAAATACCACATTTTCATCTTTGAATAACATATCAATAATGGCTTAACACGATATCGTATAACATGGTGAGCTTTTTTATCTCCATACGTGTCGATGTCAACATTTTCTAACATCTCATCATCGATATTGATTTCATCTGTACATATTAGAATTAAATGTACAAAATGAGATTACATATGCAATAAATAATTAAATTAATAAATATCTATAATTTAAATAATACACTTTCAACATATATATATACATACCTGGGGATTCAATTTATTCACTTGAATTTTTTTCAACATTTTCAACAACTTCAATCATTGGTTGACTACATATTTCACTTTTTAATTCAAAATTTTCCATCTCATCTTCAATGTTATGAGGAATATCTCTCTTTGTTTACATTGCCAAATATTTTTGAAATTAGTTCATCAAATAAAAATTAAGTTTCACAATACACTAGTTAAATTTTAAATATCATTTATAATATTTACATTTACATAGCTGGTTTAACTTTTAGTTGAGGTTGATTTTCCATTTCAATATTTGAGCGTTATTCTCTTCTTTTTATTGCAATATTCTCTACCATGTTCTCTCTGAGTCTCAGGGTCTCTTGTTCGATCATATTTTCTCTTGCAATTTATTTGATTCCCCATGATAATTTAGTATGAAGCTAAAAAATGCTCCTTTCAAATTCTGCAAAAAACACTCACTATCAAACTTTCGACAAAAACTCAATTCAAAAAAGAATCACAAAAGATTTAATTTAAAAAAAAAAAAAACTCACTTTAATTTTTTTTTACAAAAGACATACTTGAACCCAAAACACTTACCTATAAAAATTCCGCCAAAAAAACATCTTTTAAAAATGAAGCTCATAACATTTCCTTCCAAGTCCTACAGAAAATTTTCACTTCAAAAATTTAGACAAAAACTCTATTTAAAAAATCGTTATAAAATATTTACTTCAACCCAAAACACTTACTCTAAAAAACTGGCACTTTAAGAAATACCTCCTAAAAATGTCCTTTGAAAATTAAGCTCGAAAACCCTTTGAAAATTTAGCCCAAAAAGTTTCCTTTCTAAATTTAGCCCAAAAAAATTCCTTTGCAAATTCAGCCCAAATGAAGAAATGTGTGAAAATAATGTTTATGTTTTTGGCTATTTATATAGTTGTGAAATTTCTTTTTTGGGAGGGGCTTCATCAATTTTTTTTTTCCGGCCGACGCGATTTGCAAGAAAAATTTTGGCCGAACTTTTTTGTCATTAAAACTAACGGGACGGAGCAGCAAAGAAACATTTTGCTGAAGTGTTACAAAAGTCTGGCTGAACTAAGACGTTTGCAACTACGCTCCAGCTTGGCTATGATCACATTTCTTCACCTTTGGAATGGTTAAACTCCATCAAACGTTATGAATTAACTTTCAGAACCAAGTCTAGTATTTGCAAAATTCAATCTACTTTCAGGAAATTTAACATCTATGGAATTCCATAGACATTTATTAATTTTAATTAATTTTTTAATAAAATAGGTGCAAAAAATTTCTGAAGGTCATTATGATTCACTGAAATCAAAATTCTATATCTCCCAATATACACTGTAAAAAAAATTGAAAAATTTATGGTGCATTACATTGGTCTGTCGTCTATATTGGGTAGTTTTTAGATTTTTAGTTTATAACTAATATGTTGAGAAACATGACGCGGGCAGAAACATACTCCAAATATGCAATTTTTTCATATTCCTTCAGTTCAAAAAATTCTTGTAATTATGATATGCATGAGTTTGTTTCATAAATATAATGGTATCGAAGTAGACCTTTTCTAAATTGTTGTAACACATAATTTTTCTCAAAAACACAAGCCGCTTTTCAAATAATACACCAATGCCTCTCAACATTACTTTTTATGAATCCTTTGATTGTTAAATAACACACACTCAAAGAATTGTTAAGTTGACATATCAAATGTGAATAAAAAATTTCCAAAGAATAAGTAATATATAGCTAATGAAATTTCTGACAAGTTTCTTTTTTATCGTAAAATGAAATTATAAACAAAAAATTTGTTTTGGCTTATAGAATGTTGAAGAACTTCTAAAAATGATATTTTCTTCTCAAAAAAGGGTAAAAAGTGTAACCCAACACCACATTTTCACAACCTCATTCTGGATAATTCTAAAGTCACGTGGCTCTTACTGGTACAAGGTTAGGTGGTGACAGGTCTGTCCCTACATCGCCAATGCTTGGATCTGACTGCCAAGATTAGCTAGGATGGGTTATGGGGCATAACCACCAGCTCCCTTGGCTATTCACACTCCCATTGGTACCTTTATTCGTCATATAGATCTCTGCTCTCATTATTTATTGTTCATGATTAATGAAATCTTTTCCACAATCTAGGTCTAATCATTTTTTCTTTCCCTTATGAAATCCATCGTAGTTTTGATTTATATAAGTTAGCGTTTATGGTTAATGAGGTTAATTTCAATTATAGGGTTTCATCCAGGGTTGTGATCCTTCAATGCTTTGTAGAGGTCATGAACTTTGTGTGCGATTCGACAGATAACGCGATCCAGATTTCATGCAGGAACGCAACAGAATACATATATAACCATAAGCACAAAGATGCAGCGGAAATAATGATTCACTTTATTAATAAAAAAAATGACTGAAATAAACAGCTAAGGTGCTGGTAGGTGTATCTCTGAGAAGAGATGTGGCGACTACAGACCTCTGAACTGTTTTACAATGAGCCATAATGGAAATGAACAGCTCGGGTACTGTAAACGCTTATCTATGAGAAGAGATGTGTCAGCTACCAGCCCCTGAACTGTGTTACAATACAGACATGATCAGAACAAGCGAGCTAGGGCACTAGTAGCGCTTATCCCTGAGAAGAGATGTGTCAGCTCCCAACCCCTTGAACTATGTTACAATCATGCTTGAAGGCCTATTTATTGTTGAGAAACAATGTAAAATATGAAATGTCCAAAAACATAACCCTAGGAGATGAAGCACCAAAATTGTGGGTCCCGTTTGGGTAAGTTGGTGTTTCAACTTCCCAGGGATGTAACTTTGGCATCTGATCTCCGTTTGATGCACTCAAAAGCTCGTTAGAAATATCTATTTGAGGACTACAACTATTGAAGGAACAACATTGGTAATACACCAATGTTACTCCCTGTTTTCCCAAAAAACATCGTTTAGGGCCTCAAAATGGCTCAGAAAGTTCAAGACCTGAAAAACTGCTAAAAATAGTAAGTTGTGCTGAAACTTACAAAATGAAATAACTGATGGTGAGGGTTAAAATGGACTTGGTGGGTGGCCACCAATATCCACCTAGATCATTAAGTCCCCAAAATGGCTCTAGGTGTACAGGACTCGAAAACCTGCAAAAAATATTAAGTTGTGCTGAAGCTGAAAAACTGAAAGAATTGATGTTGCGGGTCCAAATGGAATACATGGGTCACCATCGATATCCACCTCAATCATTCCTCCCTGTGGGGGGGGGCAGGGGGAATTCTAATGAACTTGGTATTGGCTTTGTCCATGATGTCGCAGACCTGTTGACGGACTTGCTGGATGTAGATGTGCCGCTGGTGGGTAGCTCTTGAAGGATCTGGGAAAAATTATCCATCATTGCGTTCCTCTGTTTCTCAAGGGCCTCCTCGAGCAAGATTTTGATAGGATCTCATGCTCCCTTGTCTTTCTTTCCTGCTGCCATGGGGGGTCATGAGGGTTGCGAGGTTGAACTCCTTATACCCTGGCCGCGTTGGGGACAAGAAAAGAAAAACAGAGAAAGAGAAGACCCCTCTAATACCACTGATCCTGATTTTATGCAGGAACGCAACAAAATACATATATAACCATAAGCACAGAGATGCAGGGGAAATAATGATTCATTTTATTAATAAAATAAATGACTGAAATGAATAGCTAGGGTGCTGGTAGGCGTATCTATACGAAGAGATGTGGTGGCTACAGACCTATGAACTGTTTTAAAATGAGCCATAATGGAAATGAATAGCTAGGGTACTGGCAACGCTTATCTATAAGAAGAGATGTGTCGGCTACCAGCCCCTGAACTATGTTACAATACAGACATGATCAGAACAGGTGAGCTAGGGTAGTGGTAGCACTTATCCCTAGGAAGAGATGTGTCGGCTCCCAACCCCCTGAACTATGTTACAATGAGGCTCGAAGGCCTATTTATTGTTGAGAAACAATGTAAAATCTGAAACACCCAAAAACCTAACCCTAAGAGATGAAGCACCAAAACTGTGGGTCCCGTTTGGGTAAGTTTGTGTTTCAGCTTCCTAGGGACGTATCTTTGGCATCTGATCTCCGTTTGACACGCTCAATAGCTCGTTAGGGCCTCAAAATAGTTTCGGAAGTTCAGGACCCAAAAAAAAGCTAAAAATAGTAAGTTGTGCTTAAACTTACAAACTGAAATAACTGACGGTGAGGGTTCAAATGGACTCAGTGGGTGGCCACCAATATCCATCTTGATCATTAAGTCCCCAAAATGACTCCGAGTGTGCAGGACCCGAAACCTGCTAAAAATATTAAGTTGTGCTGAAGTTGAAAAACTGAAAGAATTGATGCTGCTGGTCCAAATGGAATACATGGGTTGCCACCAATATCCACCTTGATCATAACGAGAGAAATCCATCCTCTATCTATTCAAGGTTCTCAGAATAATTATTTCCTCATTAATATGGAATATGCTTATTGGTAAACCACAGTTCTCGGTCCCATGCAACTCTTATAGGTTAATTTAAATCTTTGCTTTGTTTGGTAATTGTTGCATTATTAACTTCTTTAGGGTTTTCCAGTAGCATGACGAAGATTGCATGGACTTACGACTGTAAAGGTAAATTTCTAAGTCTTTGACTCAACTTACTGATTATATTGGGGTTCATAATTGTAACTTAACCTCGCATATATTAACCATTAAATTTTCTATGACTCTTAGGTTCATTACAAACAATCTCTCCCTTGTGTGATTTTGGGAATCTTGTACTTATGTCAAACCTGTATATAATTTTTGGAGATGGCTTTGTGGCTTGAAACCCTTACTTGATATTTTGTTATAATTCTATACAATTCAGGGTTCCTTTATTTATTGGGATCATGTAAATAATTTTGATAATTAATTACTAATACTGTTAGCAACGATGGTATATTCCTATCAGTTTGGCCCACCAGTTTTACTCGACTGTTACACAACTAGATTGAGACATATATAATCTTTCGACTTATTTCTCCTCTATTATTTCCATATTTTTTATGAGTATTGGTTCATAATTATCATTTATCTCTCTAGTACTTCGACCCTTCGGTATTATTTACAATTGAAATTTTTCTCATTTGAAGTTACGACTACAAATCTATAGGTTATGTGTTGTGATACTTTCAAACGGTAAAGTTCTTTTGGAAATGTCGTTGTGATTTCAACCTGAAACATAAACTGTAACAAAAATCTGTGTTTTATTCATGTGTTACCTCATTATTGTAACTATAAATATAAAGATTTTATTTCTTTCATCTTTAACAAGGACTGCAGATAGTGTTAGCCCCTGTCGGTTTGATAGGAGATATACCTACTATATTCTGTAAAAAGCAGTGTAAAAAGTAAACCACCCTATTTACTACAACTCACTTTTCATTAAAACTTAGTTCAATGTGACAATATATCTGTAGTTCTACATTTCATCCCTTTCTTTTAAGGCAGGGTTAATGAAGACCAAGCATAGCGATATCATTACGGTAGCCATTAAAACCGGAAATGTTTTTGTTTAGGCTACTGACTTGAAATATGAAAGTTATATATATATATATATATTACATATATATGATGTAAGAAAGTAATTGACATTTACCTGAAGTGAATCAAATCAAATCAAATGGTTAGCTTGAGAGTCCAACTTTCAAATTTTCATATAAATTGGCTGAATTCGGAAAATTTCAGAGAACCCACCTTAGTGTTCCCATGTTAGGTCCCTATATTACTAGTATAGTCCCTTGTTGTTGTTAGTGTAACCCCCTTATTGTTATTGTTGTACCCCTGTAAACCCCATATTATTATTATTGTGCCCTTACATTATTATTGTTAGGTCGAATAGGATTATATTGTGGCCCCATGGATTCTTATATATAGAGAGGAGGTTTTGTCATTTGTAGCATCCAAGAATTGTTCATTTATGCAATGTATTGGAGGCTTCTCCCTCGAATTGGCTTATTTCTAAGGTGTTGATCTCTCTTTTATTCTATTTTTGGAGTTGGTTTAACAAAATTTGGTATCAGATATTTGGATTCTAGGGTTTCGTTGCTCCAAATAGGTCATCGTGGAATTTTCGCTATAAATTTTTTTCTACAAAATTTCAGAAGCTGAAATTTTTAAGGTACAAAGCCGAAATCATGAGGAACATCTTCAAAAAATTTCCAAGCTTGGTTCAGAATATTTACAGAGATATGTTTTGTGAAAGTTAGGGCTTTTACAGGCTCCTGAATTTCATCTCAAAGAGGTGATCATGGGAAAATATTCATAACTCTCTCTCTGACCATCGGATTTGAATTCTGTAAAAAGTGGCCACCAATGTACGTACTGGAGTTTCTTGTCTATAAATTTTAGAGCCGAAGGAGGAAACAATGACACGTGGCAAGTCGTACAATTTCTCTCTACTAAAACATTCCATAATTAGGTCATTGTGGGAGATTGGAAACAACTTTGTCTTTAAGAATCCAAACCAGGCAAGACCTGTGGAATTCGAAAGAGAATTCAGAGGGATATCTCAGTGCCAAATTTTAGATATTGAAGATTTGAAATCGCAGAGATAATTCAGTCTCAATATCAAACTCCTCAAGCAAGAAAAAGGTGAGTATTTTTTTTTTTTTCCGAATTGCATAAGTCTTGTGTAAAAAATTAGTTTTCCAAGGGCCTATTGAGCCTATATAACAGTATTTGGTTCTTAAATTCCCCCTAAAAAGAATTCAACACTCATTAATCCTTTAGAAGGCTCTCCTATGACTCATGAAGATGAAGAATGGCAATATGACATATCAAAATTACAAGAGCAAGTGCAACAAATTTCGCTCTTGCAAAGAGCAACAAAAAATGACATGGAATTTTTGAAGAAATACGTGGAAACTAAGATGGATGCTTTGAATAAAGGCGTGGAATCTAATATGGATGGTTTGAAGAATGGTTTGGAAGTTAAGATGGATGGCATGGAAGCTGGCATGGAATCTAAGATGGATGGCATGGAATCTAAGATGGATGACATAGAATCTAAGATTGATGAAAAATGGATAACATGAAGAATGATCTAAGAGTAGACATGGAAGGTTTGACAAAGTTGATACAAGAAATGTTTCCTAATGGTTAAAAGATAGTATAGAAAACTCATGATGAGAACAAAATAAATGTTAATCGTGATTTCATAAACTCTAATGTTGGAGGGAAGAACCACCATATTCAAAAAATGGATATGAGAAATTTTGATGGCAAGGATCCCGTAACATGGATACTACAGATGGAGAAATATTTTGATCTCAATAATGTGCAAAACACACAAAAGTTACGCATTTCAACTTTAAATTTAGAACAAAATACATTTGTATGGTATCGATGGCTTTGCTCCCGTAAAAAAATTGTCACTTGGCCAATTTTTACGGAGGAAATGATATAACATTATGAGGATACAAAGAGAAACACCTTCTTTAGCCAATTGATAAATCTCAAGAATCCAAATCAGGTAATACATGTGGCATTTGAAAGATAATTCAGATGGCTATCTCAGTGCCAAATTCCAAATATTGAAGATCTAAAATCACAGAGATAATTCAGTTTCAATATTGAGCTCCTCAAAACCAAGAAAAAGGTGTGTATTTGTTTTTCTGAATTTCATAAGTCTTGTATAAAAAATCAGTTTGAAGTGATTCCAAGTGCATATTGAACCTATATATCAGTATTGGGTTCTAAAATTCCCCCCTAAAAATAATTCAACACCCTTTAAGCCCTTAGAAGGCTCTACTACGACTCATGAAGATGAAGAATGGCAACATGACATATCAAAATTACAAGAGCAAGTGCAACAAATTTCACTCTTGCAAAGAGCAACAAAAAATGACATGGAATTTTTGAAGAAAGGTGTGTAAACTAAGATGGATGCTTTGAAGAAAGGCATGGAATCTAAGATGGATGTTTTCAAGAATGGCATGGACGCTAAGATAGATGGCATGGAAGTTGGCATGGAATCTAAAATGGATGGCATGGAATCTAAGATGGATGACATGGAATCTAGGATCGATGAAAAAATGGAAAACATGAAGAATGATCTAAAGGAAGACATGGAAGGTTTGACAAATTTGATACAAGAAATGTTTCCTAGTGGTGAAAAGATAGTATAGGAAACTCATGATGAGAAAAAAATAAATGTTAATCATGATTTCATAAACCCTAATGTTGGAGGGAAGAACCACCCTATTCAAAAAATGTATATGAGGAATTTTGATGGCAAGGATCCTGTCACATGGATACTACATATGGAGCAATATTTTGATATCAATAATGTGCAAAACACACAAAAGGTATGCATTGAAACTTTACATTTAGAACAAAATACATTTGTATGGTATTGATGGCTTTGCTCCTGTAAAGAAATTGTCACTTGGTAAATTTTTACGGAGGAAATGATAGCACATTGTGAGGATACAAAGAGAAACACCTTCTTTATCAAATTGATAAATCTCAAACAAAAGGGTTCAGTGGGGGAGAACATTGAGGACTTCCAAAAATTGAATATAAGGGTAACTGATATTCCATTGGAACATAGGATTGATTTCTTCATAGGGACTTTAAAGGATAACATCCAACATGAAGTTCGAATTTGGGAACCTGATTCATTGGAGAAGGCATTCAGGTTGGAAAGAAAAATTTAATGTAAAATTATTGTGATAAGGAAATCTAACACTCACATCTATAAATATGGAAGTGTTGTTACTCCTAGACTTCCATAACCTACAAGGTTGACACCACAACAATTGGAAGGAAAACGAGCAAAAGGGCTTTGCTACAATTGTAATAGCAAATACACTAAAGGTCATAAGTGCACTGAGAAGAAATTATTTTACATAGATTGTGAAGAGGAGGAAGAAAATGAACAAGAAAGTTCAACAGTAGAGGATATACATTAGGAAGCAGCCCTAGAAGAAGAATAAATGAGTCCAACAATATCATGTAATGCATTGGAAGGAATTACCACTCCTCAAACTCTCAGGATAGAAGAACATATCAAGAAGAAAATGGTAATAGTGTTGATTGATTCAGATAGTACCCATAGTTTATTTCATCGTAAGGTAGCCAAGGAATTGAATTATTTCCTATCCCTAGCACCAGAATGTCAAGTGATGGTTGCAAATGGAGGAACTATAAATTTCTCTCGAAAATTCCATAATATCAAGCTATCCATGGGGGAATATGTATTGAATAGTCCAATTCTTTCCATCCCAATGGGAGGTGTTGATGTTGTAATAGGAGTACAATGGTTACAATCTTTGGGGACTGTAGCTTTTAATTTTCAAGAACTTTTATTGAAATTTTTTTCGGAAGGAAAGGAAATCGAATTACGGGGTATCGCAGGGAAGCCGAGAAATATAATAAGATCATAATTTCATGACAAAGCTTCTGAAGAAGGAAAAATGAGGAATAATTGCACAATTATGCTCATTAGAAGTTCCAACATCAAAATCATCTGTTTCTCCATATCTCCAAAAAGTATTGGATAATCATTCCAAGGTGTTTGATACTCCCAAAGGACTCCCAACTATTCATGATCATGATCATGCTATTCATTTGATTCCAGGAAGTGTTCCTCCAAACATCATGCCTTACAGATATCCTTATGTCCAAAAGAGCAAAATTGAACGTATAATTGCAAAAATGCTAGAGGTTGGTATAATTCAACCAAGTCAAAGTTCTTTCTCTGCTCGAGTAGTATTGGTGCACAAGAAACATGGATCATGGCGCATGTGTCCAGATTATAGGGAGCTCAATAAGATCACTATTAAAGATAAATTTCCTATTCCTGTGATTGCTGAATTATTGGATGAATTACATGGAGAAATTTATTTTACCAAGTTGGATCTTTGTTAAGGATATCATGAAATTAGAATGAAGAAAGAAGATATTCCTAAAACAACATTTCGAACTCATGAGGGTCATTACGAATTTTTGGTCATGCCTTTTGGCCTTACCAATGCACCTTCTACATTTCAAGAGTTGATGAATTCCATTTTCAAACCCTTCCTTAGAAAATTAGTGTTAGTATTTTTTTATGATATACTAATCTACAGCAGGTCTTGGAATGATCATGTTCAACATGTTGACAGGGTGCTCAAACTGTTGGAGGAGAAAAAATTATATGCAAAAACATCCAAATGTTTCTTTGGAGTACTAGAGGTGGAATATATGGGTCATATTATATCTCACGAGGGTGTTAAGGTAGAACCTAACAAAAATAAATCCATTAATGAATGGAAATTCCCAAAAACCATAAATAAGTTGCGTGGATTTCTCAGGTTAGCAGGTTATTATCGCAAATTTGTTAAGAATTATAGGAGAATAACAACACCTATAACAACATTATTGAAGAAATATGCATTTTCGTGGACTCCTGAAGCAAATAAGGCATTTGAACATCTTAAATAGGAAATGTGCCAAGCACCAGTCTTAGCTATGCTAGACTTTAGAAAATTTTTTATTGTGGAATGTGATGCCTCAGGAAATGGAATTGGTGTTGTTTTAATGCAAGAAGGAAGACCCATTTCCTTTGAAAGTCATTCAATCAAAGGAAAGTATTTACAAAAGGATATTTATCAGAAGTAAATGTTGGCAATACTACATGCACTAAAGAAATGGAGACCTTACCTATTGGGAAGACACTTCAAGGTAAAAACTGATCATGATAGTATTAAACACTTTTTGGAAAAAATATTATCTTCAGAAGAGAAAAAAAAATGGGTCACAATGATGTTGGGTTATGACTTTGAAATCAACTACAAAAAAGGGAAGCTAAATGTTGTTGCAGATGCACTCTCAAGAAAGGACGAAGAGGTGGAAGAATTACTTTGTGCCAGATTGGATAACCGAAGCAAGGGATGAATGGAAGAAGTACGACGAAGTGTGGACACTCATTCAAAAGTTGCAGCAAGAACCTAGTGCATCTCGTACATTTAATTGGAAAAATGATTCCTTATGGTACAAAGATTGCTTATATATTTGAAATAATTCCCAACTAAAACAAAAATTTATTTTGGAATGGCACACTTCTCCTTTAGGAGGACACTCAAGTTTTTTTAAAAATTACCATGGGGTGAAGAAAGAATTTTTTTGGGATGGCCTTAAATCTGATATTCAAAATTTTGTGGCAGAATGTTTGGTTTTCCAAAAAAATAAAGTTGAGACAATTAAGACCCCAGGTCTTCTACAACCTTTATCCATTCCAAGTCAACGTTGGGAGGAGATTTCAATGGATTTTATCATAGGTTTACCTAAGTCCAAAGGAAGGAGTGTTATCATGGTGGTAGTTGATAGACTTACGAAGTATGCACACTTTTGTGAATTATCTCGACCATTTAAAGTGAGTACAATTTAGATGCCTCCACGCTTTAGTTATGAAATTGAAGAAAATACACGGTTATATGAATGACATTGAAATGATTTGGGTTAAATAATGGATAGCTTAGACATTTACGACCATAATAGATGAAATTATAGAAGTAAAGTTCGAATTCTTGTTTATACTATTTAATAAGATTACCTTTGCATGCTCTCCAGAAATGTGGTTTCCTGAATGTTTAAATGTTTAAAATAAATTTAGAACAAAATTGGATAGATATCTCCATTTTCTAAGCTTCAGGTCAATACAGTGTGCATCTTTCCTACTGCTGCAAGATCTTCATTTCGGATGGTGTAAATACTGCTATTTTTTTAAATCCTTTTCTTAGTGATGTGTTCGTCTTTGCTTTCATTTTTTTTGGTTCTCTGGGATAATGGTAATATAACTTTCAAATTATGGTAATAGAACTTTCAAAGCCATACTGGAAAGGTCACAAAACCACCTACCAACCAAAGCACATTATTGCATAGACAAACTCAGAAGTGTACACATAAATATTTAGAAAATTAGGGAGAAAATGTATAGTTGGTATAATTTAGGGAGAAAATGTACAATTGATATTAAATATAAATAATAAGCTTACCTACTTGTTTTTTACGTTCTTGATGCAGTTTAGACATGGACTTTGTCTGTGGTTGGAATAGTTGTCATTATACCTTGAATTTTGGGCAACCATTCAATATAATTTTGATGTACTTTCTTCTCTTCCTGTTGCCTCCGCTGCATAAACAGAAGTGTATGGTGTACTATCTTCTCTTCCTAATGCCTCACTGTTGCCTCCGCCGTTGCGTAAACGAAAGTGTATGTATTGTAGTGTATGAGGTACTGGCTTCTCTTCCTAATGCATCCCTGCTGCCTCAGCTGCATAAACAAAAGTGTATGTATTAGCTTTGTTTCCTACTGAATCCACTACATAAATGTATTCGCTTCTCTTCCTGTCGCTATTCCTGGCGTAAATCAATTTAATGCACTTGATGTATTCACTTCTCTTCCTGTGCTCTACTGAGTAAATCAATGGAAAAAGAAGTGACTTCTCCAGTTCTTTGTTGTAAATATGGAAATCAATTTCAATGGACAAAGAACTGACTTCTCCATCTTTATTTTTTGTAAAGATGGAAATCGATTTCACTTCTTCATGACATGCAGCTTTCCACCATGCTGTGGATGTGATCCGGTGGCTTATGGACTACTTTGGATGGATATGTGATGCCTTGGACATATGTATTTATTCACTTAACATTAAATGTTTCCCAAGTATTTCTAACTATGACCTAGCATTAAACAAATTTGAAGTGAAATTTTAAAAGTATTATCCTATGTTTTAATAACATCACACTCTCTTGCTAGCAATAAGAGGTCCAAAGTAAAACTTTGAACAAAAATTTGTTCGATCCAATATTTTTGTTCAAACATTGGGTAAAATGGATAATGCTTGGTTGGTTAAAACAATTTAATGCTCAGTAATGCTCATTGATTGCTATAGTCCCTTTTATGTCGAAGGCAGGGACTAATAAGTTAGGTTTTACATCGACTCTGAGCCTTATTTATAGTTTTTACTTACAGTTTGGCTCAGTTGAGGTTGCACCCTTTTCAATTTTTATTTGTGTAATCAATTTCATATATTATGTTAGGCGACAGTGAAATATTAGGCTTGCTATATATTTATATTTGTTTTAGTGGATATGTAGTCTTGTCTAATTTATTTTTGATTCCTCTAATATAATTAATTTTTTTGTGTTGTCTATTACTTTAATTTAACACCGTCGGTTTCCTTTCTGGTTCTTTTTTCGTATTTCTTGTATTATGGTTCTTTTTTCTTATTTCTTGTATTATGATAACATCTGCTCAACTATTTCTATCTTTGTTGCCTAGCATTAAATTATTACAGAGCTTGTGTTTTGATTACGTTAATACATGGGTCCTACCATTTTCGCTTCTAAAATATATATTTATCGAAATATGGATTATTCGCATAATAGAATTCTATTTGTTAAATTAGTAAGTAACCTATTTAAATACTAACTATATACGTTTAATATAATATTAATAAATCAAAAATCATGTGATTTTCTTGTATTCCACATTAACACATTAAAAAAGGATCTTTTACATGAAGGAACCCTTCCATAAACATCTCATCACAATAAAAAATTCTTCCGCAAGAAAGGCATAACATTTCTTTATAACGAGTCTTTATAGAAAACATGCATATAAATACACATTATAGTAATCACTGAAAATATTCTAGGTTCTCGAATCTAGAAATTTGAATACTTATCTATTATATGTTCTCGAAATCACAAATTCAAATACTTATAATTCTTAGGTCAGGTTTCCAGGAAATTTATAGAGGAGTAGAAAACTCCTCCCAACTAATGAGAATGGTAACCACCAGTTCTCCTCCCGACATAGTTTTCCACTTCTAGAATAGTTTCGCTCCTTTCATAGTTTCCTTAGGTTCCTCTCATGTCCTCTTGGCTTCTTTGGCAAACTCGGGTAATATATATCAAGGGAAAGGGTCTAACTTTCCTCTAACTATATATTAAGTAAAAACTTTTCATTGAGTTATTTTCCCCATAAGTTCCATGTCTTTCCAATACTAGCTTTTAAATAAAATTAAAGTAACTTTAAACATTTAAATTTCCACTAAGCTTTCCAAATAGACCATGGTTTACAAAATCATTTCAATAAAACTAAATTAGTTACTTTTCACTTGGGGTTATTACAATTTAAGTGTTATAGCTTTATATATATATATATATATATATATATATATATATATATATATGTATGTATGTATGTATGTATGTATGTATGTATGTATATATATGTATATATGTATGTATATATATATATATATATATATATATATATATGTGTGTGTGTGTGTGTGTGTGTGTGTGTGTGTGTGTGTGTGTGTGTGTGTGTGTGTGTGTGTGTGTGTATGTATATGTATATATATATGTATGTATGTATATGTATATATATATATATATATATATATATGTATTATTTAATATGACTTATAATATTAAAGTATTATACTATAAAACATATTTCGAAATAAACACCTATTTATGTAATTAAACTTATTGGCTACTTAAATATAATTAAATAATAATTAATTGTTACAATATGTTATATTTTTGTATTTTAATATTAAAATTTTCTTTTAAATATAATTCACATTTACATAATATGGTTTATAATATATTACAATATTATTTTACAAAAAATATTCCAAAAAAAACACCTATCTAATTTGTTTTTCTTTGTATAAAATTGAAATAAAAATACTTAATTTAATATGAACATTGAAATATTTTATTTGTGGCTAACTATAAAATTTTCTTTTACTATTAATATATTTTGGTTTTAATCCAAGTAAACTTAAAATTAATTACATGTAAAGTAATATTAATTCAATATTACTTTACATGGTAATTGTTGACGGTATATTAAGTAATGGAGGTATTACACATCTTTTTAAAAATACTTTCCCAAAAATCATCTATATAGTTCATCTGGGATTTAGTGTGCAAGCAAATTTAAGAAATTGTTCCCCACTCTCTCTATATATAATTCAATTCAAGATTAATAATACGGGTTAACAAAAACAATGAGATATGGTGCAAAACAAACCTTATTAATATTTTTCCTTTTCCAATAGTTTATGTATTGTACACAACACCATCTAGAAAATTTTGAAGTGGGATAGTACATTTAACCCCACAAAAAATAAGGAATAAAACTTTTTTTTTTCGTTATTAATATTTTAACTAAATCTAAACATTTAATTATTCATGAAACTATAAACCACAAAATGAACACAACATATAACACATTCAAATTCAATTTAGTCATTACCAAAATAATTCAATATTAGGTTGACACAATTACTAAAAACATTTAGGATTGATTTTCTAAAAAAATATTGAATCTAAATACACATAAATATAAATCCACCCATTATTTACTAAAAAAAAATTAAATAAATCCAACCATGTTTTACTAAAAAAAGAAAAAGAAAAGAAAGACCCAATTGTAGACACTTATTGCAAAAATATGGGACTATAAATGAAGAATGATGTACAGCGAAAATCCTATAGGGTATTTATTCCGAGTGGTTATTTTTTAGAGCTATCATAACCATAGGATCTAAATGGAGGATCTACATCATTCATCTACGATCTCGTCACATGTAGGGGTTAGAAGTATTGTGTGCATTCTTAACACGAGCATGAAGGACCCCATGCCATAGAATTCAAAGTGTTAATTGTGAGGGTGTATGAATGGCGTAGTAAATTAAAAGAAAATGATCATAGGTGTAGTTGAGATATTAGGCCAAGCCAAGGGGATTATCATATCATTTGATAAGATGATTGATATAGACTATAAGTATGATTTCTAGTAATATGTATTTTTTTAAATAGCTAAGAGGTGTATAAGAATTACTGACTTCATAATACAACTATTTTTTAACAAAAAGGCCATACTACATGATGTTAGAGGTAATTAGTAAACCCAATGTTATATATATATATATATATATATATATATATATATATAATTGTTTTTCTAAATATACCACATAAACCTTGTATTTATTTAATATGATTTATAGCATTAATATGATTTATAATATAATACCATAAATCATATTTGAAAATAAAGAGTTGTTCATGTAATTAAAATATGGGCTATCTAAATATAATTAAATTACAATTAGCTATTATAAAATTTTATATATTTTAATATTAGAATAATATTAGTAATATAAATCAAATTTATATAATACGATTTATAATATTATATAATATTGTTTATATTATAGTATAATATAATATTTTTACATATAAGAACCCTTTCATAATGATCTGGGGTAAATTCCTGATACCCTTTTAATGAGGACCTTTAACTTTGGCTCACGTGTTATAATTGCATCTTAGCAGCATAATATATTGATAACGGAGTTCGTCTAGGAGGGACTAACTCTCTGGGCTTCGGTGTTGAGATGGTCTAGGCCACTGCATTAAGCGTTGGAAATAGTGATGACGTACACGGATGGTATTTTTTCTATCATACAAGGAAAATGCCATCACGCGGGAGTGGTTGGACCTCTTCATGATATGTTTCACTACAATAAATCTCATTCACAAAAAGGACTCCTATCACCATGACAATCTCACTAAATGGTGACTAAAAGTATCCCACCGAACATGAAACAAAGGGATCTCAAACAACATAAAACAAATCCATGATAGAAGTTACATCTCAAATCAAGAACAAAATAAGATTCCACATCAAACATCAAACATGGATCTATACAGCACAATGCATATCATATCAAAGAGACAAAGAAGTACACGATCACACTTCATATACCTCACATCCTCGATCTATCTAAAGAAAAGGACGATAAACTGCTAAATCTAGGTGTAACATCAATCTCGTGGCGTCGAATATCTTGAAAACGACTGCTCACATATTGAATTTTGACAAGGCACTGCCGTTTGAAAAGTGGCCGAAAAACATAAGACTTTGATGGAAAATATGACCGCACCGCTGAAATCATGTCACCGAGAGGTGTAGGATCGATTTTCAATTTGCTGAATTCTGACATTGTCAAAATATGGGCCTTAGGGAATCTTTTAAATTTCCCCTAGATTCCTCAAAGATGCTTCTCCATAGGGAATCTAGAATTATGAAACTTAAAAAATGAGTTTTATCTCACCATTGAGATGCTTGAGAAATTATGAGATAAATGAGTATAAGGTTGACCTCATTCTGACACCAGTGAATTTCAGCCTCCAAAGAATCTGAAAGATTCCCTATAGAATCATGAAGATTCTCCTCCATAGGGAATCTGCAAAACCATTTCTCAAATGGAAAATTTGGCCTAACCATCGTGCTCCCTGCTAAGTTCTGGTTAAAATTCATATATATTTTAATACCTTCTAACAAAAAATTTTTACCTCCTTGGAATCAAAAGATTTTTCCTCGAAATTTGTGCACCATCCTACCTCAAACTGCGTGGTGGGTCTGCCTCTGCCTGGACTGGGCGCAGTGCTAAAAATTGGAGTCTAAATGTAATTTCACAGGGTGAAGATTCCCAAGACTAGGCGGTTGGCACAATGGTTAAAATTTGCAGATGGTTAAGGGGATATCAGGGGATCAAATACCACCTCCCCTCAAATCCACATTGTAATAGTTTATTTTGGTTGGCGTGTTTTAAAAATGGGTGGGTTCAGGATCAACTTGAGCGGCCCACCCAAAAAACCCGCTGGAATTTGTTATATATAACATATGTTATGGGAGTTATGGTTGGGGTGGTGGGTTTGACCGCATACCATCCCACCATATATATTCATTTGTTATATGTTATGCGGTGGTTGCGTGGGTCTGGCGGGGTCATGGCCGCCTGCTAAAAATTATATTTAATTTGTTATATGTGGATCCAATGGGGTTGGCGAGGGTCATGGCCCACCACCCCTTTTTTATATATTTTTTGTTTATTAAAAGAAACCACTCCTATTTAAAAATTTGTTAATTTTACTGAACGATTCAAATTAACGACCCCACAATTTCACTCAAAATCCGACCGGAACTAGTCGAAATCTATGTAATATCCTCAATTTTACTGCTTTTATTATAGAGTTGAATAGTCCTAAAGGGTCAAATGGATACAAGGGAAACAAATTATTTTGGACATATTTTATTATTTAAATTTAATAAAATTAAAATGGAATTAATTGTGAAAATACTAGAGTATAATTAGAGATCAGGAATCCAAGTCCATGAGGATGGATAAGGTTCCCAATACTTTCCCAGTTCTCCAAAAATCCTTGGAGAAAAATAAATTAAATATTAAAAAATTAGATTGGAGAAAAAAATCTAAAAAGATACCCCACTAAAGAAGAAATTTACTCGGAATAGGTGGAATAAAACTAGAGAGAGGAAAAAACTAGTTTTAAAGTATTTTTGTGGAAAAAACAAAAGGAAAGCCTAGGAAAAAAGGAAAACAACATCCTCATTGACTGGACATAGTCATGGAAACAATTTGATGGGACAACAGGCTTAAATAAGAAAATTCTGGGTAGACAAGAGGTTGTCTACTTCTAGAAGGAATTGATCTTTGCTCGGGAGGAGCTGTGGAAAAAGAGATCATAGGTTGGGTGGAAAATAGTCTACTAGAATTGGTATGCATGAAGTTAAAATAATTGTGAAGAAATTATCTAGATCTTTCAAGGACTATATTCTGTGTATGACAATAATGTGAAAATTTCTATTTGGTTTAAGCTGTTAGATCTATGTGTTTAACATAATCTTCTATAATAAATATAGTATAGATCTGTAGTGTTTCACAAATAATTATGAGAAGAGTATCAACTCTCAGATTTTCTAAACCTTGAAGTAGGCTTAAATATGAGGTTAGTTGAATTATCTAAATCAGTTTATGAAGAAAGAAAATACAGTAGAATTATTATACTAACCATGAAATTATGTTAAATAAACTAATACATAATGAAAGCAAGTATGTCTGTTAATTAATTTGAATTTATAATATTCAGAGAAAATCTTCTATTGTGGTAAAATTAGAAGATCTGAACATTATACCTAAATCATAATATTTTGTCAGAATTGCAGTAAGGAATTCATAAAATATTAGTCAAACTAAAATACAGATCCTATAGAATACATCATATGAGGAATGGTAAAAGCTGAAAAAATTTAGTTGGATGGTAAACTAATTATTACGTAAACCTGAGAGTATTCAATAAGGGAACGTAGGCTATGAAGGCGTTGAATTCTCAGAACAGAGAAGAACGAGCGACTAAAGAAAATGAAAATTTTAAGATTATGAGAAACCACCATTATAATTAAGAAAGGAAGTAAAGATATAGAAGCATAATGCTTACCTAGAAAGGATTGGAAATTCCGCAAGGAGGTGAGAAGTTGAGAAATTCCATGTGTGGCAGAGGGAATGGTTCTCACATAGTAAATCCTTCACCTGAGTTTTATCTAAAATGCATTAGACAGTCACAATTTTAATTGGAAATCGAATTGCAAAGAGGACAAAATTAACCCAGAACTGAATTCAACTCTCAAAAAACAAAAATGAAATTTCTCAACCAATACAACATGGTATCCAAAGGCATAATCGTATTTGAGAAATACACAAACAGGGGAAGTCTCTGACTTTGCATGCGGGAGGAGATTTTTACCATTTGCATTTTCACAACGGTATAATAAATTGACTAAGGGACTCTCTATGAAAGACGTAGTGTTATGGGGATGAACCCATCACTGCAACCTTGATAGAAAAATCGAATTAGTTATAGAGATAATGTGGTAAAATAATAATTTCAAATCGAAAGAAAAAAGACAGAGACCTGTAAGTTTAAATCAACACCATAGAGTTTAAAAACAATGTGGGAGTTAAGTTATTACATGATAAATTTGATGAGATTGAAGATTTTAACCTCGATGCCATGAACTGGGTTTTTCCGCTTAGGTCAAACACAATATTCCTTGAATCCAAGTGACTACTGCATAAACAGAGATGAATAAAAGGAAAGAGAGATACAACTAAAACGTAATGGAGGAAGAAAACCCTAACCACAAATAAGGTCAAATCTCAATCCTCCACGCATAACATATCCAATGATCGAGATTAATCAAGTAGCTATAGGGTTAAATCAATAAGGGAATGAACCATGTGATGGTTGTAATAACTGAGTACTGTAGAGTAAATGAAATAAGATCTCGAGACAATAATACGATTCAAACATTGGATGTAACAGCATACGGAGCTAGATTTCCATTAAACCATTCATAAATACCGAAATTGTTTTATACCTGTTGCCAGGTCACGTAGTGAATGACGTGGATAGCTCCTGAGAAAAAATATATTTGTGCATATACCTATGAAATTAATATCTATTCCCATAGTTTCATAATAACAACATGGAAGGAAAAATCCAACGAAGACATGTAAATGAAAAGAGGAAAAATCGAAACTAAGGTTTCATATATATATATATGTCAAATGGGAATAAGTATAGTTACATAGATGTGTAATGTAACACAATAAATGTGAGTTATATGAATAAAATATGAATTGTGATGAATTGGAAATTATATTTTTTGTGGATAAAACTTTGGGAATGGGTAGTTTGGGAAAATAATTATATAGTAAGAGTTAAGGGTGAAACCTTAACTACAAAGTATAATTATCCATTGGAAGAGAGTTGGTCAACTAAATGACATGGAAACTAATTAGAAATATGTCTTTGGGCTATTGACCTAAGAAGAATATTTCAATAGTAATAAAAATCATGATAGTATTATTATGGTAGAAAATGCACCGACATATCCATCATGTTATAATTACACAATTGGTAAGAAATTTCGCTGACAGTAATTGAGAATAAAATATAATTGAAGATAATTATTGAATGAAAATTCGACAATAATTAGACAAGAGTACAGGAAACAGAAAGTCTGTTAGATAGTGTTTGTCAAGGTGTTACGAAACACATTAAGTTTGTTGTATGTGAATTGTATTAATTCAATAAATAGAAAAAAAAGTTGTGGAAGCAGGGCTGTTACTAATGGTATCAGAGCCCATGTTAAAACACTAGGCCTAAATGTATGCTCACGTCTGAAAATCAAATCCATGAATTATATTGTTGTAAATTGTTTTCTTTTTTTAAACAAATGCACACTAATATTTACTTTTGTGTACAGTGAATTAGTGCAGAACCGTAAAGCTGAAACTATGAGTGAAGGGGATGATTTGTATGTAAAACTGGGTGGTGTAGAAAATACACCTTTTCGGGAATCACACATCATATGCAAAGATAAATGGTGCAACTGAGAACCCACAGTGAAATATTATCGCTATCCAACGAAGATCAAGAAAGGTTGATCAAAGAATTTTCCTCCAGGGCCAGTCATGAAGGTTAAAGTTTTGATAGAAAGAGAAAGGAAACTGAAAACCACTCAGAAGGATCCGAGGATGGTGAAGCCTTCAGAAAACAGTCCAGAAGGACGAAGGAATTGCAAGGAGAATTCCAAAAATTCAAACCTTCCACTTGTGATGGTGAGAAGGAGGAAGATGTAGAAGCTCGTCTTCTAAACATGGTAAAATACTTCCAATTTTATGAATATGGAAGTAACTTGAAATCCAGGTTGGATATTTATCAATTAAAACATAAGGCATCCTTGTGGTGGGAAGAAATGAAAATGTTACATGTGCTAGATGAGAAAAATGTCACTTGGGAAGATTTCCAACTAAACTTAAATCTAGATATCTGAATGAAAAATACTATGATGAAAAAGCCAAAGAGTTTCATGAGCTTAGATTGGGAGAAATTACCATAAATGAGTTTGTTACCAAATTTACCAACCTTCTTTGCTATGTACCTTATATTAGGGAAGAGAAGGCCAAGGTGCAACGATTTTTAAATTGCCTACCTACTATATAAAAGGAGAGGATAGAATTTGGTAATCCCAAGACAATGGATGAAGTTGTACGCAAGGCAAGAATGTGTTATTAGTAGTTCAAAGGCAGAAATGAAAAAGAAAAAAACTGGAAGAACAAAGAAAAAGAAAAAGTTGGCTCTAGTGGAAAAAGAGTAAAACTAGCATACTTGAAGAAATTTGGTAAAAATCACCAAAGGAAGAAGTTTAACAAAACTGGAGAAAATCAACCAGCCCTTTCAGAAACATGATCCAAACAAATAGATGGAAATAGTAAAAGAGATGGAATTGTACAAATGAGGGAGCCACTAAATTGCTGGGGTTGTGGAGAACCTCATCTTCTATGAGACTGTCCTCTATGAACCATTCAAAACATTCAAGTGCTGAGAGAGGCAACTACTGTAAATGATGTGGCAAGAAACATTCCTAGAATCAGTGTTGCACTGGAATATCATTAAGTTGAACACTAATCAACCATGGTCGAAATAGAAGGTATTATTGTTGAAAAACCTATTTATGTTTTGATAGATCCATGTGAAAATTTAAGTTATATAAGTTCTCAGATGGTGGAAACATGCAAACTAAAGTCAGAAAAGTTTCAGCAAGCATGGTTAGTTCAGTTAGCTGCATGAACAAAAATAAAAGTAACCCATAAATTACCAAATATTTCTATAAATTTAAATGGATATGAAACTGAATTGAATTAGAATATTTTGCCTCTAGGCACCTATGATGTGTTAGTGGGAATCGACTAGTTAGAAAAACAGAAAGGCATACTAAATTTTTTAGATAAAAAAATACACTATATATATGGTGATGGAAAACTAATGATAGTGAAAGGGGAACCCAAACCAATATCAGGTAGACAGATTTCAGCACCAGAAGGGGAATTTCTTTGAGAGCCACTTGGCATCCTGCCACGGGAAGAAATTGAGCTCCAGAACATAACAATAGCCAGGGTGAAAGTGCAGTGGAGGCACTTACCACCCGAAGAAGCTACTTGGGAGCGAGAGGAAGATATGAAGGAAAAATATCCATCATTTTTTGAAAATATGCATGTCGGGTCTTCCTCTTCCTGGACTAGGCACACTACTAAAAATTGGAGACTAAATGTAATTACACGGGTGAAGATTCCCAAGACTAGGCGGTTGGCACAATGGTTAAAATTTTCAGATGGTTAAGGGGAGGTCAAGGGATCAAATACCACCTCCCGTCAAATCCGCATTGTAATATTTTATTTTGGTTGGCGTGTTTTAAAAATGGGTGGTTTCGAGATCAACTTGAGCGGCCCACCCAAAAAACCACTGGAATTTGTTATATATAACATATGTTATGGGAGTTATGATTGAGGTGGTGGGGTTGAATGCATACCATCCCACCATATATATTAATTTGTTATATGTTATGCGGTGGTTTCGTGGGTCCGGTGGGGTCATGGCCGCCTGCTAAAAATTATATTTAATTTGTTATATGCGGATCCAATGGGGGTGGCGGGGGTCATGGCCCAACACCCCTTTTTTTATATATTTTTTGTTTATTAAAACAAACCACTCCTTTTTAAAAAATTGTTAATTTAATCGAAGGATTCAAATTAACGACCCCACAATTTCACCTAGAATCCAACCGGAGCTGGCCGAAATCTATGTAATATCCTCAATTTTACTACTTCTATTAGACAGCTGAATAGTCCTAAAGGGTCAAGTGGACCCAAGGGAAACAAATTGTTTTGGACATATTTTATTATTTAAATTTAATAAAATTAAAATGGAATTAATTGTGCAAAGACTAGAGTATAATTTGAGATCAGGAATCCAAGTCCATGAGGATGGATAAGGTTCCCAATACTTTCCCAGTTCTCCAAAAATCCTTGGAGAAAAATAAATTAAATATTAAAAAATTATATTGGAGACAAAAATCTAAAAAGATACCCTAGTAAAGAAGAAAGTTACTCGGAATAGGTGGAATAAAACTAGAGAGAGGAAAAAACTAGTTTTAAAGTACTTTTGTGGAAAAAACAAAAGGAAAGCCTAGGAAAAAAGGAAAGAAACATCCTAATTAATTGGACGCAGTTATGGAAACAAGTTGATGGGAAAGCAGGCTTAAATAAGAAAATTCTGGGTAGATAAGAGGTTGTCTACTGCTGGAAGGAATTGATCTTTTCTCAGGAGGAGCTGTGGAAAAAGAGCTCATAGTTTGGGTGGAAAATAGTCTACCAGAATCAGTATACATGAAGTTAAAATAGTGGTGAAGAAATTAGTTAGATCTATCAAGGATTATATTTTGTGTATGACAATAATGTGAAAAAATCTATTTGTTTTAAACTGTTAGATCTATGTGTTTAACAGAGTCTTCTATAATAAATATAGTATAGATATGTAGTGTTCCACAAATAATTATGAGAAGATTACCAACTCTCATATTGTCTAAACCTTGAAGTAGGCTTAAATCTGAGGTTAGTTGAATGATCTAAATCAGTTTATGCAGAAAGAAAATACAGTAGAATTATTATACTAACCATTAAAGTATGTTAAATAAACTAGTACATAATGAAAGCAAGTATGTATGGTATTTAATTTGAATTTATAATATTGAGAGAAAATCTTCTACTGTGGTAAAATTAGAAGATCTGAACATTATACCTAAATCATATTATTTTGTTAGAATTGCAGTAAGGAATTCATAAAATATTAGCCGAACTAAAATACAGATCCTATAGAATACATCATATGAGGAATGGTAAACATAACTTCAATAATGGAAGTAGAGTATATTAGATTATAATCAATTAGATTATAATCAATTAGATTAAGTCAGGAGACCTAGATCCATATACATATACTGTCCAAGTAAATTTATGTCCAATTATTTATACAAATTTTGGGATTTTGTCCCAAAAATTATAAGCACATAATCTCTATGATAATTATTCAGATGTATAATAAAAAAAGTCCTCAAGGAGGTTACTAGACCAACCTGTAAGAGGAAATCCAAAGTTACTATGTCACTGTTGGACATATAAACTTCTAGAAAAAGCTGTAAAGTGAGACATTATGGTAGAGGTTACCACACATAATAGAAAATTAGGAATTAGTACTGGTGTATAGATTCCAGATAATAGCAAAAATTGAAAGTATAGATAACAACAAAAGTATAGGTAATAATTACCTTTCTGATAGTCACGGAGAAATAAAGTTGTAAGTAAAAGAGATTTTGAAGTCAGTAAAATGAAGAATTGAGGAACCAAAGAATCAAAGAAATTATTAATTAAAATCAAGAAAAGTCGTACCTGAAATTCTTCTACAGCATACTGAGTCAAATTGAAGGAAACGTGGAATTGTCAAATTCTTTTACAATTTAGGGAATAAAATTATTAAATTGTGTCTGTACAAATTATCAAAATTAAATAAAAGGTAAATCATTACAAATGAGAAATTCTAATAAGTAGAATAATTGTACAAACAAATGGAGTTACATTAATCTCCTATGCTTAATGAATAAATGACACAGTAGAAAGTATAGAGACTTGAATTGTGAAGACTCAGGAAAGTAATCTGCGAGATTGTAATAGAGGTAATCGATATTCATTAACTCAGAATAAAGTTAAAATTATTATCTCTGAGATTTATTTAAATTCTAAACCATAAGTATAAACTAAATGCTGAAAAAATTTAGTTGGATGGTAAACTAATTATTATGTAAACCTGAGAGTATTGAATAAGGGAACGTAGGCTATGAAGGCATTGGATTCTCCAAACAAAGAAGAGCAAGTGAGTAAAGAAAATTAAAAGTTTAAAATTATGAGAAACCAACATTACAATTAAGAAAGGAAGTAAAGATATGGAGGCATAACACTTACCTAGAAAGGATTGGAAATGCCACAAGGAGGTGAGCAATTGAGCAATTCCATGTGTGGGAGAGGGAATGGTTCTCACGTAGTAAATCCTTCACCTGAGTTTTAACTAAAATACATTAGACAGTCACAATTTTAATTCGAAATCGAATTACAAAGAGGACAGAATTAACCCAAAACTAAATTCGATTGTCAAAAATAAAAAATGAAATTAATCAACCAATACGAGATGGTATCCAAAGGCATAATTGTATTTGAGGAATATGCAAACAGGGGAAGACTCTGACTTTGCATGTGGGAGGAGATTTTTACCATTTGTGTTGTCACAGCGGTATAAGAAATTGACTAAAGGACTCTCTATGAAAGACGTAGTGTTATGGGGATGAACCCATCACTGAAACCCTGACAAACAAATCGAATTAGTTACAGAGATAATGTGGTAAAATAATGATTTCAAATCGAAACCAAAAAGACAGAGACCTAAAAGTTTAAATCGACACCATAGAGTTTAAAAAAAATGTGGGAGGTTAGTTATTACCTGATAAATCTGATGAGATTGAAGCGTTTAACCTCGACGCCATGAACTGGGTTTTTCCGCTTAGGTCAAACAAAATATTTCTTGAAGCCAAGTGACTACTGTGTAAACAGAGATGAATAAAAGAAAAGAGACATACAACTAAACGTAATGGAGGAATAAAACCCTAACCACAGATAAGGCCATATCTCAATCGTCCACACATAACATATCCAACGATGGAGATTAATCAAGTAGCTATAGGGTTAAATCAATAAGGGAATCAACAATGTGACGGTTGTAATAACTGAGTACCGTAGAGTAAATGAAATAATATCCCGAGACAATAATACAATTCAGACATTGGATGTAACACCATACAGAGCTATATTTCCCTTGAACCATTCATAAATACTGAAATTGTTTTATACCTGTTGACAGGTCATGTAGTGAATGACATGGAGAACTCCTGAGAACAAATAACTTTGTGCATATACCTATGAAATTAATATCTATTCCCATAGGTTCATTATAATAGTGTGGAAGGAAAAATCCAACGCAGACATATAAATGCAAAGAGGCAAACTTGAAACTAAGGTTTCATATATATATATATGTCAAATGGGAATAAGTATAGTTACTTAGATGTGTAATGTAACACAATAAATGTGAGGGATATGAATAAAATATGAATTGTGATGAATTGGAAATTATATTGTTTGTGGATAGAACTTAGGGAATGGGTAATTTGGGAAAATAATTATATAGTAAGAGTTAAGGGTGAAACCTTAACTATAAAGTATAATTATCCATTGGAAGAGAGTTGGTCAACTAAATGGCATGGAAACTAATTAGAAATATGTCTTTGGGCTATTGAACTAAGAAGAATATTTCAATAGTAATTAACATCATGATAGTAGTATTATGCTAGAAAATGCACCGACATATCCATCATGGTCTAATTACACAAGGGGTAAGAAATGTCGCTGACAGTAATTAAGAATAAAATATAATTGAAGATAATTATTGAAGGAAAATTCGACAAGCTGTGAGGAAAATAAATTTCCTGTTTTGATAAAAAATAAAACTGCATTGTTTTGTAGTAATCAAAGAGATCACAGGAGGCGGTACTACCTCCAGTATCCTGTATAAGTGATTTCCCAAAGTAATAATAATGGCACGAGGCCTCGACTCATACACAACATGTCGCCACCACAAGTATGGTTGCCCCAATAATACATTAGCTACATCGAGAGGAGAAACATCACACAATACCTCATCCGTGAATGGCTTGATGTTGTATGGAAGGCGGAACTATTGGCGGATGTGGATAGCTCTCCCTCGGCGAAGCCACCCGATGGTATATGGTTGCCGGTGTGCTATGGTTGGTGGGCTGAGCCGCTTCATGATCTCTACTAAAATGAGGTTCTTTTGGCTTCCGCTATCGACAAGGAATTGCAGTGGAGAACCCTTCATCCACATCTGTGAATTGAAGAGGTACTCCCCCTCCTCTGGATCTTGGTGGTCGCAACAATGGCACTAGGATCTTCATCAATGATTTGCTTCCCTTTTTCCTTTCCTTTTTCTAGTTCTAACTCAGGATCAGAAAATACATCTGATTCAGGTTCCTTTATGTCAGCAACCAATGAATGTTTGGCCCAACACTCGTTTATGCTATGAGTGTGGCTGCAATCAAATTCACACTACTTCCCCATGTCCTTCTTTGGATTTGTAGTGTTGCTCTAAGTCGCTCTGATTTGGCCTTTGCCCTTGTTCTACAGTTTGGGGGCACCTTTTCCTGGCTTCAGATTTGCAGATCCAAATTCTCGCTTTTTCTGGTTAAATTTTTTCTCGATCTTGGCGCCATAGTGGTATGCCATGCCAAGCGATGTAATTTCAAGGATCTCCACCTCCTCCTGAATGTGTTTGTATAGACAGCCATGGTACTTGAGCACCAAATGTCCCTCTGAATCTTTAATACCCAATTTTGTGCACAAGGTATGGAACATATTTGTCAGTTCATGCACATCTTTATCCCTTTGTTGTTGCAGTGTCATCCATTATATGTACTCATCCTCATAGCTCCCCATGGGATAGTATTATTCCTTGATGGGGTCTCAGAAGGAATTCCAAGTGGTTATGGCTGAGAACAAAGAGCGTTCTGTCTTGTCCTTTTTCTCACAGTAGGTTTCCCACCAGTCCTTGACATGGGGTGTAGCTTTGAGGACTGCAAAAAAATCTTCTATCGGTTAGAAAAGTCATGAACTAAGAAATATCCTTCCAATAGATTCAAAGTTTACTTGTACCTTAAAGGGAGTTGTTCTTCTAGACTGGCTGTTGGATGTAGATGCGTCGTCGGTGGACAGTCGTTGAAGGATCTGGGCAAAGTTATCCATCATCACGTTCCTTTATTTTTCGAGGGCCTCCTCGAGCAATATTTTGATAGGATCTCCTACTCCCTCATCTTTCTTTTCATCACCCATGGGTGGCCGTCGGGGTCTGCGTGGCTGATCTTGCAAAGGTTCCACCAGATTGAGCCCCAACTCCTTATACCCCAACCTCGTTGGGGACATGCAAAGAAGGATCGAGAAAAAGCAAACCGCTATGATACCACTGATCTGGATTTATGCGGGAACACAACAGAATACACATATACCCATAGATACAGAGATGCAGCGGATATAATACTTAGACATAAACATAGATATGCAGCAGAAATAATACTTCATTTCATTAATAAAAGAATGACTGAAATATGTTTACAGACGTAATGGAACTCCTATCATCATGACAATCTCATTCAATGGTGACTAAGAGTATCCCACCGAACATGGAAACAAGGTGATTTCAAGCAACATAAATCAAATCCATGATATAAATTACATCTCACATCAAGAACAAAATAATATCCCACATAAAACATCAAACATGGATATATAGAGCACAATGCATCTCATAGCAAAGAAACAAAGAAGTACATGATCACATAGAATGTACCTCACATCCTGGAGCTATCTGAATAAAGCGAGGATAAAATTTTGGATCTGGTTGTACCATGAATCTCGTGGCATCGAATATCCTGAAAACGACTTCTCACACATTGAATGCTGACACTGACACTCCACTTTGAAAAGTGGACAAAAAACTTAAGGCGCAGTTGGAAAATCTGACTGCACCGCTAAATTTGTGTCGCCTAGAGGTGTAGGATTGATTTTCAATTTGTTGAATTCTAACATTGTTGAAATCTGGGCCTTAGGGAATATTTTAGATTCCCCCTAGATTCCTCAAATATGTTGATCCACAAGGAATATTGAGATACACAACTCAAAATAGGAATCTGATCCCACCATTGAGATCCCTGCAAAATTTTGAGAAGAACGAGTGTAAGGTTGACCTAATTCTGATACTGGTGAATTTCGGCCTCCAAGGAATCAAAAATGTTCCCTCAAGATTCCTGAAGATTTTCCTCCATAGGGAATCTACAAAAATAGCTGTTAAAATGGTAAATTTGGGTGCACCTTTGTGCTCTTTACGAAATTCTAGTTAAAATGCATATAAAGCTTAATACATTCTAAGACAGAGAAATTTTACCTCCTTGGCATCAAAAGATTATCCAAGCATCAAAATATTCTGCCTCAAAATCGGTGCACCATCTTGCCTTCAACTACGTGCAAGGTTTTCCTATGCCCTGCCTGGGTTCATCGATGAAAGGTCGAGTTTAAATATAATTTCACAGGCAGTGATTCCCAAGTTTGGTCAGTTGGGACTATGGTTAAAATCTGTAAATGGTTAAGGGGAGGTCGGGGAATCAAATCCTGCCAGGCTCCCCTCAAATCTGCATTGTAATATCTTATTTTGCTTGGCACGTTTTAAAAATGGGTGGGGTCAGGCCCACCTTGGGGGGAACATTGAACAAACCCGTTGGTGTTTTTTATATATAACATATGTTATGGGAGTTATGTTTTGGGTGGCAGGGTTGACCGTTGACCACCCCACCATATATATTCATTTGTTATATGTTATGCGGTGGTTGAGTGCGTTCAGCAGGGTCATGGCTACCAGCGAAAAAATATATTTAATTATTTATATGCGTATCCAATGGGGGTGCCAGGGGTCATAGCCCGCCATCGCTATATATATATATATATATATATATATATATATATATATATATATATAATATATATATATATAATATATATATATATATATATATATATATATATATATATATATATATATATATATATATATATATATATATATATATATAATATTTTTCTTAAAACAAACCACTCACTTTTAAAAATTCGTTAATTTGATCGAAGGAGTCAAATTAACGACCCCACAATTTTTCCCAGAATCCAGCAAGAGTTTGTCGGAATCTCGTGGCCATAAAACTTCCAAATTGTGTCCTCCTTAACCCGTCACATGATTAGGTCAACCGTGGAACATTAACTACCTCTAACCGTTGCGATCAGGACTACAGGATCTTCAACTTGAACCTAGTTTGAGAGAAATTTGAACACTTTGATTTTTGAGCTTTCATAAGCCCTCTCTGTCCTCTATGTGTCTCTGCAACCAGCTAGATCACATAAAAATATATGGGTTGATGCAATGGTAGAGTAATACGATTCCATTCTAAAGAAAATTTTTTGGGAAGTGGTCCCAAGACTAGGAGATAAATCAATTGTGGGTAGAAGATGGATCTTTAAGGTAAAACATGCAGTAGAAGGAAGCATAGAGATGCATAAGTCGAAATTTATTTCCAAGGGATTCTCTCTTAGGGAATTGAATGTGAGGAAACATTTTCACTTATCACAAGTTATTCATGCATTATATCTATACTTGCTTTATCTACGTACATGGGGTGGATAATCCACCAGATGGATGTATACACATTACTCCACAATGGATTTATGAGGAGGAGGTGTACATTGAGCAACCAGAAGGTTTTGAGGCCTTTTATCGAGAGTGGCATATGTGGAGACTCAAGCGAGCATTGTATGGCCTTAACAATCACCCCATGTTTGGTACACTATGATCGACACCTATCTCACTTGTTTGGGCTTCACAGAATGTTTAGTAAATGCAAATGTTTATCATATCTTGGTAGAAGGTAAATTGTTGAATATTGTCTTATATGTTGATGATTTGATTTATAATGAGTTATCATAAGTTGAGGATATCTTGGAAGGAGGACCTTTCAAGAGAATTTAAAATGAAGGAAATGTAACTCTCACACAACTTCCTTGGATTGGAAGTATGGAAAGGATATGGGGAACTATTTTTCTCTCAAGGCAAGTATGCAAATGAGATACTGAAAATGAAGAATGATGTACAGTGAGAATCCTATAGGGTATTTATTCCAAGCGGTTATTTTTTAGAGCTATCATAACCATAGGATCTAAACGGAGGATCTACATCATTCATCTACGATCTCGTCACATGTAGGGGTTAGAAGTATGGTATGCATTCTTAACATGAGCATGAAGGACCCCATGCCATAGAATTCCAAGTGTTAATTGTGAGGGTGTATGAATGGCGTAGTAAATTAAAAGAAAATGATCATAGGTGTAGTTGAGATATTTCGCCAAGCCAAGGGGATTATCATATCATTTGATAAGATGATTGGATGATTGATATAGAATATAAGTATGATTTTTGGTAATATGTATTTTTTAAATAGCTAAGAGGTGTATAAGAATTAGTGACTTCATAATACAACTATTTTTTAACAAAAAGGCCATAGTACATAATGTTAGAGGTAATTAGTAAACCCAATGTCATATATATATATATATATATATATATATATATATATATAATTGTTTTTCTAAATATACCACATAAAACTTGTATTTATTTAATATGATTTATAGAATTAATATGATTTATAATATAATACCATAAATCATATTTGAAAATAAAGAGTTGTTCATGTAATTAAAATATGGGCTATCTAAATATAATTAAATTATAATTAGCTATTATAAAATTTTATATATTTTAATATTAGAATAATATTACTAATATAAATCAAATTTGTATAATACGATTTATAATATTATATAATATTGTTTATATTATAGTATAATATAAAATTTTTACATATAAGAACCCTTTCATAATGATCTGGGGTAAATTCCTGATACCCTTTTAATGAGTACGCTTAACTTTGGCTCACGTGTTATAATTGCATCAAGGAATTAATGAGCATAAATGAATATATATCTATGTTGTAAAGAAGAGGAACATAACAAGTATTAGCAGCATAATATATTGATAACGGAGTTCATCCAGGAGTGACTAACTCTCTAGGCTTCGGTGTTGAGATGGTCTAGGCCACTGCATTAAGCGTTGGAAATAGTGATGATGTACATGGATGGTATTTTTTCTATCATACAAGGAAAATGCCATCACGCGGGAGTGGTTGGACCTATCCATGATATGTTTCGCTACAATAACTCTCATTCACAAAAAGGACTCCTATCACCTTGACAATCTCACTAAATGGTGACTAAAAGTATCCCACTGAACATGAAACAAAGGGATCTCAAACAACATAAAACAAATCCATGATAGAAGTTACATCTCAAATCAAGAAAAAAATAAGATTCCGCATCAAACATCAAACATGGATCTATACAGCACAATGCAGATCATATCAAAGAGACAAAGAATTACATGATCACACTTCATATACCTCACATCCTCGATCTATCTAAAGAGAAGGACGATAATCTGCTGAATCTAGGTGTAACATCAATCTCATGGCGTCGAATATCTTGAAAACTACTGCTCACATATTGAATGTTGACAAGGCATTGCCCTTTGAAAAGTGGCCGAAAAACATAAGCCTTTGATGGAAAATCTGACTGCACCACTGAACTCGTGTCACCGAGAGGTGTAGGATCGATTTTCAATTTGCTGAATTCTGACAATGTCGAAATATGGGCCTTAGGGAATCTTTTAAATTCCCCTCAGATTCCTCAAAGATGCTTCTCCATAGGGAATCTAGAATTATGCAACTTAAAACATGAATCTGATCTTGCCATTGAGATCCTTGAGAAATTATGAGATAAATGAGTATAAGGTTGACCTCATTCTGACAATAGTGAATTTCGGCCTCCAAAGAATCTGAAAGATTCCCTATAGAATCATGAAGATTCTCCTCCACAGGGAATCTGCAAAACCATTGCTCAAATGGAAAATTTGGCCTAACCATCGTGCTCCCTGCTAAGTTTTGGTTAAAATTCATATATATTTTAATACATTCTAACACAAAAAATTTACCTCCTTGGAATCAAAAGACTTTGCAAGAATCAAAAGATTTTGCCTCGAAATTTGTGCACCATCCTACCTCAAACTGCGTGGTGGGTCTGCCTCTACTTGGACTGGGCACAATGCTAAAAATTGGAGTCTAAATGTAATTTCACGGGCGAAGATTCCCAAGACTAGGCAGTTGGCAAAATTGTTAAAATTTGCAGATGGTTAAGGGGAGATCAGGGGATCAAATACCACCTCCCCTCAAATCTGCATTGTAATAGTTTATTTTGGTTGGCGTGTTTTAAAAATGGGTGGGTTCAGGATCAACTTGAGTGGCCCGCCAAAAAAACCCGCTGGAATTTGTTATATATAACATATGTTATGGGAGTTATGGTTGGGGTGGTGGGGTTGACCGCATACAATCCCACCATACATATTCATTTGTTATATGTTATGCGGTGGTTGCGTGGGTCTGGCGGGGTCATGGTCGCCTGCTAAAAATTATGTTTAATTTTTTATATGCGGATCCAATGGGGTTGGCGGGGGCCATGGCCCACCACCCCTTTTTTATATATTTTTTGTTTATTAAAACAAACCACTCCTTTTTAAAAATTTGTTAATTTTACCGAAGGATTCAAATTAATGCCCACACAATTTCACTCAAAATCTGACCGGAGCTGGCCGAAATCTGTGTAATATCCTCAATTTTACTGCTTTTATTATACAGTTGAATAGTCCTAAAGGGTCAAATGGACCCAAGGGAAACAAATTATTTTGTACATATTTTATTATTTAAATTTAATAAAATTGAAATGGAATTAATTGTGCAAAGACTAGAGTATAATTAGAGATCAGGAATCCAAGTCCACGAGGATGGATAAGGTTCCCAATACTTTCCCAGTTCTCCAAAAATCCTTGGAGAAAAATAAATTAAATATTAAAAAAACAGATTGGAGAAAAAAATCTAAAAATATACCCCACTAAAGAAGAAAGTTACTCGAAATAGGTGGAATAAAACTAGAGAGAGGAAAAAACTAGTTTTGAAGTAATTTTGTGGAAAAAACAAAAGGAAATCCTGGGAAAAAAGGAAAACAACATCCTCATTAACTGGACATAGTTATGGAAACAAGTTGATGGACAGCAGGTTTAAATAAGCAAATTCTGGGTAGACAAGAGGTTGTCTACTTCTAGAAGGAATTGATCTCTGCTCGGGAGGAGCTGTGGAAAAAGAGCTCATAGGTTGGGTGGAAAATAGTCTACCAGAATTGGTATGCATGAAGTTAAAATAGTTGTGAAGAAATTAGCTAGATCTGTTAAGGATTATATTTTGTGTATGACAATAATGTGAAAATTTCTATTTGTTGTAAGCTGTTAGATCTATGTGTTTAACAAAATCTTCTATAATAAATATAGTATAGATCTGTAGTGTTGCACAAATAATTATGAGAAGAGTATCAACTTTCAGATTGTCTAAACCTTGAAGTAGGCTTAAATATGAAGTTAGTTGAATTAGCTAAATCAGTTTATGCAGAAAGAAAATACAGCAGAATTATTATACTAACCATGAAAGTATGTTAAATAAGCTAATACATAATGAAAGCAAGTATGTGTGGTAATTAATTTGAATTTATAATATTCAGAGAAAATATTCTACTGTGGTAAAATTAGAAGATCTGAATATTATACCTAAATCATAATATTTTGTCAGAATTGCAATAAGGAATTCATAAAATATTAGTCGAACTAAAATACAGATCCTTTAGAATACATCGTATGAGGAATGGTAAACATAACTTCAATACTAGAAGTAGATTATATTAGATTATACTAAATTAGATTAAGTCAGGAGACTTCGATCCATATACATATACTGTCCAAGTAAATTTATGTCAAAATATTTATACAAATTTGGGGATTTTGTCCCAAAAATTATAAGTACATAATCTCTATGATAATTATTCAGATGTATAATAAAAGAAGTCCCCAAGGAGGTTACTGGACCAACCTGTAAGATGAAATCCAAAGTTACTATGTCACTGTTGGACATATAAACTGCTAGCAAAAGCTGTAAAGCGAGACATTATGGTAGAGGTTACCACACATAATAGAAAATTAGGAATTAGTACTGGTGTATAGATTCCAGATAATAGAAAAAATTGAAAGTATAGATAACAAAAAAATTATAGGAAATAATTACCTTACAGATAGTCATGGATAAATAAAGTTGTAAGTAAAAGAGATTTTGAAGTCAGTAAAATGAAGAATATGACGAACCAAAGAATCAAAGAAATTATTAGTTAAAATCAAGAAAATTTGTACTTGAAATTCTTCTACAGCATACCGAGTCAAATTGAAGGAAACGTGGAATTGTGCAATTCTTGTACAATTCTTGTACAATTTAGGGAATAAAATTATTAAACCGTGTATGTACAAATTATCAAAATTAAATAAAAGATAAATCATTACAAACAAGAAATTATAATAAGGAGAATAATTGCACAAACAAATGGAGTTACATTAACCTCCTACGAATACTAAATAAATGGCAGAGTAGAAAGTATAGAGACTCGACTCGTGAAGACTCAGGAAAGTAATATGCGAGATTGTAATAGAGGTAATCGATATTCATTAACTCAGAATAAAGTATAAATTCTTATCTCTAAGATTTATTTAAATTCTAAACCATAAGTATAAACTAAATGCTAAAAAATTTACATAAACCTGAGAGTATTCAATAAGGGAACGTAGGCTATGAAGGCGTTGAATTCTTAGAACAGAGAAGAGCGAGCGAGTAAAGAAAATGAAAATTTTAAGATTATGAGAAACCACCATTATAATTAAGAAAAGAAGTAAAGATACGGAGGCATAATGCTTACCTAGAAAGGATTGGAAATGCCGCAAGGAGGTGAGCAGTTGAGAAATTCCATGTGTGGTAGAGGGAATGGTTCTCACGTAGTAAATACTTCACCTGAGTTTTATCTAAAATGCATTAGACAGTCACAATTTTAATTGGAAGTCGAATTGCAAAGAGGACAAAATTAACCCAGAACTGAATTTAACTGTCAAAAAAAAAAAAATGAAATTTCTCAACCAATACAACATCGTATCCAAAGGCATAATCGTATTTGAGAAATATGAAAATAGGGGAAGTCTCTGACTTTGCATGTGGGAGGAGATTTTTACCATTTTCATTTTCACAACGGTATAATAAATTGACTAAGGGACTCTCTATGAAAGACGTAGTGTTATGGGGATGAACCCATCACTGCAACCTTGACAAAAAAATCGAATTAGTTACAGAGATAATGTGGTAAAATAATAATTTCAAATCGAAACAAAAAAGATAGAGACCTGCAAGTTTAAATCAACACCATAGAGTTTAAAAACAATGTGGGAGTTAAGTTATTACATGATAAATCTAATGAGATTGAAGATTTTAACCTCGACGCCATGAACTGGGTTTTTCCGCTTAGGTCAAACAAAAGATTTCTTGAAGCCGAGTGACTACTGCATAAACAGAGATGAATAAAAGGAAAGAGAGATACAACTAAAATGTAATGGAGGAAGAAAACCCTAACCACATATAAGGTCAGATCTAAATCGCCCACGCATAGCATATCCAACGATGGAGATTAATCAAGTAGCTATAGGGTTAAATCAATAAGGGAATGAACCATGTGATGGTTGTAATAACTGAGTACCGTAGAGTAAATGAAATAATATCCCGAGACAATAATACGATTCAAACATTGGATGTAACAACATACGAAGCTAGATTTCCATTAAACCATTCATAAATACCGAAATTGTTTTATACCTGTTGACAGGTCACGTAGTGAATGACGTGGATAACTCCTGAGAACAAATAAATTTGTGCATATACCTGTGAAATTAATATCTATTCCCATAGTTTCATAATAACAACGTGGAAGGAAAAATCCAATGAAGACAGGGTGAAAATGTGAAGCTGGGTTACACTTTTTGCCCTTTTTTGAGAAAAAATTTTCATTTTTTTGGGTTCTTCAACTTTCTGCAAACTATAACAATTTTTCCATGTAGAATTTCATTTTCAAGGTAAAAATAAAAGTTGTGAGAAATTTTGTTAGCTTTCTATTACTTATTTTTTGAAATTTTTTTTATGCAGATTTGATATGCTTCAACTTAGCGTTCTTTTGAGTGTGTGTTTCTTAACAATCAAAGAATTCATAAGTAGTCATGTTATGTGGCAATGTTGTATTCATATTGAAAATTCTTTGTTTTTGAAAAAACAAAATGTGTTACAACAATCTAGACAGAGTCTACTTTGGTTTCACATATTTACAAAGCCAATGGATGCATATCATAATTAATAGAATTTTTTGAACTGTCTAATACGAAAACTCGTATTTTTGATATGTTTCGTGTGGCAACAAATTTCTTAACATACAAGTTATAAAACTAAAAATCTAAAAGCTACCCATTACAACAACTGACCAATGTAATGCTCCATAATTTTTTAAATACAATGTATTTTGGGAGATACAAAATTTTGATTTCACCGAATCACGATGACCTCAAAAATTGCACTCATTTTATTAGAAAAAATAATTAAAATTAATAAACGTTTACGAAATTCCATAAAATTTATATTTTTTGAAAGTAGATTCACTCTGAAAATGCTTGTCTTGGTTCGACATTAATTAACAAGTTTTCATGGAGTTTAACTCATCTAAAGTTGCAGAACTGCTTTCGTAGCTTGGCTCGCGTAATCGTTGACGCGTTAGTTCGGCCGAACTATTAGCGGCGCCGCCGAACTATGTTTTCCGCTTTACGGGCCGCTAAAACTAACGTGGCTTAATAGTTCGGTCGAACTTATTATCGAAAGTTCGGCGAACTATTGTAAAATTTTCCGTCTCTGCCGAATTTTTGTGGAGCCCCCTACAAAAAACACATATTTCGCGTTCAATATAAATCGTCGCGAAATGATTCACAATTTTCGCACATTTCGCACTTCATTTCATCTACAACTTGTTTGAATTCAAAAAATTTTCTTCAAAGTTTGGGTTTAAAAAAATTTTTCGAAGACATTTTCCTGAGGCGGCGTGATTTTTATTGGAGGTTCAAAGTTTGAATTTAAAGAACTTTTTTTGGAAGACATTTTTTGAGGCGATTTGATTTTTCTTGAGGTATGTACGTGTTTTGTGTTGAAATAAATCTTTTGAGCTTTTTTTGTTCAAAAATTTTTCTTTACATTTTAAGATTTGAAGAATTTTTTTGGAAGACATTTCTTGAGGCGGTGTGATTTTTTCTTAGAGATATGTACTTGTTTTTGATTGGATTACGTATTTTTTAGAAAAAGCATTTTTTTAAATTAAATCTTTTGTGATATTGTTTGTAATTGAGTTATTGTCTAATTTTTTTAAAGGAAATTTTTTGAACCTCATAATTCTATTATCATGGGAAATCGAAGAACTTGTGTGAGAAAATATGATCGAAAAAGAAAGCCTGGTGAACGTAGAGAAGAGACGAGACAATATCGCAAAAGAAAGTTAGAAGATCTCTCAAATATTGAAGAGGAAAAAATCAACCTCGCGTAAAATTGAAGCAGTGTATGTAAATGTAAATATTACATGCTCTATTGATATATATTTAAAAATTTTCCTTAATGTAAAATGTAACGCTTAATTTTTATTTGATAAACTAGTTTGAAAAATATTTTGTTTGATGTAAATGTATGAGAGATATTCTCAAAATATTGAAGAAGAAAATCAACCTCAAGCGTAAATTGGAAGTGTATGTAAATGTAAATATTATGATCTATTGATATATTTTTTAAAGTTTTCCCAATGTACAATGTGAAGCTTAATTTTTATTTGATGAACTAGTTTGAAAAATATTTGTTTAATGTAAATGTACGTAGATACTCTCAAAATATTGAAGAAGAAAATCAACCTCAAGAAGAAATTGAATCGGGTATGTAAATGTAGATATTATGATCTATTGATATATTTAAAATTTTCTAATATTTATTGACATATTTATTAATTTAGTTATTTATTGAATATGTACTATTTTTTTCTAATATGTACAGATGAAATCACTATCGGAGTAACAGGATGTTAGGAAAATGTCGACACTGCACATATGGAGATAAAAAACCCGACTATTTTATACGATATCGTGTCGAGAAAATTTTGAAATAAGCCAAAAACCGAGGTGACAATTGCTCAAATGTTGAAAGGTCTCTTATCATCAAGGAAATTAAAAGAAGCGACGACACTTATTGGGTATTCTAAAATCAACCAAAGATAAAAAAAAATGAAAGAGGACTTGATAAAAACATGAGTAGTGCTATAGAGTCAATTAAGAGATCTAGAGATAAAAATGTTTCAAATATACGTAGAGGAATACAAATGGCAATGGTTTCACCAAGTACTCAAGAGAACCGTTTGAATCTAATATCTATGGCACGAGCACCGGGAACCTCGTTAAAAAACTCGCACAAACATCGAAAATTTCGACCGCAAATAGACGTGCAAATGATGAACTCTCTTGTTGGAGAGCTATTTGTAGGCAACCATACAAAGATATACTTGGAGAAGATGTTAAAAAAATAATATATGAATATTGGAAGAACACCGCGTGTTTCAACGACTCCAAGACATGTGATGCGAAGAAGAATAGCACGAAATCAATACGAAGAACATGAAAAACATCTCTGGAAACCACTCAAATAGAGTTATTCAACAAGTTCAAAAGAAGAGAATCGTCAAATTCAAGTTTCACTCGTTGCTTTTGTTCAACAAAAACCATGGTATGTAAAACCTATCACCGTATCGCGACACTTGTTGTTGCCGTTATCATGTGGAATTTGAGTTATATTATGACACATTCCTTGATTTCGGTAGAACATGGAAGGATTCACCTCCTCCTTCCACTATCCGTGATTTCATATCTCAAATTCTATGTGAAAGAGAAAGCGATGAACTATTTTACAAAGAGAAATGTGTTGGTGGTAAAAAATGTGATGATTGTGGAAATTTGACTAAAATTCAAAACAAATATCGTATCGATATAAATGATCAATCATTTTCCAACATGAAAGTGAAATGGAAGAGATACGAATATACCAAGACATCGATTCAAAGTGCAGATAGTGTTAAAAGAATCGAATTACGAGAAGACGAAATTTTTCTAATAGACTTCTTTGAGAAAGTTTGAAGGTAAATTTACAACACACCGCGATTCTTACGCAGCTCGATGGCAAGACTAACTAAAATCTCAGAAGTTTTTCCCACTGTGAACCATTTTGTCGCTGATTGATTTTAAAAACTACACATTTTACCTTAATAAAAAGAAATTCAGAGTGAATACTTATCACCACCAAGTCTCCATGCTCGTTCATATTCTTATATAGACATGTCAACAAAATTTCGATCATATAGAAAGCACGAGCGTGAAAATCACATATCATTAAAGAATATCATTTTTATATCGTTGACGCACGTACGCATGATACATGTTTTGTACAACATTGTTTTGGAAAAATTTATGATTCATTGAAAAATCGTGGAATAACATTCAATGAACATTGGATATGGTCATATTTGACATATGTCAATTCAAATCGTACGATCATTTTTTTGGTTGTGTCGTTTTCATAAGAAAACCTCCATTAAACATTGTTGGAATTTCTTTGAGATCGCCATGGAAAAGGAGAACATGACGGTGCAGGAGCATGCATAAAATGAGTACTTTCAAGATATCAAATGAACCACTTTGCACGCCCAACTTGCAAACGCTCGAAGAAGTTGTTCAATGGTGCAAAAATGCTCTAAGACATGAGATTAACCCATCACGAAGTGCAAAGGTACATTCAATTTAATTTATATTGGTAATCTAATTTTAAACATTGTACATTTATCATGCAATGATTATTTTTAATTGTATTTTGATATCATATTTACAAATTCTTTTCTAATTTTCCATATAAATAATGCCTGCATATTGGAATCGGAGACGTAAATAGATCAATTGGAAATGAAGTTAGAACAATAAAAGGGACTCGAAAAATTGCATTCAATTCAAACAAAATTGTCCACAAATGTGTTTGCATTGGATAAAAGAAAATATTCTGTTTTTGTGATGTTTGCATAGACAACACAAAATCCAATGACATCTGTGAAAACAAATGTATGTGAACGATTGGAACATGTTTAGCTAAATACAAAGGGAAAAATGTCTCGTTGCAATGATTGAAGAAATGGAATCGCATGAAACTACAATATCATCCGATGGTGATCGAGTTTCGATCTTGTTAGAGAAGGTAACATTTGAATTACTTTTTTAATGATTTTTAAAGATTTACAAATTTAAATTTAAATATGCATAATTAAATGTGAAATTTATTTTATTGTGCAAAGAGATGTTTTTGGCTGGGAATTGCACCTATTGACAACGATGAAAATGTGAAGTATTATTTGATGCTTTCACCGAACAAAAAATGAAATTATTACAAGACTATAATGATCACTTCTTGATTTCGCATGACAAAGGGTCTATTATACCGGAAGTTATTTTTTCAAAACAAACTCACAAAAGTGGAGACTTTGTTTACTTCTCAAGACTATGACCCCGATTCCATACAAGTTGTCAATATAGTCACTTGGTGTGTGCAGCACGCATGTTGATAGAAGTTCAATCAAAGAAAAAATCAAAAATTAAGAAATGGAAAATGTCAAATCCGATCATGAACGGATTATTGAGGATGGAATCTCCATTAGAATTTTTTTGAGTGAAGTGTCAGGACAACAATTTATTATCTTTTAAACCTTTCGCACTCAACTAAAAATTGAATTGCTTATGTTATTTGTGGTTTCGTAAATGTTACAAATTGTTTGGGTACAAGCACGTGCTCTAGTTTCCACCGAAAATAGTTTTTCTATACATGCCATTGATTAAAAATGTTAAATATGTATTGGATATATATATTCTAGAATGAAATTAATTGTTCTTGTATATTAATTGTTTTTTTGTATATGTTCTCCGACCATATGGTACAAATTATTTCACTTTATTTTGTAAATGATCTGTCCCCATATGGCCTAGCCTCCAAGGGGACGAGATAACAAGTGGTTGTCCCCATTTGCCCGAATCTCGGCTTTTAAGTACACTCTATCGTTTTATGTTTGAGCATCTTACATGATGTCCTAGGAAAAGAATGAGATTCTCTTTGTTTCAGAGTTTCTAGTAAAAGTTGTCACCGAATGCCCCGCCTAGAACTCTTGTATGTAAACACCATACCTCATCTCTCTTGCTCTCCAATATTATTAGGTTTAATTATTATAACACAAAAAATATCGTTCTACATTATCAATAATTTTTTTGCGCTTAAAAGTAAAATCAATGAGCACTATTAATCCAATGTACTTTACAAGTAATGTACCATCCTTTTATACATGCAATTATATCAAATTAGAAATCAACATATACAATGAAATCAATGGGGATTGTCTTGTTGCAAAGGTAACATAATTTCAATTTACCATATGTGCAAATGTAGGTTGAAACCATCCAAAACTTTAAGTTGTAAATTGGAAAACCATCCAAAACTTTAAGTCTTAAAAAACCTTTCGATTATATATTGTGCATCATTAAAACATTTAACATTTAAAGTTCATTAAATATCACATGCGAGAATGTAGATTGAAACCATCCAAAAGCTGGAGTTTTAAAAAATTCACATGCCATGCCAATTATAATTCAACAATCCAACAAAAAATTTAACTATTAAATATCACACGCCACACTAAGACGAATTACACTAAGAGGATTGGTGCACTTTCGATCTTTGGAAGGAGTCAATATATGTCGTATTGGAGCGATTAGATGAGAATCGAAAAAGGAAAGAGCTTGAACCAATTCATGCTGCATCGGATCGAATTGTTCTATGGAGCTTCATGAGAAGAGATATGTGAAAAGCCTACTGTTGAAAGCCATGCCAATTATAATTCAACAATGCAACAAAAACATTTAACAAATTAAATATCACACGCCAGAAAGTCGTTTCAAGTTTTTGGTAAAATTTGTGCATGGACATAATGACCTACTAGAATATTATAAATAGTAACTTTGTAAGATCATTTGGCATTGGGAAAAATTCGAAAAGTCTTAGACTCGTCCAATCAATTTAAAGTATCATTCACCATAGGGAGTGTAAAATATTCAAAGCAGAGTTGGTGACGATGCTCACTCCCTAGCTTGAAGCGAGCGCACTTATGACCAATTCTTTAATGAATTCCAATGCACTAGACCAACGTTGGTTCAACCTACTTCTTGGTTTTTCACGCAAAAATTCCAAGGATGGACTTTCTAGACAACTGCTGAAATTGAAAAGCTTGACATGGAGATACGACAAGGTGAACAAACACTTCAGAGAACTCTTTATGGAAAGGGCTCACTTGAAGGAAATAAGCACCACGTTGCGTGTAAAGTCAAGAACATGGAAGATAAGATCAAGAGGGACTTTCTTGATCCGAAACCTATTAGTTTGAAGAAAGAAAAATGCATGTGTTGGCACACTTGGAAAAGAAGACGACCACACTAAGAGGGATTGGTGCACTTCGATCTTTTGGAAGGAGTCTTGATATATGTCGTATTGGAGCAATTAGATAGAATTCGAAAAAGAAGAGCTTGAACCAATTCAAGCAAGCCCAGAATCAAATTGTTATATGGAGCTTCATGAGAAGAGATATGTGAAAACCTTTATCGTTAAGCCAAGGGCTAGTTAAACGAAAAACATATTGGAAGAGGAAATGTTGAAGAAGATTGCGAAAGTAATGCACAAGACAAGGAGGAGGAATGATGATGAAAGTTCCTTGGACTTGAGATTCATGTCTACAACCGTACATGGGAAAAAAGTTCTCTCGCTTTGATAGACACCGGGGGCTACCCATAGCTTCCCTAAGTTGAAAGGCGCCTATCTCTTAGAAAGAGGAAAGGCTAGCATCGAGAAAGAGTGAGTGCTTTCAAGGCGAGCCAACTCAAGGATAAAAAGTATGCTTTACGACGTGTCATGAAAAAGCACACATGTGAGAGTAGGGTCATGGTTTGGAAAGACTAGACTTAAGAGTCATTGACATGGATGATCATTCTATGATGGACCATACCAATGATGGACCGAGACATTCTCTTAATTCTTGTGATCAATATGGATAAGGATTTTTTGTATGATTAAGTATATATTCGAATATGGATAAGGATGACATGAACAAAATACTAAATGGTTGAGATGAAAATATAATTTACTCAAATATTAATCAAATATTAAATAAGTTAATGCCATTAACACATATAAAAACATATTATTACTAGTTTAAAAATAGTGAGGAATATATATGTTAAATACCTCAAATACAAAGGTGATTATGTGAACTTGAAGAAAGAGAAATGATTTATTTGCCTCAAATTTTTTTCAATGTGTTCTCATTTTTCTCTTCAAATTTGTCATTAAGCCATACATTTACAATTAATCTTGCAAATAAATTGTAAATATCATTACAATTTAGACATGCAAGCCATAAAAATTTATTTCGGTAGTTTTGAAAAAGGAATATCATTAAGAAAAATTGAGGAGTATATAACACATTATGGGTGTAGAACACATTAATTATGGATAATAGATGATAAGACATAAATTATAGATTCAATATTGCTACGTAAAACTTGAATTTATGCATGCGATTCATAAAGATAAGGATTCTAATCTTCTCAAGAAACGTTCATTAAGTGATAATCAAAATGGTGGATAACCAATATAGTGGTATGATTATGTTTGAAGTATTTAATGTTGTGGAAGGTTATTCCATGTCTCTCCAATAAGATTGTGAAATAAGTGATATTTAAAAATGGTGGATAAACCAATATGGTGGTAGGATTATACATGTGTGAGATATGTGATAGATTTAATGTGGAAGAAGGGAGTAAATTATCAACAAATAAATGAAAGTTAGAAAACATTGAGATTAATTGAATGTTTAAATGTCAAAGGTCAAGATGTTGGTGCCAAATCCTTCCAATATCTTCAAAACCTGATTTACATTCACCTTCATTTAATATTGTTAATTTTTTTAACAAAAAAAGTAATATTTGTTTAAAAGGATTTATGGTAGTTTAGCTATACAATGAAAGATACATAGCATAAAAAACATTATGTACCCAAAATATCTTCAAAATGTACCCAAACTTCAAGACGGTAATTCAAAAATTGTAGAAAATTTTATTTTCCTATGCCTACTAAAAAATAATCATAGATAAATTGATTTATCAAAGAAAATACTCTAAAAAACCCGACAATAACTGAAAATTACATACATAGTAGCTCCACATGGGGCTTCTACTCTATGACATCAACTTGGTATTTTGTTTCCATAACAAGGAAATTTACACCTTCTCGAGTTGGGAACCAAGCGGATTGAGTTTCTTATATAAGAAATATTTGGTAAAAAAATGATAGGGGGCATTGAGCCATTGGAAAATGCTCATGCATTCTAGAATGTATGAGATGAAAAAGAGTCGCGTAGAGAAATTTGGGAAATCTGTAGAACACTATATAGGCTTTTAAGGAAGAAATGAATAGAGTTAACCATTTTTGTGTACCAAAGTGTGCAATGATTCTAGCTTAGGATCTATGAGAGCGTGATTTATGTTCATGGGGTTTCCATAAATGACTTGAATTTATTCCCTTTTGACTCTAAAGTCGAATGCAACTAAGTTACAATTTCTCTTTTATGATGATCTCAAGTTTGGGGTCCCTCAGAAAGTTGTGAACTCACTCGTGCCTTACATCCTAAACCATTTATATTTAGGACTTGAAAAACTTCCACCTTCATCTCGCCTAATGCATCTAGCATCCATAATTCCCTTTATGTTTTCCATTATTACACAACAAATACATCTAGGATAACATTAACACCCTCCATTGTAACAATTCCTTCGGTTTCAAGAAAAAAGTTATCTAAGTTTTCTTTCCTCTATTTTCTATACAAGCTCTTGTCCTAATGAATGAAAATCCCTCAACAACCCTAAAGTAGGCATACGAGGCACTTCCAATATCAGACGTGCTTGATAGCCTTGTCCCTAGAGGCACTATATAATCTACGAGTTAAAAGAAAGAAAGACTAATACCATGTGTGACTCCTTGAAAATACCTACTTTAACCGAATAAACTCAATTCAACAATATTAAAATTAAATGAGAAGGGATTGGAGGCCCAAGTATATTAATTCCACTGTGTTCCCTTGTAGTAAACACCATACCTCAAGTCTCTCTTGCTCTCCAATATTATTAGGTTTTTAATTATTATAACTAAAAAAAATCATTCTACATCGTCAATAATTTTTTGCGCTACACCCGAAATCAATGAACACTATTAATCCAATGACTTTACAAGTAATGTACCATCATACATGCAATTATATCAAATCAGAATCAACATATACTACATAATGAAATCGATACGTGATTGCTTGTTACAAGTAACATTTCAATTTACCACATGTGCAAATGTAGGTTCACATTCTATCATTCATGTAGTTTTAAAAACTTCGAAATATACCATTAGAATTATAATTCAACTATCCAACAAAAACATTTTAACAGTTAAATATCACATGCCATGCCAACTATAACAATTCAACCATCCAAAGAACACTCGAAATCAATGAACAAGTTATTAATCCAATGACTTTACAAGTAATGTACCATCATATGTATGCAATTATATCAAATCAGAAATCAACATATAATGTAATGAAATCAATGGGGATTGTCTTGTTACAAGTAACATTTCAATTTACCACATGTGCAAATGTAGGTTCACATTCCATCATTCATGTAGTTTTAAAAACTTCAAATGCCATGCCAATTATAATTCAACTATCTAACAAAAACATTTAACATTAAATATCACATGCCATGCCAAATTATAATTCAACTATCTAACAAAAACATTTAACATTAAATATCACATGCCATGCCAATTATAATTCAACTATCCAACAAAAACATTTAACATATATGTCCAAAAATATGTCCAAAAAACATATTACTTAATAAAATATGTCCCAAAAATTGTAAATCTCACTCAAGTATCAAAATACGTATCAAGTTTAACAAATTTTAAAACCATCTAAATTTTGAAATAAAATTAAATCTACTGTATATCTTGTCCATCAAATGGAAGATCTAGCCTGCCGGGGCTCGGTTTGGCTCGCTATCTTGTAAAGGGAAAACCTACATACACAATGTACATGTACTTGAACATTAAAATTTGAAGTTTTACAAAATGAACTGGAGAATATATATATCTAGAACTTCATGTACAAAAACAAAATATAACAAAAAAATACGCACAATACCTCGTAAGGTTGCTCTCTCCATTTGATGAGCTCGGATCGGCCATAGAAGCATCTCTAGTGGTAACTTTGTACAATATACATGTACGAGTTAAATATAAATATATATATATATATATACAGTAAATAATTTGTATAAATTAAAAACTTTCAAATGAAAATGCACGTGTGTGCACATATATAGTAAACTTATTTGAACAATAATATTAAGAAAAAGAACTTAAGACAACTTCTTCAAATGCACGTGGATGTCCCTATCTCTCCGTCGCTATAAAGTCCCTCGGATAAAAAAAATCTTCTTATACAAAACCTAAATTCAAAAAAAATTTAAATAACTCAAAATATAGATCTCTCTCTATATATCTCAATTTTTTATCGAACTTGTTGAGGTAACATAAATGAGAACTTGTGAAAAATTGTCCATACTTGTGCATCTCCCAAGCTGAAGTAGAAGGTATATCTCTAAAAAGAAAGAAAGTAGAAGGAGTACCGACATCCCAACAACATCGGACGGAATCGGTACCGTTAAAACATTTTATCGAATTAAATATATATACATACATGTACATGTGTGGTACAATTATTTATTTTAGAGTCACTTACAAAAACACTAACATACATGTGCCAACATATCATGATGGCGCAGACTCCATCTGCATCGTTTAGACTTGAGGGTCCCGAGACATAATATTAACATTTTCATCACGCATCATGCACGAGAGCGCAAATGGTGTTTTAACATATAATCGTACTTTTGTTAGATTAATGTACACATGCAAATAAATGTATACATGTGTACATACACATGTATTTATTACAAATTTGTACACATGTATATGTAAATATAATTTCAAATCCTAAGGTCACTAACACATACTCAGTTCCGGTGCCCTCTTCCTCACGTAAAAATTAGGTCTCTGCAAGTGACCATTGCGCACAATTTATTGCGTATGTTAGGAGATCTTCAACATTCATGTTGTAAATCTCCTCATACGTATCGATAAATAAAAATTGTGCACGTTCATATTCATCGTGCTCTTTGTCGATTTAAGCCAAGATCGACTCCACTCAATCCGATATGAACTGATTGTTTCGATCATAACATCTCTGCTTCACGACTTATTTGAGAAGTCGCATCCATCTCACGATCGCAAGGTTTCGACCTAGAGACAGTCTGAAGCTCACCAATGAGCGCGCTCGTGGCGAGGCAACTCCACATCTCGCTTTGCGCCCTTACGTTGACATAATCGAAGCCTCTCCCGGGCCAAAAAATTCTGAAGGAAGATCATTGTAGCTTCGGGTTTCATACCCTTAAAAAATTTCCGCGTATAAAACATTTTCGTGCAAAATAAAGAGGAACCTCATCGTTCCATGGAAGCCTTCCAAAGGCCGCAAGATGTCGACTATACAAATATTTTGCTAAGTGTACTGGGTGCTTGAAATACTGCACCTTCAACATCTTTCTTTTGGCCCTTCCCCTTATAATTAAAAACATTGACTTAGCCTCGATCTCTTGAAACTTGTTTTTTTATGTCCTCGCCATTTATCGGGACCTATCATTTGCTTCTCTTCTCTCGTCTCATCACTTCTACAAACGAGATAGTGTTGGTTGGCCCCAAATCTTTGTACACTTTTACCACTTTCACTCAATGAATGTGTAACTATCGTAGGCTTTGTCTACTCTCGACGGTAGAGTCAAATCCCTGGAGATCTCTCTGCAATTTTGCATAAAGGCTTCTGACACCTTTGTAAGGTGCATTCCGCCATGTTCGTTTCCCATGGTATATCGGTAATCTACGACCGGATAAGTTGTGCTAGGTTGACAGCCCTTCTTCTTCAATGTAGCGCGCTGCCCGCGCTTCCTTTTTGACCAACTGGCTCTCGAACATTTTGAGCCTCTCGCATCAATATATATATAATTTCATATATTATGAGAAAAAACACGTGTAAAAAAAGTTGTAAAAATTTAATGAAAAAATATTGAAATTGAGGTGGTAGCAGACACTCGAGTCTTCATTGGTTAACATCATCTCCAACATGACCCCATTACTCGCGAGAACCGAGCCCCGAGGAACGATCGCTGCTGAGAACCAGTGACCCACGCGGTGGCGTTTGTTGAGAACCGACGACAGTTTAGTATAACGGCCTTCTGGGAATAAATATCACCCCTTCCGCACCCTGCTACCTCGATGGGATTGAACCTTGGCCACGCTCCATTGATGGAAGTAGAAAGCCTTCTCCTCTTGCTCTCTAAAAATTAAAATATGAAACTTGTTAACAACTAATTTCACTCACAAAGTTGGTAAAAAAAATCAATTCCATAGGGTACACACATGTATGTAGATTTAAGATTATATTTAAATACGTGAACATCCTCACGATCCCCCAGAGACTCCATATGGGATTCGGTTGATCTTCGTACTTTCATCCTCCATGATATATATCTATTGGTCGAAGCATTCACAAAATAGATTTCAAAAAATCAATACACCTCGTAGTAAAAAATCCAATTTCTGGTGGATGTTAAATCCAATATGTTCTATATTTCTTACATTTCAAATTTCCTCCTATTTTTCTTTCCAACCAAGGTTTATAAAATAACATGAGACAACATGAGACTTAGAACAATCATTTTCATTATCTATATGGAAGGCAAGAATGATTATATCCCCTTGAGCTTAAGGGTATGTAGTTTGTCAATTTTTATCATATATTTTTTGGTACTTGTGTAAATGTTTTTTTTATCTATAGTACACGTCATGAGTTCCCCACTTTTACCTTATGTAAGAAAGCATGATTCTGGGATTACTAAAATTTGTACTTGGTTTTTTTAAGAATATATATCAAATAAAGTTTTTGAGAAGCTCAAATATGGCTTTTTCCTTAGAATTTGGCACTTTGAATTTCCTTACCCATATTTCTTGTTAATGATTATAACCTTAAAATGGCTAATATTGGTTTGTCATCATCATCTAAAAATGACTTGGCACATGAAAATTTACCATGTCCATCATCATCACTTCACACTGATCTCATACATGACCCCTTCTACATATAATATGCATGAATTTTTTGAAATGTCATCCCTCTACCTATCCCTTGAATGGATTGTGACAGCAGTGAATAAAATATATTTTATAAAGCGAAGATAGTTTCTAGCTTATGTCACTCCTCCATCCGCCCCATAGCTATTGATTTCTCAATTTTCCACTTCCAACTTTCTATTCATGAAAATTTCATTACTGCGACTAATTTTATCGATAGCCACACCACTATACATATAATTATACCATATTATACACTACTACATTAATGAACTCTACGTTGTTTTTTTATTGTAAAGTCCAATAACAAACAATGTTAATTGATTTTAGTAGTGTATGTATAACAATTTCTTTGACTTCCAAGTGTGTTGTGACTAAATAGTAGGAATTAACTACCAAAATGAATTTCCAAAAATAAAATGTTGGAAGAGAAAAATAGGCAATCATTAGATATGGAGTGCGTGGAGTGAGGAAAAACTATACTTGATCATTTCCTTATCAAATTTCCTTTATTCACCTAATGTCGCAATCAATAAATGGTCTAGATAGAAGGGATGACCTACCATAAATTCAATCACATAATGTGTAGAAGGGGTCATATCTGTCAGATGTGTGTGAAACGATATGATTACAAACATGATAATTTTTCATCTACTGTAGACCATTTTGAGATGATAGATTACAAACTAGTGCTAGCCCATTAAAGGTTATAATCATTGGTGCCTAATGTGGGGTGGACAATTTAAATCAAGTTCGTATCAAAGTACAATTTAGCTCATTTTAGTCAAGGTTAGTTAGAAGAATTAGCTATTGGTTTCTACCTTCAATTTCCTCACGAAAATGAATGTGTACGTGCTTTTTGAGAGACATTAGAGACATTAGAGGAACAAGGTCCAAATTTTTTGATGAAAATGTGCTATGAAAGTAAAGGGTTTTAAAGGCAAGCATGTACAAGGCATAGTTGAGCCAAAATGTTCTTCAAGAAGGGCCTAATTATTTGGGTCTTGGTTATGGAAAACATGGAAAATGCTCCAGAAGCCAAGGAGAGCTTGTGAGGTTTGTGTTCATGATGAATGGAACATGTACATAGTTTACCTGTAAATTTGTTGTGTTTTACTGAATATTAAAAAATGAAGAACTTCTATTTAGATCCATTCCAGTAGATTGACTTTCATGTAGGGCATTTACTAGATATGTCACCTTTCATAAAAGATGAGATCCAGAGGCTACCTGGCCCTTTCAGAGACTCTTGCCTATAGAACTTGTAGAAGTAAACACTAGAGGCATTAACAATATCAAAGAACTAGACATGGGAATGTGTCTCTTTCCCTACGTGCAAAAAAAATAATTCTTGAGGAGTACTAGTTAAATTGTTAGCAAACTGTGGTCATCAAGCAAGTCAATGTGATCATCCCTCCTTCCCTCCCTTCTAAAAATAATTATGTTTTGCGGGTCAAAAAGCCAAAATATGGAGACAGAATTATCACCAAATCCAATGTACGATTATGCATGATGGAGACTATCTAGCGCTTTCCCTTGTTAGAGAAAAAGTACATGAGCTCTATTATTTGAGCTAAGAGTCGATTGTTTGAAGAGGCATGTTTTGTCCTTCAACTTGTTTGGTTGATGGCTTTGTACACCAATATGTAAGAGTACATGGACATATTCACATGATGTGAATTTTTTTTCTTTCTTTGAAGGAGAAAAAATGATGTGTTTTCGAGTTTGATGGTTTTGTTTGTGACAAGATGTCACAAGATTTTAGTGTAAGTGGTGGTGCTACTATTGAGGCATGATGTATGGTGACCAACACATCTTGATATCATGTCGGAGGTCGAGACAATGTTGTGTATAATGTTTGTGTTTCACATAAATAGACAAGAGGTGCGTTGGTTCTTAAACCCTATTACGTGATGAGGTGGCAACATCACATGATGGAGTGGGGAGAAAATGGGGGTGCTTAAGGGGTATGAAGGATACTCTTCAACTCATGAAGCATAGGGCATGAATTGGTGGGATGACCTAATGTGTCTCAAAGGGCAGCTACGGGGGACTAACCTTGTGTATTTTTGGTTGAAGGTTCTTTCTAAAATAAAAATTATAAATAACTATGGAAACTTGCATTAACAAATTATCCTACAAAAATTATTGTAGAAAATTTTCAAAATTGAAATGCAACTCCCTTAAATTCCTTGCATTCTTTCATCAACTTTGTTAATAATTGAATAGTCTACTAGTTGACTATATTACCAACTACGCAATGAATATTGTCTTTTCCTAATGTTCATTGTGAAAAACTGGATCCTCACATTAATGTGATAGGATCTTTTTCATCTCTCAGAGTTACTAGGTCACATCCTAATGAGGTAAATTAATTGTGAGATAAATTACAAGCATTAAATGTCAATCCGTGTTCTTATACTTCACGAAGTACACTTGCACAATATATGCTAAAGCCAAAATATGGAGATCAATTATCACCAAATCCAACGTATGATTATGCATGACGGAGAATACCTCTAGCGCTTTCCCTTGTTAAATATATTAACAAGGGAAAGCGCTAGAGACTCTCCATCATGCATAATCGTACGTTTATGCTTATAGAGTGAAAAAACTAAAGAATCAACTTGTAGGGTCATTTAAATGGGGGGTGGAGAATTCCCTAGGGTCTTTTGCAAATTCAAAGTATAGTGCATGTTGCATGAAGCAAGATGTTGAGAAGTAGAGTTATGTTAGACACACACATAAATGCAACAAATATGGGAAATTTGTACATGAGCTCTCTATTATTTCCTTTTAATATGTGATCCATGCCTTTCTCTAATTCATATTTTTATCTCTTCTATTAATTACTGTTATTCTTTCTATGTATTGTTCTAGTACAAGGGGGTGAAATAATAATTTGCATATCTATTTTCTAAGCTGGGTGAGTCGTTTGAATCTCCAATAGTTGTGTTGGTGTGGTGGGAACCATGCTAGGAGTTGGGCATTCCATTGATATGGTCAAGTACTTAGTGTATGAGGAGCATCCAAAATTAGGCGGATTGGGATCTTGATAGAGGGGGATATGTCACTTGATGCATGCGATGATGATGATGGTATTTGATGAGTACTGAGGACACATATAGATGAGATGAGTGCTCTTTTAACATAGAACACTCAAGGGCATGCCAAATACTAATTAACCGAAGTTACGTGACATAATAAATGGTGGAAGAGGAATCATCAACATATGAGGTTGGTGTAAGTGGTGGTGCTACTATTGAGGCATGATGTATGGTGACCAACACATCTTGATATCGTCTGAGATTGAGACAATGTTGCGTATAATGTTTGTGTTTCACATAAATAGACAAGAGGTCGTTGGTTCTTAAACCTATTACGTGATGAGGTGGCAACATCACATGATGGAGTGAGGGAGAAATGGGGGTGCTTAAGGGGTATGAAGGATACTCCTTCAACTCATAGAAGCATGGGGGCATGAATTGGTGGGATGACCTAATGTGTCTCAAAGGGCACACACGGGACTAACCTTGGGTATTTTTGGTTGAAGGCTCTTTCTATTAAAATAAAAATTATAAATAACTATGGAAACTTGCATTAACAAATTATCCCTACAAAAATTATTGTAGAAAATTTTCAAATTGAAATGCAACCTTAAATTCTTGCATTTTTTCATCAACTTTGTTAATAATTGAATAGTCTACTAGTTGACTATATTACCAACTGCAATGAATATTGTCTTTTCCTAATGTTCATTGTGAAAATGGATCCCTCATGTATAATGTGATAGGATCTTTTCATCTCTCAAGTTACTAGGTCAAAGCATCCTAATCGGTAAATAAATTGTGAGATAAATTACTTGCATTAAATGTCAATCCGGGTTCTTATACTTCTGAAGTACACTTGCACAATATATTCTAAGCAATTAACTCTCAATCAAAAATGGAAATGTAGACATAATGTATACACACTTTACATTAAGAAAACGTGTTCATGCACATGCTGTTTGAAGAAAGAAAAGGGCATTTAACATGCTTCTTCATTCAAAATAAGTATTTAAAAATGACCCCTAAAAAAGAAAGGCATTTAGCATGCTTCTTCATTCAAAATAAGTATTTAGAAGGCCCTAGAAATGAGATAAACTATATGAAGTGCTTGGAGAAATTCCAAAGTTTTGGTTCTTAAAAGTATCATATCATATCTAACTAACAAAAATCAGCACGTTTAAGGCTAATACTAAGAGAAAAGAAAACGCAAAAAGGAATAAAGTAATAGAGTTCCTCATTAGTGGAGTTTCTAGTTTTGTAGATAAAGAATAATACCATATTGACTAGGGTCAAATCAATTGAAAACATGATAGAGAATACAATCATTGAACTTGCATATGACCCAATTATCAAATACACAACAAGGATAAGTTAAATTTAACTTCTCACTGAAACACTACAATGGTTCATACAATTTAGAAAAAGTTAATTAATTGAACCTATAATATGGTTTTTATAATTCCTATCTAAACCAAACCAAAATCTATTACTTTCCAACAAACTAATCATTTACTTAAAATCCTACTATGAAATTGACAATGTTCATATCTTCTATAATAACAACATTTGATATTTAATTTTAACTTAAAAATATAAACTACGTGGTAGGTAAGAGGGTTGCTCTTTAGTGGATGAAAATTAATCTTTTGAGGATTGTTCTACTTTGTCTTGTTTTGGGTATTGCTAATGCTTTAATGCTTGCTTTCATGATTGAAATACATGTTCAGGAGTAGGATCTAGGGATCTACGTACATGCTTTTGAGAAAATTTTGATGAAAATGTGCTATGAAAGTAATATCATGAAGCTTTATCATTACACGATGTGTCTAAGAGTTCTCACCCTCACGAACCAATGGGTGTTATGACCACTCTCATGTTCCAAAAGTAAGCTGATCTAAAACCAGTACTCATGCTTTTATTAAGGCTCTGTAATCATAGTATTGTTATGAATAATGATAGTGTAATCATAGTGATTTATCTGTGTTTATACTAATGAATGATCATCTTTGGAATACTAGTATAACAAATACGATTTCAACTCACATGCACGAATCTAAAATCTAAAAGTTAATCAAATCTAAAACTAAGTTTGAAACAAAAAAATAAATTAATTTGAAATCTAAATATGCAAGAACATCTAAAAAATAAAAATAAAAACTAAACTACGTGCGCTTACTCTACGCCTTAAACTAAAAAATCGAAAATTACAATCTACATAATTAAATAAAAAGTCGAACTTAAAACATAACAAAGAGAAAAACTTACGCTATAAAAAAGAGAAAATCGAATCCTAACCCTACGTTAACACAATGAATTAAAATGAAATCGATCGAGAAATTGAAAAAATGCTCGGCGTGAAAAAAATCTAACGCAATTTTTTTTGTGTTTCGACTTTCTCGTTTTGAGTTTGCGCAGTCCACTTGGACGTGAGTACGGACGGCAGTCTCGGGCGAGGGAGGAAAATGGTGCATACGGCAAGGAGCTTGGACGGGAAGGCGGGTTTGGAGATTCGACTCTGCGTTCAACCTTTTTGTTTGTTGCTTTGTGTGCTGGGAGCGAGTTGATATGGATGGCGGGCGTAGAGAGAGGACGGCGGGAAAGATTTAGATGAAGAAGCTAGGAGCAGTGGGCCCCGTGGACGAAGTCGTGCTGGATGCGGCAGTGCGTTTGACCTTTGTTTAATTTCGCGGAAATCGGATCCGGGACAGTGAATCGGATGTGGAAAGAATGGCGAAAGCGTATGCAAAGGAATGAAGGCTGGGGACGATGCGTGGGAGAATGGAAGGATGGGCGGATAGAATCGATGGTCAATAGATAAATAAACCTCACAAAAAGCATTTTGTTTTACATAATTAGGAAATGGTCCCTTTGACGGTGTTTTTCACGGATCAATAATACATAAACGATCTTGTTTCACGAGATTTTCTACGGACATTACAAATAATGATACTGCAGCACAACATATACTCAAGTTTATGCTGCATTACTATTTTACACAAAAAAAACAGTCATAACACTGCTCATTGTGGATAAATGTTCATATGTTACTATTTTACACGCTTGTTTACATAGGTTTCATATAACCGGTTCACAGATAAAGCTCACACGTACCCGGCGGATGATGAGAGCTCAACGTACCCGGCGATCTTAACCTCGACCGACGAATGAATCGCGCTAAACAATGAATCGCGTTGAACCTCGACCACCAATCGCGCGGAAATCGCCAAATGAAATCGACGTAAAACAAAAAGACGCGCGGAAACAATGAAACGATGGCGACAACTTTCGCGGCGATTTATTTATAAAAACGTAGTTCGACGAACTATTATTGCCGGTTTTGCAAACCTCCCAGCCAAAATTACACATCTTTGGTCGATCACGATGCCTTTCAATATTAATCGGACTCAAAAGTTCGGCGAACGTACTAAAATAGTTCGGCCGAACTAGTCTATAGAGCTCGGCCGAACTTTATAAAATATCTACGTACGAACTATTGCCGAAAAATTGCCTGATTCTCACACAAAAAGTGTAACCCAGCTTCACGTTTCCGCGTGTGCCCTTTGGGTAAATTAAAAGAGGCAAAATCGAAACTAAGGTTTCATATATATATGTCAAATGGGAATAAGTATAGTTACGTAGATGTGTAATGGAACACAATAAATGTGAGGTATATGAATAAAATATGAATTGTGATGAATTGGAAATTATATTTTTTGTGGATAAACCTTTGGGAATGGGTAATTTGGGAAAATAATTATATAGTAAGAGTTAAGGGTGAAACCTTAACTACAAACTATAATTATCCATTGGAAAAGAGTTGGTAAACTAAATGACATGGAAACTAATTAGAAATATGTATTTGGGCTATTGACCTAAGAAGAAGATTTCAATAGTAATAAAAATCATGATAGTAGTATTATTCTAGAAAATGCACCGACATATCCATCATGGTATAATTACACAATTGGTAAGAAATGTCGCTGACAGTAATTGAGAATAAAATATAATTGAAGATAATTGTTGAATTAAAATTCGACAATAATTAGACAAGAGTACAAGAAACAGAAAATCTGTTAGATAGTGTTTGTCAAGGTGTTATGAAACACATTAAGTCTATTGTATGTGAATTGTATTAATTCAATAAATAGAAAAAAAAAATTGTGGAAGCAGGGCTATTACTAATGGTATCAGAGCCCATGTTAAAACACTCGGCCTAAATGTATGCTCACGTCTGAAAATCAAATCCATGAATTATATTGTTGTAATTTTTTTTCTTTTTTTAAACAAATGCACACTAATATTTACTTTTGTGTACAGTGAATTAGTGCAGAACCGTAAAGCTGAAACTATGAGTGAAGGGGATGAGTTGTATGTAGAACTGGGTGGTGTAGAAAATACACCTTGCTGGGAATCACACATCAGATGCAAAGAGAAATGGTGCAACTGAGAACCCACAATGAAAGATTATCGCTATCCAGCGAAGAGCAAGAAAGGTTGATCAGAGAATTTTCCTCAAGGACCAGTCATGAAGGTTAAAGTTTTGATAGAAAGAGAAAGGAAACTGAAAACCACTCAGAAGGATCTGAGGATGGTGAAGCCTTCAGATAACAGTCTGGAAGGAAGAAGGAATTGCAAGGAGAATTCCAAAAATTCAAACCTTCCACTTGTGATGGTGAGAAGGAGGAAGATGTAGAAGATTTTCTTCTAAACATGGTAAAATAATTCCAATTTTATGAACATGGAAGTAACTTGAAAGCCAGGTTGGATATTTATCAATTACAAGGTAAGGCTTCCTTGTGGTGGGAAGAAATGAAAATGTTACATGTGCTAGATGAGAAAAATGTCACTTGGGAAGATTTCCAACTAAACTTAAATCTAGATATCTGAATGAAAAATACTATGATGAAAAATCCAAAGAGTTTCATGAGCTTAGATTGGGAAAACTTACCATAAATGAGTTTGTTACCAAATTTACCAACCTTCTTTGCTATGTACCTTATATTAGGGAAGAGAAGGCCAAGGTGCAATGATTTTTAAATTGCCTACCTACTATATAAAAGGAGAGGATAGAATTTGGTAATCCCAATACAATGGATGAAGTTGTACGCAAGGCAAGACTGTGTTATTAGCAGTTCAAAGGCAGAAATGAACAAGCGAAAACTGGAAGAACAAAGAAAAAGAAAAAGTTGGCTCTAGTGGAAAAAGAGTAAAACTAGCATACTTGAAGAAATTTGGTAAAAATCACCAAAGGAAGAAGTTTAACAAAACTGGAGAAAATCAACTAGCCCTTTCAGAAACATGATCCAAACAAATAGATGGAAATAGTAAAAGAGATGGAACCGTACAAATGAGGGAGCCACTAAATTGCTGGGGTTGTGGAGAACCTCATCTTCTATGAGACTGTCCTCTATGAATTACACGTGTATAGATTCCCACGACTAAATGTAATTACACGAGTGAAGATTCCCAAGACTAGGCGGTTGGCACAATCGTTAAAATTTGTAGATGGTTAAGGGGAGGTCAAGGGATCAAATACCACCTCCCCTCAAAACCGCATTGTAATATTTTATTTTGGTTGGCGCGTTCTAAAAATGGGTGGGTTCGGGATCAACTTGAGCGGCCCACCCAAAAAACCTACTGGAATTTGATATATATAACATATATTATGGGATTTATGATTGGGGTGGTGGGGTTGACTGCATACCATCCCACCATATATATTCATTTGTTATATGTTATGTAGTGGTTGCGTGGGTCCGGTGGGGTCATGGCCACCTGCTAAAAATTATATTTAATTTGTTATATGCGGATCCAATGGGGGTGGCGGGGGTCATGGCCCGCCACCCCTTTTTTTTATATATTTTTTGTTTATTAAAACAAACCACTCCTTTTTAAAAATTTCTTAATTTAACCGAAGGATTCAAATTAACGACCCCACAATTTCACCTGGAATCCAACCAGAGCTGGCCGATATCTATGTAATATCCTCAATTTTACTTCTTTTATTAGACAGTTGAACAGTTCTAAAGGGTCAAGTGGACCCAAGGGAAAAAAATTGTTTTGGAGATATTTTATTATTTAAATTTAATAAAATTAAAATGGAATTAATTGTGCAAAGACTAGAGTATAATTTGAGATCAGGAATCCAAGTCCATGAGGATGGATAAGGTTCCCAATACTTTCCCAGTTCTCCAAAAATCCTTGGAGAAAAATAAATTAAATATTAAAAAATTATATTGGAGAAAAAAATCTAAAAATATACCCCAGTAAAGAATAAAGTTACTCGGAATAGGTGGAATAAAACTAAAGGGAGGGAAAAACTAGTTTTAAAGTAATTTTGTGGGAAAAACAAAAGGAAAGCCCAGGAAAAAAGGAAAGAAACATCCTAATTAATTGGACGTAGTTATGGAAAGAAGTTGATGGGAAAGCAGGCTTAAAAAAGCAAATTCTGGGTAGACAAGAGGTTGTCCACTGCTGGAAGGAATTGATCTCTGCTCGGGAGGAGTTGTGGAAAAAGAGCTCATAGGTTGGGTGGAAAATAGTCTACCAAAATCGGTATGCATGAAGTTAAAATAGTGGTGAAGAAATTAGTTAGATCTATCAAGGATTATATTTTGTGTATGACAATAATGTGAAAAATTCTATTTGTTTTAAACTGTTAGATCTATGTGTTTAACAGAGTCTTCTATAATAAATATAGTATAGATATGTAGTGTTCCACAAATAATTATGATAATATTACCAACTCTCATATTTTCTAAACCTTGAAGTAGGCTTAAATCTGAGGTTAGTTGAATTATCTAAATCAGTTTATGCAGAAAGAAAATACAGTAGAATTATTATACTAACCATTAAAGTATGTTAAATAAACTAGTACATAATGAAAGCAAGTATGTCTGGTAATTAATTTGAATTTATAATATTGAGAGAAAATCTTCTACCGTGGTAAAATTACAAGATCTGAACATTATACCTAAATCATATTATTTTGTTAGAATTGCAGTAAGGAATTCATAAAATATTAGCCGAACTGAAATACAGATCCTATAGAATACATCGTATGAGGAATGGTAAACATAACTTCAATAATGGAAGTAGAGTATATTAGATTATACTCAATTAGATTAAGTCAGGAGACTTAGATCCATATACATATACTGTCCAAGTAAATTTATGTCCAATTATTTATACAAATTTTGGGATTTTGTCCGAAAAATTATAAGCACATAATCTCTATGATAATTATTCAGATGTATAATAAAAGAAGTCCCCAAGGAGGATACTGGACCAACCTGTAAAAGGAAATCCAAAGTTACTATGTCACTGTTGGACATATAAACTGCTAGCAAAAGTTGTAAAGTGAGAAATTATGGTAGAGGTTACCATACATAATAGAAAATTATGAATTAGTACTGGTGTATAGATTCCAGATAATAGCAAAAATTGAAAGTATAGATAACAACAAAAGTATAGGTAATAATTACCTTTCTGATAGTCACGTAGAAATAAAGTTGTAAGTAAAAGAGATTTTGAAGTCAGTAAAATGAAGAATCGAGGAACCAAAGAATCAAAGAAATTATTAATTAAAATCAAGAAAAGTTATACCGGAAATTTTTCTATAGCATACTGAGTCAAACTGAAGGAAACATGGAATTGTGAAATTATTTTACAATTTAGGGAATAAAATTATTAAACCGTGTCTGTACAAATTATCAAAGTTGAATAAAAGGTAAATCATTACAAATGAGAAAGTCTAATAAGGAGAATAATTGCACAAAGAAATGGAGTTACATTAATCTCCTACGCTTAATGAATAAATGACACAGTAGAAAGTATAGAGACTTGAATTGTGAAAACTCAGGAAAGTAATCTGCGAGATTGTAATAGAGGTAATCGATATTCATTAACTCAGAATAAATTTAAAATTATTATCTCTGAGATTTATTTAAATTCTAAACCATAAGTATAAACTAAACGCTGAAAAAATTTAGTTGGATGGTAAACTAATTATTACGTAAACCTGAGAGTATTGAATAAGGGAACATAGGTTATGAAGGCATTGAATTCTCCAAACAAAGAAGAGCAAGTAAGTAAAGAAAATTAAAAGTTTAAAATTATGAGAAACCAACATTACAATTAAGAAAGGAAGTAAAGATATGGAGGCATAACACTTACCTAGAAAGGATTAGAAATGCCGCAAGGAGGTGAGCAGTTGAGAAATTCCATGTGTGGGAGAGGGAATGGTTCTCACGTAGTAAATCCTTCACCTGAGTTTTAACTAAAATACATTAGAAAATCACAATTTTAATTGGAAATCGAATTACAAAGAGGACAGAATTAACCCAGAACTAAATTCGATTGTCAAAAATAAAAAATCAAATTAATCAACCAATACGAGATGGTATCCAAAGGCATAATCGTATTTGAGGAATATGCAAACAGGGGAAGACTCTGACTTCGCATGTGGGAGGATATTTTTACCATTTGTGTTGTCACAGCGGTATAAGAAATTGAGTAAGGGACTCTCTATGAAAGACGTAGTGTTATGGGGATGAACCCATCACTGAAACCCTGACAGACAAATCGAATTAGTTATATAGATAATGTGGTAAAATAATGATTTCAAATCAAAACCAAAAAGATAGAGACCTGCAAGTTTAAATCGACACCATAGAGTTTAAAAACAATGTGGATGTTTAGATATTACCGGATAAATCTGATGAGATTGAAGAGTTTAACCTCGACGCCATGAACTAGGTTTTTTCGCTTAGGTAAAACAAAATATTTCTTGAAGCCAAGTGATTACTGTGTAAACAGAGATGAATACAAGGAAAGAGACATACAACTAAAGCGTAATGGAGGAAGAAAACCCTAACCACAGATAAGGTCATATCTCAATCGTCCACACATAACATATCCAACGATGGAGATTAATCAAGTAGCTATAGGGTTAAATCAATAAGGGAATCAACAATGTAACAGTTGTAATAACTGAGTACCATAGAGTAAATGAAATAAGATCCTGAGACAATAATACAATTCAGACATTGGATGTAACAGTATATAGAGCTATATTTCCATTAAACCATTCATAAATACCGAAATTTTTTTATACCTGTTGACAGGTCACGTAGTGAATGACCTGGAGAACTCCTCAGAACAAACAACTTTGTGCATATACCTATGAAATTAATATCTATTCCCATAGGATCATTATAATAGTGTGGAAGGAAAAATCCAACGCAAACATATAAATGAAAAGAGGCAAACTCGAAACTAAGGTTTCATATATATATATGCCAAATGGGAATAAATATAGTTACGTAGATGTGTAACGTAACACAATAAATGTGAGGGATATGAATAAAATATGAATTGTGATGAATTGGAAATTATATTTTTTGTGGGTAGAACTTAGGGAATGGGTAATTTGGGAAAATAATTATATAGTAAGAGTTAAGGGTGAAACCTTAACTACAAAGTATAATTATCCATTGGAAGAGAGTTGGTCAACTAAATGACATGGAAACTAATTAGGAATATGTCTTTGGGCTATTGACCTAAGAAGAAGATTTCAATAGTAATAAACATCATGATAGTAGTATTATGCTAGAAAATTCACCGACATATCCATCATGGTCTAATTACACAAGGGGTAAGAAATGTTGCTGACAGTAATTGAGAATAAAATATAATTGAAGATAATTATTGAACAAAAATTCGACAAACTGTGAGGAAAATAAATTTCCTGTTTTGGTAAACAATAAAACTACGTTGTTTGTCAGTATTCAAGGAGATCACAGGAGGCAGTACTACCTCCAGTATCTTGTATAAGTGATTTCCCAAAGTAATAATAATGGCACGAGGCCTCGACTCATACATAGCATGTCGCCACCACAAGTATGGTTGGCCCAATAATACATTAGCTACATCAAGAGGAGAAACATCACACAATACCTCATCCATGAATGGCTTGATGTTGTACAGAAGGCGGAACTGTTGGCGGATGCGTATATCTCTCCCTTGGTGAAGCCACCCGATGGTATATGGTTGCCGGTGTGCTATGGTTGGTAGGCCGAGCCGCTTCACAACCTCTACTAAAATGAGGTTCTTTTGGCTTCCGCTATTGACAAGGAATTGCAGTGGAGAACCCTTCACCCACATCTGCGAATGGAAGAGGCGCTCCCCCTCCTCTGGATCCTCATGATCCTCCCTCTGGATCTTGGTGGTTGCAACAATGGCACTGGGATCTTCATCAATGATTTGCTTCCCTTTGTCCTTGCCTTTTTCTAGTTCTGACTCAGGAACAGAAAATACATCTGATTCAGGTTCCTTTATGTCGGCGACCAACGAATGTTTGGCCCAACACTCGTTTATGCTATGAGTGTGGCTGCTATGAAATTCACACTACTTCCCCATGTCCTTCTTTGGATTTTTAGTTTTGCTCTGATTCGCTCTGCTTTGGCCTTTTCCCTTGTTCTACAGTTCGGGGGCACCTTTTCCTGGCTTCAGATTCACAGATCCAAATTCTGGCTTTTTCTGGTTAAATTTTTGCTCGATCTTGGCGCCATAGCGGTATGCCATGCCAAGCGATGTAATGTTGAGGAACTCCACTTCCTCCTGAATGTGTTTGTGTAGACAACTATGGTACGTGAGCAACAAATTTCCCTCTAAATATTTAATACCCAATTTTGTGCGCAGGGTATGGAACATATTTGTCAGTTCATGCACATCTTTATCCCTTTGTTGTCGCAGTTTCATCCATTATATGTACTCATCCTCATAGCTCCCCATGGGATAGTATTGTTCCTTGATGGCATCTCAGAAAGAATTCCAAGTAGTTACGGCTGAGAACAGAGAGCGTTCTGTCTTGTCCTTTTTCTCACAGTAGGTTTCCCACCAGTCCTTGACATGGGGTGTAGCTTTGAGGAGTGAAAAAATAATCTTCTCTCGGTCGGAAAAGTCATGAACTGAGAAATATCCTTCCAATAGATTCAACCATCTATCTATAGCATTTGCATATATTTGACCCTCAAATATGGGAATGTCAAATTTTACTTGTACCTTAAGGGGAGTTGTGCTTCCAGAGTGGCTGTTGGATGTAGATACGCCATCAGTGGACAGCCGTTGAAGGATCTGGGAAAATTTGTCCATCATCACGTTCCTTTATTTTTAGAGGGCCTCCTCGAGCAATATTTTGATAGGATCTCCTGCTCCCTCGTCCTTCTTTTCGTCACCCATGGGTGGCTGTCGGCGTCTGCGTGGCTGATATTACAAAGGTTCCACCAGATTGAGCCCTAACTCCTTATACCCCAACCTTGTTGGGGACATGCAAAGAAGGATCGAGAAAAAGCGAACCGCTGTGATACCACTGATCCGGATTGATGCAGGAACGCAACAGAATACACATATACCCATAGATACAGAGATGCAACGGATATAATACTTAGACATAAACATAGATATGCAGCAGAAATAATAATTCATTTCATTAATAAAATAATGATTGAAATATGTTTACAGACGTAATGGAACTCCTATCATCTTGACAATCTCACTCAATGGTGACTAAGAGTATCCCGCCGAACATGGAAACAAGGGGATTTCAAGCAACATAAAACAAATCCATGATATAAATTACATCTCACATCAAGAAGAAAATAAGATCCCACATAAAACATCAAACAGGGATATATAGAGCACAATGCATCTCATAGAAAAGAAACAAAGAAGTACATGATCGCACAGAATGTACCTCACATCCTAGAGCTATCTGAATAAAGCGAGGATAAAATGTTGGATCTGGTTGTACCATGAATCTCATGGCATCAAATATCCTGAAAACGACTTCTCACGCATTGAATGCTGACACTGACACTCCAATTTGAAAAGTGGACAAAAAACATAAGGCTTAGATGGAAAATCTGACTGCACCACTGAATTCGTGTCGCCTAGAGGTGTAGGATTGACTGTCAATTTGTTGAATTCTAACATTGTTGAAATCTGGGCGTTAGGGAATATTTTATATTCCCCCTAGATTCCTCAAGTATGTTGATCCACAAGGAATATGGAGATATACAACTCAAAATAGGAATCTGATCTCACCATTGAGATCCCTGCAAAATTTTGAGAAGAACGAGTGTAAGTTTGACCTCATTCTGATACCGGTGAATTTAGGCCTCCAAGGAATAAAAAATGTTCCCTCAAGATTCCTGAAGATTTTCCTCCATAGGGAATCTACAAAAATAGTTGTTAAAATGGTAAATTTGGGTGCACCATTGTGCTCTTTACGAAATTCTGGTTAAAATGCATATAAGGTTTAATACATTCTAAGACAGAGAAATTTTACCTCCTTGGAATCAAAATATTATCCAAGCATCAAAAGATTCCGCCTCAAAATATGTGCACCATATTGCCTTCAACTACGTGCTAGGTTTGCCTATGCCTTGCCTGGGTTCATCGATGAAAGGTCAAGTTTAAATATAATTTCATAGGCAGTGATTCCCAAGTCTGGTCGGTTGGGACTATGGTTAAAATCTGTAAATGGTTAAGGGGAGGTCGGGGAATCATATCCCACCTCCCCTAAAATCCACATTGTAATATCTTATTTTGCTTGGCACGTTTTAAAAATGGGCGGGGTCAAGCCCAGCTTGGGAGGACCATTGAACAAACCCGCTGGTGTTTTTTATATATAACATATGTTATGGGAGTTATGTTTGGGGTGGCAGGGTTGACCGTTGACCACCCCACCATATATATTTATTTGTTATATGTTATGCGGTGGTTGAGTGGGTTTGGTAGGGTCATGGCTACTGGCCAAAAAATATATTTAATTATTTATATGCGTATCCGATGGGGGTGGCAGGGGTAATAACCCGCCACCGCTTTTATATATATATAATATTTTTTTCTTAAAACAAACCACTCACTTTTAAAAATTCGTTAATTTGATCGAAGGAGTCAAATTAACGACCCCACAATTTTTCCCGGAATCTAGCCAAAGTTTGTCGGAATCTCGTGGCCAGAAAACGTCCAAATTGTGTCCTCCTTAACCCGCCACATCATTAGGTCAACCTTGGAACATTGACTGCCTCTAACCGTTGCGATCAGGACTATAGGATCTTCAACTTGAACCTAGTTTGAGAGAAATTTGAACACTTTGATTTTTTAGATTTCATAAGCCCTCTCTGTCCCCTATGTGTCTCTGCAGCTAGCTGGATCACATAAAAATATATGGGTTGATGAAATGGTAGAGTAATACGATTCCATTGTAAAGAAAAAATTTTGGGAAGTGGTCCCAAGGCTAGGAGATAAAACAATTGTGGGTAGAAGATGGATCTTTAAGGTAAAACATGCAGTACAAGGAAGCATAGAGATGCATAAGTCCAAATTTATTTCCAAGGGATTCTCTCTTAGGGAATTGAATGTGAGGAAACATTTTCACTTATCACAAGTTATTCATGCATTATATCTATACTTGCTTTATCTGCGTAGATGGGGTGGATAATCCACCAGATGGATGTATACACATTACTCCACAATGGATTTATGAGGAGGAGGTGTACATTGAGCAACCAGAAGGTTTTGAGGCCTTTTATCGAGAGTGGCATGTGTTGAGACTCAAGCGAGCATTGTATGGCCTTAACAATCACCCCATGCTTGGTACACTATGATCGACACTTATCTCACTAGTTTGGGCTTCAGAAAATGTTGAGTAAATGCAAATGTTTATCATATCTTGGTAGAAGGTAAATTGTTGAATATTGTCTTATATGTTGATGATTTGATTTATAATGGGTTATCATAAGTTGATCATATGTTGGAAGGAGGACCTTTCAAGAGAATTTAAAATGAAGGACATGTAACTCACACACGACTTCCTTGGATTGGAAGTATGGAAAGGATACGGGGAACTATTTATCTCTCAAGGAAAGTATGCAAATGAGATACTGAAAAAATTCGACATGGAGAGTAGCAAACCCATTTGAAATTTTTTTCTTCAAAGGACCACATGGAGGCGGTGCTAGAAGACAATGGTTTGAAGGAATTTTTTCAGAATGACATTCCAAAATGAGGATCAGTTGATGTCAAGGATCTAGCACAATGTAGGAATTGTGTATCCAAGGCAAGGACAACAATATTGGAGGGAGTAAAGGACCACATTTTCTCAAATGTCCATGAGAAAGAATCTTCATATGCCAAAATAAAAATGACCACATGAAGTTGGCACTCAAGGATAAAATTCGAAATATCTAGATGCAAAAGAATGCATTTAAGTAGTACCTAAGAAGGTTCACAGAATTTCGTGATGAAATTGGTGTATTTGGTGTTACTGTTGTATAACATGATTTGGTAATCCTTCTAGGGCTTCGAAAGTGTTGGCATAACTATCAATATTTGGTGAATGGGAGGGAGAAGCTATAAAACTAGGAAAGCTTATAGTCAAATTTGGTATAAGAGGAAATAAGGTGTAATAACAGGGATGGAGCTTCATCCAAGGGAGAGGATAAAGAGAATTGTGAATTTGTTGGAGTTGAAAATAAGGGAAATGGGATGAAATCCCAATCCAAACTAAAATCTAGTTAAGGGGGTAAGAAGGATTTGTCAAAAATTGAATGGTTCAATTATCATGGATTTAGGCACTATGCCATGAAGTTTCCACCAAAAAATTTAGGCAAGAATACCTCAGGAGGAGTGGTAGGTGAAGCTTTGGCTTCACAATTTGATCTTGACTTCATCCTTATCTCATGCATGGTAAGCACAATGCGGTACTTGGAAAATGATGCCCCATTACATATGATGAGGAATATAGATTTTTTCCATAGCCTCAAAGGAGAAATATCTTGAGATGCACATCAAGATGGGAGATGATGGAAGGTATAACATGAACTGGATTTCTATAGTCATCATTCAAAGGGAGTCGGTCTCCCCTCTCAAACACAAGGATGTCATGTTTGTTCTGGGCCTAAAGAAAAATCTCATCTCAGTTGCTATGTTGGAAGACTGTGATTACGATGTGATATTTAGGAAAGGGAAAGAATTCCTGAGAAAAATAGCCAAGGGACAGGTGAATCAGATCAGGGTTCATATGAATAAACTATATAAGCTAAATGTGGAATAATTTTCCTCATTAAGCATGAAGAAAAATAAGGTCGAGAGTCGTGATGTCACTGAACTATGGCATAAAATACTTGGCCATTTGAATCATGGCACCTTGAATATTAAGCATCATATAACCATAGGCCTCCCCAAAGGAGAACTTAAGTAGCAATATACATGCAAATTGTATACCTTCGGGAATTACACAAAATCTTCCTTCCATCATCATGATAGAAAATAACATACATGCCATGAAAGGATCCACCATGATGTATGTGGAATTTTCTCGATAACATCCATAACCAAGCACAATGTTATCTTTGTAGATAACTTCCCATGGAAGTAATGGACCTTCTTCATGCCGAATAAGGATGATACATTATCCAAGTTCATATAATTCAGGGCACTGGTAGAGAAATAAACTAGAAAGAAGGTGAAGCCTCTAAGGAGTGGTAATGGAGGTAAGTACCTATTGAATGAGTCTAAAATATTTTGTGCAAAATAAGGCATTTGATGGGAGTTCACAACACCCCAAAACCCAAAGTTGTAACAAATCTACTTACCCAAAAGAAAAATCTATTTATATCACTAAAACTGATTTAATATCCTTTACTTAGTTTATTTTTGTCATCGAATAACCTATTACAGATTATCCTTAAAGAATTTTGTTTTAGTCTTTTGTATTTTTATTATGCCATAATTGTATTCATACCTATGAATACCTTTGCAGACATGTGTACCTTTAATTTAACAAGGAATTGTCCTTATCTACATGGCATACTTACATTTAGTTCAATGTGCATTAAGGTATACATTTTTAATAGTTTCCCCTACTATTATAATATCAGAATTGTGAAATGTGTATCTAGAGCTTCCCACATGTCTACACATATAAATATATACTTTGATACCTTTAACTTTAACTAGTATTAAAGTTACCTCTTATGATATATATATCCATATATCATAAATCCATTGATGTCCCTTGATATAAGCTTTCTTATATTCTCGACTACATATATCCAACTCATTTTATATCTAAGTTTGGAAATTATTTAGAGCTTATATATATATATATGAAATGTTTTGATTATGGTCTTGTTCCTCATTATATTTTCCACTAACCCTTTCTATCTATTTTTTATTCATAAAATATATGAATGTTTATGTCTTTTTACTAGGGTATTTTCATAACCCAACATTTTTAATTAACTTACCACTAACCATATAACTACACTTACAAATTATACCCATTATATGACATTCACTTGAAACCAAATGTCAGAGATGTATTTATATCGATCTTAACGTATGAAGAATTTAATACTCCAAGATTTTGGTTTTATTGTTTGATTTAGACCTATCATATATTTTATAGTGTTAAAGAGATAATATCTCCCTCCACTTAATTGGAGATAGACTTCACCGTAACCCATTTATTGTCTCTCATTTTGATTTTTTAACTCATTTAATGGCAGTACATCTCACCTTGGTTATTTACATGGGCATATTAGATTTTTGAGACAACTTTATGGTCGATTTGGTTTTTTATTGATAGTGAAGATTTCATCCGTATTCCCTCCATCCTTGGTGACTATGGTTAGGGTTACATTTTTCTTTTCACCATTTTCATTTGGTGAAGTTATTTGTGAAAGTTTCATTTCGGGTTGCATGTTCCTCCTCTGATGCCAAGAATGGTTTATTGGCCGAATACATTTCCTCAATGGTATAATCCAATCCCCGAAAATCAAATCAGTAAGATCAATTCCAAATTCCTCTTACTTGTTGAACTATGTGAGATCATTAGTATTAACAGAACTCATTTTGGAGTTTCCCTCTTTTAATTCATTTCTTATATTTTACTGTAGGTTTCGGAACTCTAATTTGGTTATTTCATTCTCTGTATAGGTTTAGTCACTGTAAAAACCTCACTCACAAAACTCAGTCATATTCATACAGAGGTATTTCTACTCTTCCACATGCAGGCAAGCTCTGCGATTAACTACAAGTAATGTTTCTCAATATTATTGTGTTTTCCTCTGTAGCCATGATTCATTCGTTTACACGATGGTTGTCATTTGATAATGATATCATGCTGGGTATTTCTGAGTTTTACATTTTTAATGGAAGTAAATGTTCAATGTTATATAATGAAATTCTCTACTCAACTCATTAAAATGATTTTCTCCAAACCCAGATATCTCGACGTTGAGAAATGGTTACTTCTGGGTTTAAACGAATTAAGAGATTCATAGTGCTTCTCATGGAAACTTAGATTTTAAATTTGAACCCTCATGCTTCATTTTATAAATGTTACTTAGTCATTTACATTCTGATATTTTGGATGTCACATTTTATTTTTCGTTCTCTATATATAATTGAAGAGGAATTTTTCTTATTAAATTTGTAATTCCAGTTCCAAAATTCAATAGAATTATAGTCAAAATATCTCTACCATATACTCTATGATTCCCTTTGTGTTTCATAATTTCGACCTTCATGATTTTAAATCTTAGATAATATGGATTTGGAGGCTTTTCGATATAATTTTTATTTTACTGAACTATCTCCATCTAAGATGAATTCATCAATTTCATCTTTAGTTTAAACTCATATAGAGGTACCATAGTGTATTTTGATTTCCTCTTAGGAACTATGATTTACTGTGTATGTAAAATTTCGATTTGACTGTGTAAATTTTGTATGCACTCGAACTTATTAACTTAGCAATGTTTTTGTTAAATGAATTGGAAATCGATTCCAGCATTTCAAATTTAATGGAATTTACTTATCTAGTTAATGTATATATTTTATTTATACTCTGAGCTTTTGATACAATCATATTGATGACTAAATACCATTTGGTATTTGCGTAAAGCCTGACGTATAAAATGTATCAGTTTAAATTCCATTGTAAGTTCACTTTCTATTTATTTTCAGTAAAGAGTCACTTTGTCTTTTTTCTGGTTTTAACATATTATCGTTTTTATAACATATCTCACACACAATTAAAGTTTGCATGTCTTGTAATAACTTTCATTCTTAATTTAAAGTTGAGTTGATAATTTTTCTCAGAATAATATGATCTATTCTTATAGAGGAAAAACCCTCTTTTGCATACTTTCAATTTCATAATTTCCCATCAAAGACCATGTATCTGGTTTCAACCCAAATCTCAGGTAAATAATTTCTTTCGATTATGTGTAATACTTACTAAATCAGTTTCGTAGTTACACTGTTATAAACAAGAGGAACTCCACTTAATTTCTGTTAAATAAGTATAGTTTGTATTATTAATTACTATAAAGTAGTGTCACTTTTTCTACTTATTATATTTGATATGTATCTAACAAATATATCTATGTGCTTTTTGTACACGTAATTTAAAATTCACGAATTCTACAATAGTCACTTCATCTTTTCTTTCAACTGACTTGACTACTGGTTTCCTTTATCTACAAGTCGGCCGTCACAATGTAAAGATTTCAGCCTACTACCTAGGATGAGTTTTATCATTTTAACTCTTCACCCTGTAATTAAATTTAATAAAAGATGGAATTCAATCATATGACTTGGACTATTGTAACTGATATTTTAATTCACTTTTTCTATATTCTCTTATTCACCTCTATTAAAGGAGTTTTACATACTCTCAACAACTACATAAATTCATTCCAATATACATATTTCATCTATATGTATAATTGTTTCATGGTTTTTTTCAAAACACATGTTATATCTAGATGTATGCATATTTCCTAATTTAGGAATTTGTACAGTTTGAATCTAAATTAAGTTATTTGTACATAATTGTACTTTCTTGATTTTATGGAAATAAATCAATCCAACTATATGCATCTTTGCTTCTTTCTTTGTTTACAAAAATAACTATGTACTTCTACTGTCATTTCCTATGTTTTTCTTGACATAGTTAGAATTACATTTAATGCAAATGGAGTATTTATATCTGTAATAAAGCAGTTAACATAGACCTAATAGAAAATTTAAACCCTTCTATTTGGGTTTAGAAATTCTATATGTTGGTCAACTATTTGTTCTAGTCTATGTAACTACACAAATAAATTAACTATACCTATAGTTGTTTTTCTATTAAATACATAATACACTTTATTCTCAAAAAATAAAATAACTTATCACATAGATTTATAATTCAAGATACACAATTTTCAACTAAACTCATAACTAAACCATATTAAATGTTAATCAATCATCATCATAATAACAAAAACATAAAACATAATTTAATAACTGTGCATACCAGTTCTGGTAAAGACTATTTGCCACCCAACTTTGAGCTTTCATCCACATCTCCCTGAGGAGACACCAATTCCTCCCAAGTGTAGACAACCTCTTGTCTACCTAGGAATAGATTATTTAAACTTGGTTTCCCTCAACATGTTTCCATAATTGTGTCGATTTAAATTAGGATGATGTTTTCGAGTTATATTATAAATCATACTCCAAAATAAACATCAATATATATAATTAAAAATAATATTTATTTAAATATAATTAAATTACACTTAATTATTATATTATTTTTATTTTTTATTTGAATATTATATTTTTTTCTCAATAGAACTCTCATTTTTCTTTTTATAAATGAAAAGATCACTCTCATGTATATAATATGTTTTACAATACAATATTATATAGTAATCTTATGGAATGTTATAAATAATTTCTAAAATAAATACTTATATAAATAATGAATTTAAATTTAAATGAATTTTTTCTATTTATTTAAAGTTAGTTATACAATTATATGATGAAAAGGAGTGTTTACTTTGATTAATATATATATTATATAATATATTAATATCACATTATATTATCAAGAATACTCCAAAATAAACATCTCTCTATATAACTAAAAATATCTTTTATCTAAGTATAATTAAATTACAGTTAATTGTTATAATATTTTATAATTTCTTTTTTTAACTTTAATATTATATTTTTTCCTTAATATAATTCTTATTTTTCTTTTTATAAATGAAAATGTCACTTTAATTTATATAATATGTTTTACAATATAATATAATATAATATTATATAGTAATATTATGACATGTTCCCTAGATTCAGGTGGTTTATGAGGTTAGTACGTCGAGGCTGTGTGGGGATGGCAAGTGGATTTTCCAAATGGCCGCCAACACTTCCATTAAGTTTCTTCAAAATTGTGCCACCACCACTCTTTATTACACATTAATCTTGCTCGTTGGCCGAGACTCCATTTTTCTGCTTCAAAATATGGATTTCTTCGGTCGTTTTTCCTTCGTTTTGAATCCTCTGCAACACATTTCCCCCCTTGCTGCCACGGAGCTGAGCTCGCGCACAAACACAAGGAGGTGCTGCCAGATTCTGTGCTGAACCGAGGTGGTTGATGGTGCGCATTTCACGCAAAGTGTTTTCTGTAATTGGCACTCTGAATTGCAAGCCTTCAACTCGCCATCTCACTTGATAAGGCCTTTGCATCCCGGTCCTCAGTCTCTGATTGTTGATTCTTCTACCCCCTTCTGCACATCCACTTTCTAAATTTTCTTCTTCCAGTGAGCTTAACTCAGCCAGGGTGAGCATGCCCCGCCTACACCAGAGAATGAGATGTCAGAGGGGTAGTAGTATAGGCAAGTTTCTATGCCCCCCTTCCTCATCTCTCTCTGACTTGTCCTCCCCTTCATCAACTCATTTTATTGGCTGAAATCTAGCCACTCGAAGCGGCAGGGGTTGGGCTCACACTGTGAGTTCTCGGCCCTATGAAAATGCTCCAGAGTCTCCTATTTTGATTGACTTCACTTCACTGTCCAACCAGTCAGCCCAATTTCACTTTCGTTGTACTCTCGACGGTCACTGCATCATAGCTACCATCTCCATGGCATTTCGCGAAGAGACGCCAATGTCTGAAGATCTCGCTCACAACACCATGAAGGATAAGCGCTCCACCCAGGGATCAATTCTGGCCAGAAAACAAGGTATTCAAGGCCCTACTCATGGCCCAAATATGGCAACAAATTTAAAGCGCAAGGCATCAAGCAGAAGTGGAAGCAGCAATGAACAAGGTAGGAAAAACGCTGGATGCTATGAACCCAAGAAAGACGCTACTGGTGACAAGCAGGAAGCTGAAGAGGACATGGATGCATACAAGTGCCTGATAGTTGAAGAACCTCCATCAGCTCGCAATGACACCTAGCAGGACAGATTTCATCAGGTTTTTTTGTTCCCGAAGCCCATTCGTATGGGTCTATTTCTGATTTTTTTGTAATGCTGTTAATTTTTTTGCACTCTCAAACATTTCTCATCTCAGACATAATGGGTTGGTTTCCCCTGTGTAGGCAGCACTCTTTTCTCATATTGGGACTGGTTTCCCCTTCGTGGGCAGTCCAACTATAGATTTTGCTGATGATTATGCCTTAGCTGTGGGCTAGCATGGATGTAAATTTTTGTATATTAATAGAAATTAGACCAGTTTAGAAAAAAAATGTATTATGACATGTTATAAATTATTTCTAAAACAAAAACTTATATAAATAATAAATTTAAATTTAAATTAATTTTTTTTTCATTATTTAAAACTAATATAAAATTATATTATTTAATATAAATATGGAAATATTCTATTTATCACTAAAAAATTAAAAAAAAATTGTGATAATATATTTTTATATCAATTATTATATATTAATTAAACATAAAATAAATTACAATATCATGTAAATAACAATATATGCCATTTACTTTATGTAAATAAAAAAGAAATTATATATTATATTTTTTAAATGAAATTATATATTAAATTTTCTTTTTACTTTCCCTTACCATATTTTTTTATATAAAACAGATATAAAACTAATATTGAAAATATATATATTTTAATAGTCTACGTTGAATTAATAATTTTAAAGTTGATGTTATAAGTATTATTATTAAATTATAGTTAAATGTAAGTTACATCGAGGGACATAAAAAAAATTCAAGGGTTAAACATCAGGTGGCATTTCAAGTTTTAAGCTCTGGTATTTCGTGTACTGAGCCATCTTTGACTTTTATGTCAGGTGATTTAGTCATATTTTTCTTACGCCCTGAAAAATTTGGGATGGTGCACTTAATATACAATATTTATACCAAAAAATTCAAGCAAGAATACTTGAGGAGGAGCGGCAGGCAAAGCTTTGGCTTCACAATTTGATCTTGACTTCACCCTTATCTCATGCATGGTGAGCACAATTATGGGGAGTGTGTGGTACTTGGAAAATGATGCCTCATTACATATGATGGGGAATATAGATTTTTTCAGTGGCCTCGAGGAGAAATATTTTGAGATGCACATCAAGATGGGAGATGATGGAAGGTATAACATGGCCTGGATTGGTATATTCGTCATTCAAAGGGAGTCGGTCTGCCCTCTCAAACTCAACGATGTCATTTTTTTTCAGGGCCTAAAGAAAAATCTCATCTCAGTTGCTATGTTGGAAGACTGTGGTTACAATGTGATATTTAGCAAAGGGAAAGAATTCCCGAGACACAGCCATGGACAGGTGAATCAGACCAGGGTTCATGTGAAGAAACTATATAAGCTAAATGTGGAATAATGTTCCTCTTTAAGAATGAAGGAAAAGAAGGTCCAGATTCATGATGTCAATGAACTATGGCATAGAATGACTAGCCATTTGAATCATGGCACCTTGAATATGATGCATGATATAACCATAGGCCTCCCTAAAGGAGCACTTAAGTAGCAAGATACATGCAAAGTGTATACCTTCGGGAATTACAAAAAATCTTCATTCCATGATCGTGATAGAAAATAAGATGCACGCCATGAAAGGATCCACCATGATGTCTGTAGAATTTTCTCGACAACCTCCACAACCAAGCACAATGTTATCTTTGTAGATAACTTCTCACGGAAGTGTTGGACCTTCTTTATGTGGAATAAGGATGATACATTATCCAAGTTCATATAATTCAAGGCACTGGTAGAGAAATAAACCAGAAAGAAGGTGAATCCTCTAAGGAGTGGTAATGGAGGTAAGTACTTGTCGAATGAGTTTAAAACTTTTTGTGCAAAATACGGCATTTTACGGGAGTTGACAACACCCCAAAACGCACAATTGTAACAAATATACTTACCCTAAAAAAAAAGATAATCTATTTATATCACTAAAACTGATTTACTATCATTTACTTAGTTTATTTTCGTCATCGAATAACCTCTTACAAATTATCCTTAAAGGATTTTGTTTCAGTCTTTTATATTTTTATTATGCCACAATTGTATTCATACCTATGAATACCTTTGCAGACATGTGTACCTTTTATTTAACAAGGAATTCTCCTTATCTACATGGCATACTTACATTTAGTGCAATGTATATTAAGACATACATTTTTAATAGTTTCCCCTACTATTATAATATCAGAATTATGAAATTTGTATCTAAAGCTTCCCACATGTCTACACATATAAATATATACTTTGATACCTTTAACTTTAACTAGTATTAAAGTTACCTCTTATGATATATATATATATATCCCTATATCATAAATCTATTGATGACCCTTAATATAATCTTTCTTATATTCTCGACCGCATATATCCAAATCTTTTTGTATCTAAGTTTGGAAATTCTTTAGAGCTTATATATATATATATATATATGAAATGTTTTAATTGAGGTCTTGTTCCTCATTATATTTTCCACTAACCCTTTCTATCTATTTTTTATTCATAAAATGTATGAATGTTTACATCTTTGTACTAGGGCCTTTTCATAACCCAACGTTTTTAATTAACTTACCACTAACCATATCACTACACTTACCCATTATACCCATTATACGACCTTTACTTGAAACCAAATGTGACAAACATATTTATGTCAATCTTAACGTATGAAGAATTGGATACTCCAAGATTTTGGTTTTATTGTTTGATTTAGACCTATCGTATATTTTATATTTTTAAAGAGATAATATCTCCCTGCACTTAATTGGTGGAAGACTTCACCGTAACCCATTTATTGTCTCTCATTTTGATTTTTTAACTCATTTAATGGAAGTACGTCTCACCTTGGTTATTCACATGGGCATACTAAATTGTTGAGAAAGATTTATGGTCGATTTGGTTTTTCATTGACGGTGAAGATTTCATCCGTGTTCCCTCTAGCCTTGGTGACTATGGTTAGGGTTACATTTTTCTTTCCACCATTTTCATCTGGTGAAGTTCTTTGCGGAAGTTTTAGTTTTGGTTGCATGTTGTTCCTATGATGCTGAGAATGGTATATTAGCCGAATACCTTTCCTCAATGGTATAATCCAATCTCCCAAAATCAGCTCAGTAAGAGCAATTCCAAATTTCTCTTATTCGTTTAACTATGTGAGATCATTAATATTATCAAAACTCATTTTTTAGTTTGCCTCTTTAAATTTGTTTCTTACATTTTGTTGTAGGTTTTGGAACTCTAATTTGGTTATTTCATTCTCTGTATAGGTTTAGTCACTCTACAAACCTCGCTCACGAAGCTCAATCATAGCCATATAAAGGTATTTTTACTCTTCCACATGCAGGTAAGCTCTGCTATTAACTACAAATAATGTTTCTCAATATTAATGTGTTTTCCTCTGTAGCCATGATTCATTCGTTTACACGATGGTTGTCATTTGATAATGATATAATTTTGGGTATTTCTAAGTTTTTCGTTTTTAACGGAAGTAAACGTTCAATCTTGTATAAATAAATTCTCTACTCAACTCATTAAAATGATTTTCCCCAAACTCAGATATCTCGACGTTGAGAAATGGTTACTTTTGGGTTTAAACGAATTAAAAAATTCATAGTGCTTCTCATGGCCACTTCGATTTTAAATTCGAACCCTCATGCTTCATTTTATAAATGTTACTTAGTCATTTACCTTTTGATATTTTGGATGTAGTGTTTTATTTTTCGTTCTATTTATATAATTGAAGAGGAATTTTTCTTATTAAATTCGTAATTGCAGTTCCAAAATGCAATAAAATTATAGTCAAACTATTTCTATCATATACTCTATGCTTTCCTTTGCATTTCATAATTTCGACCTTCATGCTTTTAAATCTCAGATAATATGGATTTGGAGGCTTTTTGATATAATTTTGATTTTACCAAAAAAAATCTCCATCTAAGATGAATTCATTGATTTCATCTTTAGTTTAAAATCATATAGAGGTAACATAGTTTTATGTCTTTATTTTATTTATACTCTCATTCTGATACAATCATATCTATGAATAAATACCATTTGGTATTTGCGTAAAGCCTGAGGCATAAAATGTATTAGTTTTAATTCCATTTTAATTTCACCTTCTATTTGTTTTCAATAAAGAGTCACTTTGTCTTTTTCCTGGTTTTAACATCTTATCATTTTTATAACATATCCCACACACAATTAAAGCTTGCATGTCCTGTAATAAATTTCATTTTTAATTTAAAGTTCATATGATAAAATTTTCTTATAATAATATGATCTGTTTTTATACAGGAAAAACCCTCTTTTGAATATTTTCAATTTCGTAATTTCCCATCAAAGACCATGTATCTGGTTTCAACCCACATCTTAGGTAAATAATTTATTTCCATTCTGTTTAATACTTACTAAATCAGTTTCGTTCTTTCCATTCTGTTTAATACTTACTAAATCAGTTTCATACTTACATTGTTATATACACGAGGAACTCCACTTACTCACGTTATGTTAAACAAGTATAGTTTGTATTATTAATTACTATAAAAGTAGTGTCACTTTTTCTACTTATTATATTTGATATGTATCTAACACGTATATCTATGTGGTTTTTGTACAAGTACTTTAAATTTCACGAATTCTACAACAATCACTTCATCTTTCCTTTCCAAGGACTTGACTACCGATTTCCTTTATCTACAATTCGGTCGTCACAATGTACAGATTTTAGCCTACTAGCTATGATGAGTTTTATCATTTTAACTCTTCACCCTGTAATTAAATTTAATAAAAGATGACATTCAATCATATGACTTGGACTATTGTAAATGATTTTTTAATTCACTCTTTCTATATTCTCTTTTTCACCTTTATTAAAGGAGTATTAAAGGAGTTTTACATACTCTGGACAACAATATAAATTCATTATTGTCTCTATATGTATAATTGTTTCTTGTTTTTTTTTTAAACACATGTTATATCTAAATGTATGCATATTTCCTAATTTAGGAATTTGTACATTTTTAATCTAAATTAATTTATTTGTACATAATTGTATTTTCTTGATTTTATGGAAATAAATCAATCCAACTGTATGCATATTTGCTTCCTTCTTTGTTTACAAAAATAACTATGTATTTCTACTGTCATTTCCTATGTTTTTCTTAACATAGTTAGAATTATATTTAATTTAAATGGAGTATTTTATATCTTAACATAGACCTAATAGAAGATTTAAACCCTTCTATTTGGGTTTAGAGATTCTATATGTTGGTCAACTATTTTTTCTATTTTTTATAGTTATTTTTCTGTTAGATACATAATACACTTTATTCCCAAAAAAATAAAACAATTTATCACATAAATTTATAATTCAAGATACACAACTTTCAGCTAAACTCATAACTAAAGCATATTAAATCTTAATCAATCATCATCATAATAACAAAAGCATAAGACATAATTTAATAACTGTGCATACCAGTTCTGGTAAAGACTATTTGCCACCCAACCTGAAGCTTTCATCCACATCCCCTAAGTAGACACCAATTCTAGACAACCTCTTGTCTACTTAGGAATGAGTTATTTAAACTTGATTTCCCTCAACATCTTTCCATAAATGTGTCCAGTTAAATTAGGATAATGTTTCAGAGTTATATTATAAATCCTACTCCAAAATAAACATCTATATATATAATTAAAAATAATATTTATTTAAATATAATTAAATTACACTTAATTATTATACTATTTTCTATTTTAATATTATATTATTTTCTTAATAGAACTCTCATTTTTATTTTTATAAATGAAAATATCACTCTCATGTATATGATATGTTTTACAATATAATATTATATAATAATCTTATGACACGTTAAAAATTATTTCTAAAATAAATACTTATATAAATCATGAATTTAAATTTAAATGAATTATTTTTATTTATTTAAAGTTAATTATACAATTATGTTATGAAAGGGACTATTTACCTTGATTAATATATATTCTATAATATATTAATATCACATTATATTATAAAGTATACTCCAAAAGAAACATCTATCTATATAATCAAAAATACTATCTATCAAAGTATAATTAAATTACAGTTAATTATTATAATATTTCATAATTTTATTTATTTTAATATTATATTTTTTTCTTAATATAATTTTCATTTTTCTTTTTATAAATGAAAATATCACTTTAATTTATATAATATATTTTACATTATATTATAATATTATGGCATGTTATAAATCATTTTTAAAACAAATACTTATATAAAGAATAAATTTGAATTTAAATTAATTTATTTTTCATTATCTAAAAATATATTATTTAATATAAATATTGAAATATTTTATTTATCACTAATAATAATAATAAATTGTGATTAATATATTTTTATTTTAATTATTATATATTAATTAAACATAAAATAAATTACAATATCATGTAAATAATAATATATGCCATTTACTTTATGTAAATAACAAAGAAATTATATATTAGATTTTTTAAATAAAATTATATATTCAATTTTTCTTTTTACTTTTTTTTTTTTTTTTATATAACATAGATATAAAACTAAGATTGAAAAAATATATTTTTTAATAGTCTACGTTGTATTAATAATTTTAAACTTGATATTATAAGTATTATTATTAAATTATAATTAAATAATTTTAAACTTGATATTATAAGTATTATTATTAAATTATAATTAAATGTAAGTTACATCGGGGGACATAAAAAAAACTCAAGGGTCACGTTTCAAGTTTCGTGTACTGAGCCATCTTTGACATTTATCTCACGTGCTTTAGTCGTATTCTGGGACGGTGCACTTAATATACAATATTTAATTCCTTTCAGCTCCGGCGATATCTCGCCTGTTCTCTTCACCGTCTCATCTCATTCGTGCTTCTTCCTCGGATATTAATGCCGTCGAAGCTCGTTGTGGCCCTCTTCCTGCTATCTCCATTCATCCTGCGTCTGGAAATTTATTTGTGTTCTCCAAACCACTAAAAATATTTAATTTTCGTTATGGTTTATTTCACGGTGTAATTGTCTAAATGCTTATTTGTGGTTTATTAGTTGTACAAAAAAATCATTTTTATGTTCTCCAAACAACCAACAATATTTTATTTTGTTTATTTTTATTTAGACTCATCGTGTCCAGTGAAAAGAAGGTCAACTGTGATTAAAAAAATGGTATAAATATTCATTATAAAGTTTATAAAGTGATTGTAATAAGGGCAAAAGTGAGTAGTTATTTTTACCTATATATTTTTTATGCTTTTAAGTTTAGTATAAAGTCAATTTGTTCCATGATTTTCACATATTGATTAATTATGATTAAAGTATTTTTAATAAGTAGATGTGCATTTTTTATAATGTATAAAGGTAGATAAGTTAATCAAAAGACATATTTTATAAATCATGGAATATTTCCTACTCAACTCATTTGATGTGTGTTTATAACTTATCTACCTTTATACATTATAAAAAGTGCACATCTACTTATTAAAATACTTTAATCATAATTAATCAATATGTAAAAATCATGGAACAAATTGACTTTATACTAAACTTAAAAGCATAAAAAATATATATGTAAAAATAACTACATATATGTAAAAATTGACTTTATGCTAAACTTGAAAGCATAAAGAACACATGATATGGGCTAAGGAGGACAGGCTCCATAATTTTTAAAATAGGTTTTTTAATTAAAATACTTTAACCACAAGGCTTCACCACATATATATATATATAAAATCTCCATAATTTTTAAAATAGGTTTTTTTGATTAAAATACTTTAACCACAATTAATTAGGGCTTGGGCCACATATATGTAAAAATTGACACTATAATAGGCCGAAAATCATAAAGAACTCTTTTTTCCACACTTTATGACATCACCTAATGAATAACTCATAAATTCAATGCCAACCATCATTAAAAAATGGTATAGATATTCATTATAAAGTGATTGTAATAGGGTCAAATGTGAGAGTTCCTCCCTAAAGTTATGAAAGAATTCATTTAATTTTAATAAGTAGATGGACAATTTTTATAATGTATAAAGGTTTATAAGTTATAAACACACATCAAATGGAATGAGGAGGAAAGGCTCCATAATTTTAAAATAGGTCTTTAATTAAAATACTTTAACCACAATTAAATAAGGGCTTGGACCACATATATGTAAAAATTGACTTTATAATAAGCCTAAAAGCATAAAGAACATGCACATAAAATGGGCCTAGGAGGAAAGGCTTCATAATTTTTTAAATAAGTGTTTTAATTAAAATACTTTAACCACAATTAATCAAGGGCTAGGATCACATATATGAAAAAATTGACACTATAATAGGAAAGACTTCATATTTTTCAAAATAGGTGGGTAAAACCACGAAGGTGGGTTACACTTTTCTGAGAATCAGGGGTGGAAAAGTCATTTTCCCAACAGTTCGACCGAACATTTATAAAAGTTCGGCCAAACTGCATTAGAGTTCAGCCGAAATTTTCGACAAAACTTTAGAACTTACTTCGGCCGAAATAATTCTGTTGTTTACATTGACGGCGTATTGACGAGATGGGTAAACTGATTTTTGGCCAGAGATGGGAAAACCATCAACGAAAAATCGACCGAACTAATAGTTCGGCTCGACTATTAGTCTGGCCGAACTTTTAAAATAATTCGGACTAACTTTAGTTTATAAATATACCAGCCCGTAAACATGAATAGGTTTCGGCCTTATTACCGCTGTCTTATTTTCGTTGTCTCATGTTGTTGTTGTTGTTGCAGGGTCTTTAGTTTGTTGTTGCAGTTGAAAGGTCTTGGTGTTGCGTAGGTGAGTAATTCATTGTTTTTCTGTTTTGTTTTTTTTGTGATTTTTTCTTATTGTTGTTCTGTTTTTCTACTCTTTTAACTTTATTTTAGTTTTTTGTTTGCAGGTAATTTGTAATCCACATCCTTCGCAATGTCGTCGGCGATCTCCTGCTTGTATTATCGTTGCAGCCTCGACGTCTTCGATAATCTCCTGCCTCATCTTTACAATGCGAGTTCGTCTCTGATTTTCCAGGTTGGTCCTCATCTTCATCGGCTTCTGGTGTATCTGTATCTCTCTCTAGACCTATAATTGGGCTTGCTACTGGGTAATGTATTTTTTCATGTCAATATTGAATATAAAATTAAACCAGCTCGATAGGCAGGATTGAAAGGTGTCAAAAAAGGCTATATATTCTATTTTGTCTAATTTTCTCTGATTTTGTAATTTTCCTAGATTGCCTACTATATAGTAATCTATTTATATATTTTATTACTTCTCCATCTATTAATCTATTGTAGTCTTGGAATATATGTTCTTCACACAATCATTTTCTATAAATACACTAGAATTCCTTTGATTTTTTCTCTTTATTATGTGTTCTTTCTAATCCATTGACCTGTTTACAATAAATCCATGACTAATTTTAATCAACTGTCAGCATCCTCCTTTCAACTTATATATTTTTCATCAGTTTGAAGCATCTGTTACTGATGTTGAAGTTATAGGTAACAACTTAACGTGATAGTTAAATGAATAGAAATAATAAAAATACTATACATCCTCGTGCGAGTCATCGTAGATCTAAATCCATGGGTTTTAGTTATAATTACAAGCACACTTCCTTTATATTTAAGGGTCGAAACTCCTTTTCCACTAACAAAATATTCTCCTAGGTTGAAATTGGATTCACTAGTCTTCCTCGGGCCCTTTTCTAAATTGTTCTTCATCCACTTCTAGTGTATCTGTATCTCTCTCTAGACCTGTAACTCGACTTACTCCTAGGTAATGTATTTTTTCATGTCAATATTGAATAAAAATTAAACCAGCTGGATAGGCAGGATTGAAATGTTTTAAAAAAGGACCATGGATGCAAGCAACATTCATTCCCCCGAAGTCCACACAAAAATGGATACCCTATCCTATCTTCTTATCCTAAATAAAAATAGGTTTGTCTATTCCTTCTTATTCCTAGCAATGGAGTTTTTCAAATTCTTGTTGAATCTTATCCATGCATAAATCAAGGTACAACAAGAGTTGCATTCCTCCTCAATAATCTTGTCTGCTAGAATAATGGCATACTGTACAAATTATAGGCAATTTTGGCAGGGTTGATATGAGGGAAAATTTTAGAGTTAAATAAAACTATTTTTCTAATTTTTCTTTTCTATTTTAACAAATAGATTTTATATTATGGTTTGTACTTGCGCATCTTTACTGCAAATTTGATATAAAAACCACTGAATGTGGGCATGGGAAAAGTTACCATGCTACATAAGTTTTGCTTATGGGCACCCATCTATTTTTTTAAAAATATTTATAGTCTTTTAACATGATCCATTTTCCTTACCAATTCATCTTTATGTGCATTGTAGTTTTCATTTAAGAACTGCTTCGATATTTTCAACATCTTTATTCTCCATCTTTCCTCTTAGTTTTTCCCTATTCAATCTTATCCACATATATGCTTGGAGATTAATGTCATAAAAGAAAACAAGAAGCGAAACTAATAGGTATTTTGTCTAATTTTTAAAAAAATATTTACAAATTCTTTTAACATGCTCCATTTTCTTTGCCAATTCATCTTTTTGTGCATTCTCGTTTTCATGTTTAAAAAGTTCTTCGATATTTTCAACATCTTTATTCTCCATCTTTCCTCTTAGTTTTTCGCTATTCAATCTTATCCTCATTGTTTGGATATTAATGTCATAAAAGAAAACAAGAATCGAAATTAATAGGTATGCTCTCGGGAAATCTCAAGATGTATCTTCTCTTCAATTTTTCTCCAAGCAACATATAGTAGCTTTTTCATCCTCTGTAGTATAAGCCACATGGCACATTCACTGTTGGTTATGTCCCTCCAACATCTAACATGGCTGTATTTTATTAATGTACCTAAATTTACACCTTCCATGATGCTTCTAAGCTTGTAAAATGTTAAAAGTGGAGTGCTTTATGATGTAATGGATATTAATAATCCAAATTGACATGGATATATTTTATTAATGTACCTAAATTTACACCTTCCATGATGCTTCTAATCTTGTAAAATGTTAAAAGTGGAGTGCTTTATAATGTAATGGATATTAATAATCTAGATTGACATGGTTGTATTTTATTAATGTACCTAAATTTACACCTTTCATGATGCTTCTAATCTTGTAAAATGTTAAAAGTGGAGTGTTTTATGATGTAATGGATATTAATAATCTAAATTGAGATGGTTGTATTTTATTAATGGATCTAGATCCCTTTCTTCATCATTGGTGCATCATCCAATCAGATTTATCTTCAAGTGTAACCCTTTCATTCAGATCTACTTCAGAGAGAAGTATTCATTCAAGCTCAGACATCTTGCTCCCACACTCATGTTGTGCACAATGAATTTCTTCTCCTTTTATATGATTATCCTTTTTCAATACCATGAGCCCCTTTTTCAATACCATGGACCAAAACAATACCATAAGCCCAAAACTACCTGGACGGGGTCAATTAGGCGGATCATTACCCAATACTATGGGTCGATACCATGGTGGTTACCCTTGGATTTGCACTTTTTGAGCGCTTTAGCCCATACGCGACTTGTAACGTTCCTTTCCGCGTGCATACGCGACTTCCCCTAGGCCAATCCGCGTATACCAAGAGACATGCTCTTTTTCATCATTCTCTGAGTACATTATGAAATCCTTTCTTCATTGCCTACTGTAAATACTGTAGATACATCAGATTTCCTTCATCAAGGACATATTCTATCAAACACAACTTCATCAGGTAAGTTGTCATCATCTTCATCAAGTGGGTTTCCTTTCAAGTACAACACTCAACATCATATCATCAACAATCATCATATCACTTCAGATTTACATCATTTAACAAGTCCATCAAGTCAAGCATAACTTCATCGGGTGGAGTGCCATCAAGGACAATACATGTCAACAGTCGCACGTCTTCATCTTCATTCAGTGGGTTGCCATCAAGGACAACACTCTGCATCATATTTCCAACAATCTCCCCCTTTGGACTTGATGGCAACCACGATGGTGTTTGGTTACCACAGCAGATAGATACCATGTCACTCTCCCAAATATGTCACATCATTACCTTCTCTTTATTAAAACACCATGTCACTCTCCCCCTTTGACATCAAGGGCAAAGGGTGGATCAAAAACCAACATTCTCCCCCTCTTCTCCTCATGTGGAAGAAACAGTCTGCAGATCTGATATGTGCTGAAGTGGCCAAGCTCCCCCTGAGTTCATGCTGAATCTTCAAACATATTTGTCAATGAAGTACATGACTCTATAAAATTTCTATCACCAAAGACTCATACTTACATCAAATATCCAACCAAGTGGATTTACATATAAGACTCAAGTAGCCAACCAAGTGGGTTTACAAAATTTGACTCAGCTACCCAACCAAGTGGGTTTACAAAAATGACAAGTCCTTACATGACTGAATATTACAATTTTTACATCATGGGTCTCAACAAGACCTTTTCACCAAAAAATAAATATGACCATTTATGACCAACACCAGAAAGTCCTCAAGAAAGAGGACATATTTCAGAACCATAATAATGCCAACACTGCATTATAGTCAGCAAAGCTAATGCTCCCCCTGAATCTGTGCAACCATGCATCCTTTTCATATGACTAAGGCTCCCCCTTGGTTTGTGCAACCTGAACATTTTCACCAACAAATCATCAAGGCATCTTCATCAAAACATTAGAAACAGATTTATGAGAACTGGAACACCACCAGAGATACCAAACAGCACTGCAGCTGTGCTGAAGAGAGCTGAACCAACCAAGAATTGTCAGAAACCAACCATACGCGGTTTTATGTGCAGTAACTCGCGTACATACGCGACTGTGTTTCAGGAAACCCGCGTATCCTAAGACACCTTCTAAATTTCAACCAGATCTGATTCTTTGTAAGGCAAAGACAGTGTTCAGCTTCTTTCTGAGATATTTGGCTGCTTCCCTGGACTACAGATATAACAGAATAGTGTAGTTGTGTCTTCAAGCGTCATCCATTGGTTGTAGCATAATCCCATTAGTAACTAAGCCTTCGGATCCTTTGCAGCATCAATACATTCTTTCCAAAAGAGATTATCATATCAGAACAGCATCTTCAGATATGTGTCAAGCAATCATCCATGTGGTCCAAAATCACCATGATCTTCAAGAGGTAACATGAAGTAACATATGTAGGCAAAAGATCTCAACCATAGCAACCAAGCTCTATATGATCTGAAACAAATGATATCCAACTCATCCACACAAAGATACTTATCAGCAACTAGGGCTCAAAATCTTATCATAATAATCCATGTACCAAATCATCATCATTTGAGCATGAGTATCACCAAGACCAAAGAATAAGCAGTCATATTTCCAACAATGCAACCATTAGAATTTAACCTGCTACTCCCCCTAAACCAGTGCTTCTTCCTTAACTTCTGCAATCTGAGATACCTTCAACAGCAAGTCATCAATAACAATCTCTGCATGATCTGTCCTCATCTCTGAACTATAAGACTTTCATCTCAACAATGAATGCTCTTCATCATAAAGCAACCAGGCTTCATCCATAATATTCAACACAAGAACCCATGCATCATTTCATTATCATGAGTATAACTAGAATGATGCTAACAGTGCAATCATGAGCAGTCAGACTGATGCTCCCCCTGGACCTCTGCTTCAGATCTTCAGCTATCAGATAAATTTTCTTATCATCAATGCATACGCGACTGCGTCTTCTGGAACTCGCGTGTATGCGCGACTTTAGTTAATGGAACCTGCGTATGGAAAGTGAAGCATAGAAAATTTCCATCTTCCTTCATTTCTTCCAGAGCTTGTACCTCCTGTACCTGTCCTTTCCACATCAGATGCGCTGTCAGAAGTAAACATAACCGGTATAATCAAATCAACCATGAGAGTCATCATGCATTGCTCCTCTTGTGACGATACATTACTAGATCTCATAATGTATCTCACATCATTCCTGCAGTCAACAAGAAAAGTCAACTTCAGAAGCGGATGACTGCAGTAGGGTCATAATTCCCTACGTTTCTGATTGGTCCTTCATCTTGAATTGAGTGTTTTCTTCAAGAAAATCATTGTTTTCTAGAGCATCAACAAAAACATCCTTTTCTTCTCTAGATTGTTTCTTATTCAATCCCTCCATCTTCTTCCAGATTTGTTTTCTATTTGTGTGCTGAAATTTCTCATATCTGTTCGACCTGCATTCCTTTCTTATATGTCCATACTTGTTACAAGAATAACATCTCATGTGTCCAAAAAAATAAGCATAAGAATCATAATGAGTATTTCTATTCTTCCTCCTTTTACAATCAGTTGCTTTGTGTCCATACTTGTTACATGAAAAACAATATCCCTTGAAGAAACCAGAGTACCTTTCTGTGTAGGAACTGTTTGTTTGAGGCTGAAATGATCTGCTCTTGCAATTTGCTGCAACATGTCCATAATTATGACATTTAAAACATTCAACATTCTTGAATGAATTCCTTTGAGAATTCATGATTGTTGGTTGAGCTTTTGTCTCTTTCAACACTTCAGGTTTTGCATTGACATCCTCTGAATTTTTGGCACTTCCTTGTGAGCTAGATTCTCCTTTAACAGTTTCATGGAAACCAAGACCATGTTTGATGGCAGGAGACCTTTGATTACTCAGAATATTGTCCAAAATGTTAGTACTATCATGAAACCTCAAAAGTTTAACCTTTTCTTCTAATTTACCTTTGAGAATATTTGCCTCAACCTCCAAGGCTTGACATTGCTTTGTCATGCTTTCTTCTTTTCTTCTTCCATCTTCAACTTGATCCTTCAGATTTAGAATCTCTTCTTTCAACCAATCTTCATTTCCTTCACAAGTTTGTTGCAGCTCTTCATTCTTCTTGTTTGATTTTTCCAGATCTTTTTTGAGAGAGATAATTTCTGCTTCAAAGCCTTCCTTTTCAAAGGATTGTAGAGGTTCCTTATTCTCCTTACTTGATGCTTCTAGCTCTGCTTGCAGAAAGATGATAGCAGCTTCAAGTCCTTCATTCTTCTTGCTTGATTTTTCCAGATCTGCTTCTAGATCTTTAATTCGATTGGATACATAAGTATGAAACCTTTGATACTTGTCCACCTGTTCATTTAGCATTTCTATTTGATCTTTCATTTGTGAGATCATCTCTTTATAGATAGTTTCTTGCTTATTGTATGAACTTTGTAGTTCTTCTTCTTTAATCTTGAGAGCTTCTTCTAGATCCACAACTTTATTTTCACTATCTTTACTATTGTTTGCACAAAGAAGAGTATTACAAGTGGCCTTCTCCTTTTTCTTCTTTGCCATGAGTGCTTGTAGATCTTCGTCAGAATCTGTTTCATCTTCTTCAAATTTTGCTATACATGATTTCTGAGGTATCTCCTTTCCTCGAGTAACCTTCTTCTTTTGCTTCTTAGCCATGAGCACTTTTAGATCTTGGTCAGAATCTTCTTCATCTTCACTGGACACTTCATCATCATCTTCTTTTGCATAATAACTCTTTCTCTTTTCAAATTGTTTCTCTTTACCATGTTTTTCTCTATAAGGACATTTAGCAGCATAGTGACCAACTTTTCCACACTCAAAACATTTGAAGGGAAGCTTACCTTTGAATCTTCCAGTACCTAGTTGGAGCTTTCTCACGAAATTTGCTTCTTCTTCATCGGATATATAGCTGGATTCTTTGACAACTTCTTTTTCCTTTCCTTTTGTAGAGCTTTCTCTTACTTGAGAAGGGCCTCCTTGTCTCATTTCAAAAGCAGTCAGAGTACCATGTAATTGAACAATAGTAAGAGTTTGCAAATCTTGCCTTTCTTCAATTGCTGAAACTTTAGAGTCAAATTTTGAAGTCAATGATCTTAAGACCTTTTCCACCAGAGTAGTATCAGCTATGGTTTCACCCAAATTTCTCATTCGATTTACAAAATCATCCAGACGAAGAAAGAAACTGGCAACACTCTCATCACTATGCATCTTCAAATTTTCATATTCAATTCTAAGAGTTTGGAGTTTTGCACTTTTTTACCTTTGTGTCTCCTTCATAGCTTAGAATGATTTTGTCCCATATTTCTTTTGCTGAATGTAGCTGCATCACTTTAGCAAATTCTGATTCAGACATGCTTCCCAATAAGACATTCACTGCTTTGGCATTGATTTCATACTTCTTTCTTTTAGCTGCATCAGTAGGAATACTTGCCGGGTATTGATAACCTTCTTCCACGATTGCCCATACATCTGCACCAAGACTTTGCAGATATGCTTTTGTACGTACCTTCCAGAATATAATATTGCTTCCATTGAATAGAGGTGGCTTTATAGACATTACTCCTTCTTGACTTCCCATTGCGACGGATCTCCTTTAAGCGATCAAGCTTCTGCACAAGGACCTGCTCCGATACCAATTGTTGGGAAAAATACTGAGAGGGGGGGGGTGAATCAGTATTTACTGCATAATCAAATCCTTTTACTTTTCATTTTCTTTCCCATTGCGACGGATCTCCTTCAAGCGATCAAGCTTCTGCAGAAGGACCACGCTCTGATACCAATTGTTGGGAAAAATAATGAGAGGGGGGGGGTGAATCAGTATTTACTGCATAATCAAATCCTTTTACTTTTCATTCCTTAAAAAACCCATACGCTACTTTACTTCAGTAAACCAGCGTATATACGCGGATCCCCTGTATGAAACTAGCGTATACACAGAGATTTAGATATGTCATTAAATCTTCACTTAAATCATTCCATCATGTATTCTTCAGATATTCAATAAGCAGTAAACATGTGCAGTAAGAACAGAATAAACCATCACACAAAGCATCACACATGAACACCAGGATTTTTAGGTGGAAACCCAAGTCGGGAGAAAACCACCGCTGCAGTTGCTCAGCCTTCAATATTTTATTAGAGAAAACATCTTACAACATATGTGTCGGCGTTAGGACATCAAAGACGTTGTGCACTACACTGCGCTCGTTTACTCACCGGAAGGGGAGCTACGACCCCCGACTCGTTTATCACTCTCTCCCGGAAGGGGAGCTACTACCCTAGATCTCGCACAAATTTCACCATGAAGGGAGCTACGACCCCCTGCTCTCGTTTACCAGCCTCACCCGGAAGGGAGCTACAACCCCCTGACTGAAGGCTACAACCCTCAGCACCACCTTGGACCACGTTTCATCAATTTTCACACTGGATCCAACCACTTCAATAGAACACAACTTGCAGGCCATAATTCATCATATTTCCAGACCGAACCCTTTCCATATTTTTAAGCACGAACATACATCATCAACAGATACATATCAACACAGATCAGATAGCAGAAACACAGCAGAACAGATCAGATATTTCATACCCCTTGCTTCAGCAAACCCTAGTTTGCATACGCTCTTTTACTTCACTGATTTCGCGTATATACGCGCTTCCGTCCACACAAACCGGCGTATACCTCAGTGTATATTTTATTGCGCATACGCGATTTCTCTTCGCTGAAGCTACGTATATACGCGCTTCCTCCGCGTCAAAGTAGCGTATAGATCTTCAATTATTCCAGAGCAGCATACTTCTTCAGATCAGATATTCAGTTCAGATTTACCCTTTCACTTCAGACAGATGTTCGCCTAGATGTTTGCCTCATCACAGATCTAGGCCTTCCATAAGCAGATCTAGTAAATACATTTCAGATCTAGATTCCTTTCTTCATCATTGGTGCATCATCCAATCAGATTTATCTTCAAGTGTAACCTTTTCATTCAGATCTACTTCAGAGAGAAGTATTCATTCAAGCTCAGACATCTTGCCCCCACACTCATATTGTGCACAATGAATTTCTTCTCCTTTTATATGATTATCCTTTTTCAATACCATGAGCCCCTTTTTCAATACCATGGACCAAAACAATACCATAAGCCCAAAACTACCTGGACGGGGTCAATTAGGCGGATCATTACCCAATACTATGGGTCAATACCATGGTGGTTACCCTTGGATTTGCACTTTTTTGAGCGCTTTAGCCCATACGCGACTTGTAACGTTCCTTTCCGCGTGCATACGCGACTTCCCCTAGGCCAATCCGCGTATACCAAGAAATCCTTCTTGGTAAATACTGAAATACATTCTGAGTACATTCTGAAATCCTTTCTCTGAGTACATTCTCTGAGTACATTCTGAAATCCTTTCTTCATTGCCTTCTGTAAATACTGTAGATACATCAGATTTCCTTCATCAAGGACATATTCTATCAAACACAACTTCATCAAGTAAGTTGTCATCATCTTCATCAAGTGGGTGTCCTTTCAAGTACAACACTCAACATCATATCATCAACACTCATCATATCACTTCAGATTTACATCATTTAACAAGTCCATCAAGTCAAGCATAACTTCATCAGGTGGAGTGCCATCAAGGACAATACATGTCAACAGTCGCACGTCTTCATCTTCATTCGGTGGGTTGCCATCAAGGACAACACTCTGCATCATATTTCCAACAAAACCATGGCTCAGTTTGACAAATCGTTTGCACCGTTGGAAAGATCTCACTAATTAATATAATGGGAATCTATTTATTTTTGGTAATTTGACACTTCACATGGAAGCAATTTTTTCCATGAAGTTTCACTTTGCTGCCAATTCCAACTAAATCTCATCATATGAGCCGCTCGTACTTTGGTACCAACTTAAGCTGGCACTTTTCGCCTCGTGTGTGGATCTTCATCGTAGGTAACCATTATTTACTCATATTTTCATGGTTCCCCTCAGACTATCCTATATGCCATCATCATCAAGTCACCCTTCCTGAGAGCATATAAGTTGAGTCATCCTCGCATCCATGGAGTCTGTCTTGAGTCCCATTATCTTTTGTTATAGTATTTTGTCCATATTTGTGTTGCATTCATCCTGTGTTGCACATTTGTGGCCTTTATCCATGTTGTCCCTTATCATCCCCTATGGAATCGAGTCAGTCGCTGCCAAGAAAATCATGCATTTTATGCTCTCACAAGGGAATTCATCCATCCACCTCTCAGTTTCCCCTCCTTCCATCAGTGTCCCTAGTGTCAGTCCATTAGTCGCTCTGGTATGCTCCCTCAAACATTATTTGATGATTTATTATTACGTAAGCTATGGTAGACCCTATTTTGTCGATAAAACCACATACATTCAAGAAGAATGGTCTAGAGGGTGGTGTACCTTGGTTCCATATTTCATCATTGTTCGATACCTTGGATCAAGCAAGGGGAACAATTATCACCCTTTGACTTGGTTGTTTCTCACATGCTCGACCCCAACTCATTAATGCACAATTGAGAATTGTACACCTGATGGTTCAATGGTCCAACATATTATACCAGTGATTCCTGGGTGTGTGTGATATGTTTCATACCTCATGAGGGGGTGGCCCTTCAGGTAGCCCCCCACATTCCCGAATGACCTCAAATCATGCTCTAGCCTTAGATGGAGTTCCACAAATTTGATGGCTTCGGTTCCAGCCACTTACAACACCCAAATCATGCATGTCTCATTTTGATGATCCATTCAGATCTTTAGAGCCATTTCTTGTTGATAAGGGCTTCTTTGGTTGCAGTCCTCCCTCCCCATGTCATATGGAGGGGCGTTATGTATCATGTACTCAGATGTTATTGTCATCAGTCCTGGCCTTTAATTTTCCATGCACATTATGTATATGGGATACATTGAATTATTTTCTGGACCATTGATACCAACATGTCATGTATCATATATCATACATTTTCTAGCTCAATCCCACATTGCTCGACTCATCACTATTCTCTGTACAAAATTATCTTGGCGGGTATGTGTATTCCTCCCCCACCTCATTGAGGTCATGTACTCAAAAAAAAAATGAGACTTATATCAGTTCATAGGTCTCTCCCCTTCAATTCCTTCCCCACTTCACTTCAGTTATGTTTCTTTCTCTCTCTCTCTCTGACTCCCCTTTGGTGTCTATTGATTTTGTTATTACAATGTATTTTTGTCATACGATTTCCTCCTAACGCTCATATGTTGGGGGGAAATACGTTATCCCCAAAAAATGATCACTTAGCCATATCTAACTAAGTGGATTGAAGTACACCATGTAAGACGAGTTTTACCATAGTAAAATTGCTTTCACTACGGGAAATAACTTGATAAACCATATTTTATTAAGTTATTTCTAGTTAAAACATGAAATCACATGAGGAATAATTAAATAAATCATTATTTATTTGATTTTCCTCTAGGAATAATTAATTAGCTCATTATTTAGTTATTATTCCTTGTCACGTTTTACCCAATCATGAGAAATAATTAAATAAATCACTGTTTATTTTATTTTTCTCAAGGAATAATTAATTAAATAATTATTTAGTTAATACTCCTTGTCAAATTTGACTAAATCACTTACGAATGATTAAAAAAATCATTATTTGTTTATTATTCCTAAACCACTTCCTTGAAATAATAAATAAGTCATTTATTTGTTTATTATTTCTAAATAAAGGTATTTAACCAATTTAAATATATTTTCCCTCTAAAACATATAATAAAATATTCCAAGAGGTTAGATCTAGATTGTGGTTAGTAATATTTTATTATTTTCCATTTTTGAGAATAACCCAATATTTTGTTATAAATAGGAGGGTTTTTCCATCCATTTCTCACCATGATCACTATCATCTTCATTATTATCTTCTTTTTGCATTCGATCTCCCATATGAGTTCAACACAATTTTTGGGTTTCACAAATCATAGAGAGAGAAAGATCAAAAATACTGATGCGTAGAGGACAATCAAAGGACCAATCCCATTTGAGGGGGACCTATAGCCATCATATGAGTCTCCTTCACTAGGTTTAAAAAAATCATAATATATCATTCATTATTTTATATAACTTTTTCTATGCTATGGGGTTTTACATTAGTTAAATATTTTGTTGTCTAATGTCTTTCTCTGCTGTAAATCTATTATTTTGCAGGTTTCTTCTAACTTTCTAGTCCATATCTGAAGATTTAGACATCCATATCTGTTGTTAGGGCCATCAATCACTCATGGATTAAGTAAGGTACTTTTGGTATGCTTGCTGAAATATTTTATGCTAACAACGAGCCTTTTGTAGATCTAAAAAAAACATTGTTTACGGGGTCAAAAATTCTCTAGATGTTCAGGACCCAAAAACTGATAAAACTACTAAATTATGTTATAAACAATGAAACTAATGAAATTGACTGGAGATCTAGCTGCAATAAGTGGGTGGCTACCAATATACACTTGGATCATTCCTCGACCCTTAGGAAGAAATGGTCCCCATTACGTGCAGAGCCTCCATCAGGTGTGGAAATATTTGTTGAACCTGGTCCGTGGTGAACCACTTGCGCTGGTGAAGTAGTTGGCCTACTTTGACAACTCGATATAGTTGGATCATCTCCTATTAGGTGTTCTTGATATGTGTTTCCATGATCCAATCAGTTATATCTTGTTCCACATAGTATGGGTTTAAATCTCTTGGTGTGAGTTATTCTACAATGTCAGATGTGTCTAGTAATGGTGGAATGTAGGGCAGAAGGAAGTCAACATTGAAAACTGGGTGTAGAATAAGGAATGTTGGAATAATGAGCTCGAAGGAATTGCCCCATATAAACTTGGTGATGGTGTATAGCCCATATTGGAGCGGGTGATGCTTGTGGTGGGGTCTAGTGAGGCACTCCTTCTACAAATCTAACCAAACTTTGTCACCCACCTAGAAATTGTGTGGCACTCAATGTTGATCATGTCAATGCTTGTGTTGAATGACCCTAATCTTTCATGGACCTATTGGTGGATGTGTTGAATTAACTCAATAATTTTTTTTCCTTGTCAACCTCAGACTCGACATGCGTCGAATCTTCCTGAGTAGCTACAAATGTTATGGCCACATCAATGGGATATAGTGGTTGGAATACCAAACCTACTTGAAAGGGGCTATGGCTAGTTGAGTTGTGGAGAGATGGGTTATAGTTGTGCTGGAAATATGAGAGGCTTTCATGCCATGTTAGTTTTACATGCGTAGAATGTGTACGATCATCCTGTTGATGACCTATGTTTGGCCATTAGTTTTGGTGTGGAAAGGTGTGGAATTAGTGATTTTGGTGTTCAACATCGACCAAATACTTGACCAAAATGTACTGAGGAACCTATTGTCCTAATCTGAGATATTACACAGCAGGATCCCAAAGTGTACTAACACTCGTTCAAAGAATATTTTAGCAATGGATTTTATTTTGATATTCTTCTTGCAAACTGCCATAATTTCCATCTTAGAGAATTTGTTGACGACCACAAAAATGCAGTTGTTTCCATGCTTGTTATATGGAAGGTATGACATGTAATATATGGATATGGATTCAAAATATTGATTAGGGGTAGGCAGAAGATTGTATAGGCCTTCCTTCTTAATGGTAAATTTGGCAATGGAATAGGTAGTGAACGATCTAATGTAACTCCCAGCATCTTGTCGAAGGTTTGACCAATAGAAATACTTATGTAGTATTGCCACTATTTTCTCGACCTCGAAATATTTGGTGATGCGACCGTAGTGAGCTTCCCAAATCATCTTCGTATGATATCGTGAAGGAATATAGAGGTGTCCTAGTTGGCATAACAGTGCATCCTGGAGCTACAAATATGGGACTTTCTTACCTTCAAGGAGCGTCTGGTATGTGTTGCCAAATTTTGGATCGCTTTTGTAGAGATGTGGCCAACCCAAAGTCTCGTGTCCACAAGAGTCGAGAACATTGGTTAGCACCATGACTAGGGGTTGCTGAGGGAGTCTAAAATATTATTGGTGCTGCCCTTCTTGTACTTGATTTTCAAATGGAACTCTTGTAGGTATGTGGACCATTTCTAATGGCGATCATTGTGCAACTTCCCTTGTGTCTATATGAACTACAGCGGTCGGTGTTGTATGTGGATCATCGTTTCCTTACCCAAAATTTAATGCTTACATTATCAACATGCCCACACAATGGAATACATCTCTTTTCCACATATAGGATACTTTTGGAGCATGTCTAAAACTATCTCACTGTGATATGCCACTAGATGCCCCTGTTCAATAAGAAATGCCCCAATATCATAGGATGAGGCATTTGTCTCGATATCAAATCATTCCTTCAATTTTGGTAATGTGAACACTGTTATAGAGTAGAGGTGATGCTTCAACTCTGCAAATGCCTTCTTTTCATATTCCGACCAAAATAATTTGTCTTTCCCTCCTCCCTTGGTGACTTGACTCAAAGGCTAAGTGATATGAGAGAGCCCCAGAACAAAGCTGTGGTAGAAATTGGTAAGACCTGGAAAGTTGTAAAGCTTTATTAGAGTGGTTAGGGTTGGCCAATCCTTAATGACCTAGATCTTGGCTGGGTCCACATGAACCCCCCGCTTATCAATTATGTATCCAAGATATTGAAACTAGGTCATGACAAAAGTGCATTCTCAAAATTTGCACATAACTTGTGTTGCCGATGTGCTTGGAGGACCTGTCAAATGGGTTGGAGGTTCTCTTCCATACTCTCGCTGAAGATCAGGATGTCATCCAAATGCACCACCAAAAATTATTTAGTAAATTTATACAAGATGTCATCTATTAGCATCATGAAGGTTGTGGGGTCATTCGTAAAATTGAAAGGCATGATCAACCATTTAAAAAGGCCCTCTTTGGGTTTGACAGTAGTCTTCCACACATCAGAGGGTTCAATCGGTACCTAGTGATACTCAGACTTCAAGTCAATCTTGGTGAAATATTTAACCCCTTGAGCTAGTCCAGAAGGTCATCAATCCCCAGGATCGGATACCTATTCCATACAATGATCTTGTTTAGCACCCAATAGTCAATATAATGTCTCCAAGTCCTATCCTTCTTCTGCACGAACATGATTGACACCTCTATATTATAAGAAACCTCTATATTATAGGACACCTCTATATTCATGAGTTGTTGCATAAGGGTCACATCTGGAATATGCTTCCCGTTTTCATTCCCCTTGTCAGGTTCTGACTCATATTCAGAACATGCATATGATTCAAAAGCCTTCAGCTTGGCCACTAGTGACTTCTTGGCCTGACACTAAATTTTGTTGTCAATAGAGCTCTTATGGAACTCACACCACTTTCTTGTATCCTTATTTGGTTTCATGGTGTTTTTTTTCGCATGCGACTTCGATGGGTTGTCCTGGTCCACCCTTACATGGCTTTCTCCTTTTTCTATGGTTTGGGGTGCCTTTCCCTTGCTTCTAATTCACAAATACAAATTATCTCTTTTTTTTTTTTTAATTTCTTCTCAGTCTAGGTAGCATACCGGTATGTTGCACCAGGGGAGGAGATGTTGAGGAGCTCCATTTCCTCCTAGATATACCTATGTAGAAAATTGTGGTACTTAAATACTAAATTTTTCTCTAAATATTTTATACCCAACTTTGTGCACAGGGTATGGAACATATTCGTCATCTCATGCACATCTTGATCCCTTTGTTGTTGCAGCGTAGTCCATTATATGTAATTGTCCTCATAGCTCTCCATGGGGAAATATTGTTCATTTATGAAGTCTCATAAATAATTCCAAGTGGGTGCAACTGATAATATGGAGGATTCCCTCTCGTTGTTATGCTCACAGTATTTTTTCCACTAGTCCTTGACATGGGGAGTGACTTTGAGGAGTGAAAAGGTAACATTCTCCCGATTGGAAAATTCATGTACCGAGAAACATACTTCTAAAAGATTCAACAATCTATCTACAAGGTCTTCATATTTTTTGCAGTCAAATATGGGAATTTCAAAGTTAACTTGTACCTAAGAATTAGTAGCACCTCCATAGTGGGTGTTGGATGAAGATCTGTTGTTGGTGGGTAGCCCTCGAAGGATCTCGAAAAAGTTATTAATCATCGTGTTCATCCATTTATCAAGGGCCTCCTAGAGAAATATTTTGATAGAATCTCTTGATCCCCCATATTTCTTTTCTTCCTCCATGGGAGTTCGTCGGGGTTTGTGAGGCTAATCTTGCAAAGGTTCAACCAGGTCAAGTCCTAACTCCTTATACCCTGATCTCGTTGGGGACATGCAAATAAAGATCGAGAAAGAGAAGACTTATCTGATACCTTTGATCCAGATTATTGCAGGAATATAGTAAAATAAAAAAATAAACATAAACACAAAGATGCATAAAAAATAAACTTCATATCATTAATCACAAATAAATGAAATATGCTTACAGACAGAATGGAAACAAGCTAGATCAAACGATGACACCTTATCTATTAGAAGCGATGTGGTAGCTAAATGCCTCTGAAATGAATTATAATGAGGCTCAAGGGAATTTTTAGTATTTTAAAACATAATAAACCCCTAAAAAACTAAAACCATAACCGTAGGAGATGAAACGCCAAGAATTTTTGGGCCCCATTGGGGTTAGCTCAGCAGCGAACTTCCCAGGGTCGTAAGTTGGTCATATTATCTTTGTTTGGCACATACAATATATCGTTAGAAATACATCTTTGAGTACTAAAAGATTTGTGATAGACCCTTTCGTATGGTTATGGGCCTACCGCAGATCTCAAAAAACGTCGTTTAGGGGGTCAAAACTGCTCTCGAAGTTCTGGACCTGAAACACTGCTAAAAATAGTAAATGTTGCTATAAACAACGAAACTGATGAAACTAATTAGAGGTCAAGGTAGAATAGGTGGGTGGCCACCAATATCCACATCGATAATTCCTCCCCCATTAGGAAGCAATGGTCCCCATTGTGTGTGAAGCCTCCATGAGGTGAGGAAATTTTTGTTGAACCTCGTCCCTCGTGAAGCACTTGCCCTGGTGAAGGAGTTGGCCTACTTTGACAACTCAATATAGCTAGATCCTCTGTTGGTAGGTGTTATTGATATGTGGGTCCATGATCCGATATTTTGTGGCTTGTTCCATGCAGTCTAGTTTTAACTCCGTTGATGTGAGTTTTTTTTCAATGTTAGATGTTTCTAGTAATGGTAGAAAGTAGGGATGAAGGTGGTCCAAATTGAACACTGGGTGCAAACCCAGGAATAGTGGAATACAGAGCTGGAAGGAATTTCCCCCTACAACCTTGGTGATGGTTTATGACCCATATTAGAGTAGGAAAAGCTAAGGTGGTGTCCAGCGAGGTGCTCCTTCTGCAAATGTAGCCAAAGTTTGTCGTCCACCTGGAACTTGTGTGGCACCCAATGTTCATCATGTCGCTACTTGTACTTATAATTGGCTCTTTTCAATATTTCATGGACCCATTGGTAGATGTGTTGAATGCGCTCAATGAAGTTGTTTGCATTATCAACTTCAAACTGGACATGATACGAATCTTCCTGAGTAGTTGTAAATGGTATGGCCACATCAATGGGACATAGTGGCTAGAATCCCAAACCCACCTAAAAGGGGTTGTAGCTAGTTGAGATATGGAGAGCTTGGTTACAATTTTTTTGGAAATGTGGGAAGCTTTCATCCTATGTGCATGGATGACTCGAGTTGTACATGGGTAGAATGTGTACGATTTTCTTGTTGACGACCTCTATTTGGCCATCAGTACGGGGGTGGAAAGTTATGGAATTAGTGATTTTTGTCTACAACATCAACCATATACTTGACCAAAATGTATTGAGGTCCGATCTAAGATAATGGATTGTGGGATCCAAAATTATACCCACACTCTTTTAAAGAATAGTATGGCAGTGGCTTCTGTTGTGATATTCTTCTTGTAATCTGCCATAATGGCCATCTTAGAAATTTGTCGATGACCACAAAAATTTAGTCATTTCCATTCTTGGTAGAAGGAAGGCCCGACATGTAATCGATGGAGATGGATTCTTAAGGTCAAATAGGGATAGGAAGAAGAGTATATAGGCCTTGCTTCTTTATGGTTGATTTGGAAATGGTGTAGGTAGTGCAGGATCTAATTTACTTCCTGACATCATGTCAAAGGTTTGGCCAATAGAAATAATTCTACAGTACTTCCAATGTTTTCTCGACCTTGAAATTTCCAGCGACCCGACTATAGTGCGCTTCCAAAATCATCATAGCCTGCATGCTTGAAATAACATAGAGGTGCCCCAGGTGGCATAAGAGTGCATCTTGGAGGTGAAAATATGGGAATTTGTTACCTTCGAGGAGCATCTGGTATGTGTTGTCTAATTTTGGATCACTTTTGTAGATATGTAGCCAACCAGAAGTGTCGTGTTCACATGAGTTGAGAACAATGGTTAGCCCCATGATCGACAATAGACTGAGGAAATTTACAACATTATTTTTTTTTCCCTCATTTTACTTTATGTTCAAATGGAACTGTTGCAAGTATGTGTACCATTTCTGATGGTGGTAATTCTGAAACCTCCCTTGTGCCTGTATGAACTGCAGGGGTGTGATATGTGTGGATGATTGTTTCCTTCAAAAAAATTTAATGCTTCCATTATCAGGAGGCTTGGACAATGGAATACATATATTTGTCATAGGTGGGATACTTATAGACTTTGTATGAAAGTGTCTCACTTTGATATGCCACTTGATGCCCCTCTTGAGTAACAGCTACCCAAATAGCATAGTCAGAGGCATTTGTCTCGATCTCAAATGGTTGCTGCAAGTCTGGTAATGTGAGAACTGGTGTAGATCATAGGTGATTCTTCAACTCCTTGAACAGATTCTATTGATATTTATAACAAAATAATTTGGATTTCACTCCTCCCTTGCTGAATTGACTCAAAGGACAAGTGATATTAGAGAACTCAAATAGGAACCTGTGGTAGATGGTTGGGGATGGGCAATGTCGAATGACTTGGATCTTGGCTTCTCTAGATGCACCAACCACTCCTTAATGATGTATCCCAGATATTGAACCTGGGTCATTCCAAAAGTGAATTTCTCCAAATTAGCACCTAGCTTGTGTTGCCTCAGTGCTTGGAGGACATGTCGAATGTGGTGGAGGTGCTCTTCCCAAATCCAGCTGAAGATTGGGATTTCATCCAAATATACCACCACGAATGTGTTTTTCAATGGTCACAAGATGTCTTCCGTCACCCTCATGAAGGTTGCGAGGGAATTCGTTAACCCCAAAGGCATGACCAACCATTCAAAAAGGCCCTCCTTGGATTTGAAGGCAGTCTTCCACACATCAAAGGGTTTGATTGGTATGTGTTAATACCCCTACTTCAAGTCCATATTGCTAAAATATTTCCCCCCCTTGATTTTATCCAAAATGTCCTCAATCTGTGGGATCAGACACCTATTCCGGACAATGATCTTGTTCAATGCCCGATTGTCAATACTAGTCTCCAAGTGCCATCCTTCTTCTGCACCAACACGATCAGGCTCCCACAGGGCGATGAAAAATGGTGTATGTTACATTTCTATAAAAAATCCTGAATCTGCCTCTTGATTTCATCGTTCACTAGAACAGAGCACCAATAGATTGATCCATTGGGTAGCAGCACACCTAGGGTCATACTGATGGAGTGCTTGACTTGACAGTGTGGAGGTACCCCTTTGGGTGAGATGAAGTTGTCCCCATACTCCTCGATGACATTTGTCGATATCTTGTTTCCATATGAGGCATCCCTATCTGGATATCATTGTCACAATATTCTTCTTACCCTGAGGGCAGATCATCAAGAAAAAAATTTTGGTTTGGAAAAATGAGCTTACTACATTGCTTTGCAGTGTTCAAGGAGATGGCAGTGGTACCTCTAGTGTCATGTACAACTTATTACCCAAATTACCAATAAAAATGTGAGGCCTAAAATAATACATAGCATGTCACTTGAAAAAGTATGTTTTGACTAATAATACATCACAAACGTCAAGAGGAGAAACATCAGATAATACCTCATCTGTGAAGGGCTTGATGTTGTAGGGAAGGCAAGCCTATTGGCTGATGTGGAGATCTCATCCTTGTTGAATCCACCTGATGGTGTATGGTTATGGGTGTGTTGTAGTCGAAAGACCCAAATGCATCACAACCTCTACTGAAATGAGGTTTTTTTGGCTCCAACTATCAAAAATGAACTGCAGCATGTGTTGCACATTGGGTTCAACACTCCTTGTGTGTTTCGTGACATGGAATAACCGCCTCTCATGGATCCTAACTCTAGATATTGTAGGTGAGACTAACGCCTATGATTTTTGGTCTAATGGAAATTGTGATTCCAGCAATTGGTATCAGAGAGACAGGTCTCGAGTTCGAAACTCACCCGGCTCGTGTTGGGGGGGAGATTGTTGGGCATTGGGTTCAACATTCCCTATGCGTTTTGCGACATGGAATAACTGCCTCATGTGGATCCTAACTCTAGCGATTGTAGCAAAGACTAACTCCTGCCGGTTTTTGGTCTAACTACAAATGTGATTCCAATAATGGGGAACCGTTTACCCACATCTAGGAATGGAAAAGGCGCTCCCCCTCCTCTAGATATTCGGGTTCCTCCTTCTAGATTTTGGTGGTGGAAGCGGTGGCACTCAGATCTACATTGATGATCTTCTTCTATTTTCATTCCCCTTGTCGATTTTTGACTCAAAGTCGTAACATGCATCTGGTTCGGAAGGCTTCGTCTTGGCTGCGAGTGACTGCTTGGACCGAAAATCACTTGTGTTGTGAGTGGAGCTCTTATGGAACTCACACCAATTTCCTGTATCCTCATTTGGCTTTGTGGTATTTTTCTTCACTTATCACTTCAACATGTTGTCCTTGGATGCCCCACCTTAGATTTTTCCTTTGTTATGTGGTTTGGGGGTACCTTTCCCTTGCTTTTGATTCGCAGATCCAAAGTATCGCTTCTTTTGTTTGAATTTCTTATCAATCTTGGCATCATACTGATATGTTGCACAAAGTGAGGAGATGTTGAGGAAATCCATTTCATCATAGATGTATCTGTGCAGAAAAATGTGGTACGTAAGTACCAAATGTTTCTCTGAATATTTGATACCCAACCTTGTGCGTAGGGTATGGAATAGATTCGTCAACACATGCACATTGATCCCTTCATTGTTGCAGTGTAGTCCATTGTATGTACTCTTCATCACATATCCCCACAGGGTAATATTTTTCCTTGATGGTGTCTTGGAAAGAATTCCATGTGTGTGTGGCTAAGCAAAATGAGTATTCCCTCTCTTCCTTTTGCTCATAATAGGTTTACTAGGAATCCTTGACATGGAGGGTGGCTTTGAGGAGTGCGAAAGTAATATTTTCTGATTGGAAATTTAATGAAATGAGAAATATCCTTCTAAAATATTCAACCATATATATACATTATTTGCATCTATTTGGCCCTCAAGTTTAGGAATTTGTAATATTGGCAAATCTGGATTGCTCAGCAAAACAGGCCTGAAAAACGCATTTTTTAGGGATGTGTGCTTTAGAAACCAATAAAAGCCCTTGTATCCATTATATCAGAGTATATAAGACATAAATCCAAGAGGAGGCTCAAAATTAATCACTCTAGGTGGGTTAAACAGATCTCCCACACCGAGTTGTCTTCAGAAAATTGCCCAATGAAGGGCTGTAGCAGTATAAAAACACAAAACTAGAGTATCAACAAGATAATAACTCTAAAATGTTTTTATAAATACCTCAGAATGAATTTTATGTAGAACATCAAGAAGAAGATTAATTCTACTGACAAAGGATGGGGAAAAGCAGTGATTTATGCCTTAAAATGGGTGTATTCAGCAATCACCATAAAAAAAAGGGAAATGGCTGTATTTTATTTTATATTAGGTCATGTAAGACTCCCATATCAAATTTCAGCCCAAAAAAATGATCCTAACTATATTAAATAGCTCCTCCAATCCTAACTAGGCTTAAAAACCCTGATTCCCCATGACTTGAAGTATGCAGAATTTTATTGAAGCCTGGATAGCGTAATTTCTAAAGGTGAAAGTTATAATATATTATGAGAAACAGGAAATCAAGTCTATGCTATGGCCTAAGCAATATACAATATAACTATAGGCATTTATAATGATTACAAGCCTTAAATAGGTGCTACAATAGTATATTGAACTAGGAAAGCTTCTCATCGTAAATTTCAGGAGGTTGAAGCTCTTTTTTATTAAATTACAAATCTAGAACATATCTACATAAAAAATGGTAGATATATTATAGATATGTATACAAAAAATAATTTATAATACACTCCCCTTAGCGATCTCAGCAAATGATCAACCACAGTGAGTAGATATGAGATCTAAGTCACAGTTCTGCAAAAGTATTCAGAAGTTCTGTAGTAAATACATTAGCAAATAAATAATATCTGAAGGGTATAGTGATTGGTTGGCCAATACATGGATAACCACAGTGAAAGGAAGGATCCTTTCCACTAGAGATCTCTCCTCCAGGAGATCTCCAAAACCTCTGCAACTCTGCTCTTCAAGATTTACGTAGATCAGGGAGAGAAAATGCAATTTTTTCTTCAATACTGAATAGGATTGATGCCTAGATATGAAATGCAGCTCCAATGATCCAATACACTATTCCAAGAGGTTAAAAGACACACTCACTGAGAAGAGGCACTAGATTTTCCTAGACCTGAATAGATCTAGCTTCCACATTCTGCAGCTCACTTATACAATGAAAACCTCACTAGATTTATGTTTTCAAAGAGAGATGGAGCTTGGCCATATGCCAGATAGTGGAGAAGAATAAAAAACCCTCTAATATCTACTCAATGGAAGGATGGAGAACCCCCATAGGAGATCCTCACTAGTCTCTTGCTAAAAAACCCAGAGAACTAGAATTTGTCTAAGCAGACAATATTCTCCAAAATCATAATACATTTAACAACCTCCTCTAGCTTCCTTCTCCTTCCTTTTATAATATGATGGCTTGCCCAAACCCTAAAACACCTTGAATCACTTAACCCCTTTCACATCCTTCTAGAACCGCATTATTCATCTAGGAGGTTCAATGCACCTGGACTGTGCTGTGATTTGGTCCTATTGACCCAGTCAAATAGCTCAATCTGGTTTCACATGCAAGTGGATTTTATGTAAATGGCTTAGATATAGCTTTGTTTACATTGAGCATTGATTTATTCACTGATCTAAGTATTTTTACATGTCCTCCATTAGTCATTTATTCATAAATGGAAAATAAAACAAAATTTAAATATTCTTATTAGCCTGGGCTAATTAGAAATATTACAGTCCTCCCCTCCAAAAGTGTTGCTTGCCCTCAAGCAACTGATAGGGTGAGTGCTTCAAAATCTCCCCTTCTTCTTTGGGGGTCTCCATGCTATCATCCAAATGAAATGAATCACCTCCTAGCTCGGTAATTCATAGAAAGACTCCTCTCCAATATCAGTGAGAGGCATATCCCAGCTCATATGGCTTGCCTCCCGAAGAGACAAATGTGTGATTGTGGCAGCCATATCATCTCTCATGCTCCCTTTAGAGCATGCACTGCAAAAAATATGGGGATTCTCTCCCCCAAGGGACACATCCAGCCAATGTGTCTCTCTCCCACACATGCTCCTCCTAAGAATAGGAACGATAGTAACATAAGGAGCCAAAATGAGAATCATGCTGGCTGCCCTATGTAGCAAATGTGAAGGACAATGGTCCCTCATGTGTAACCAATGCAGCTTGACTCTCAGCTGCAACAGAGACTGAAAAAATGTGTGGTCTCTCAACCACTTTCTTGCTGCCCCAATCTCCTCATAAGTTTGGAGGAAGTGAATGATGGATGAGGCAATGTGAGTATGTCCTCCAAAACAAAATTCCTCCCCAATTCCTCCTAGGGAGTGGTCATCAACAATGCTCATGGCCTCAAGTAGACCATGCATCCTCAAAGAAAGAATGCTCCTCCTTGGAGCAACATCCTGCACATGTATGGTCAAGGGATGCATACATACATTAGATAAATCAAAATAATCAATACCCTTACCATAAATTTTGCTCATGCAAAGGGAGCAACTCATAGATGAGTTCCCTTCCATCCTCGTAGAGAAGAGAGGTGACTGTATTAACTCTTCCAAAGAGTTATGTGCATAGACAGCTCCCATGCCAAATGTGTAAGTGGGAAGGTTGCTATCCTTCCCTTGCTTCTCTTGTCATAGTGCAGAAACTGAAATGAGAGTGGGTGTGGATGATGTTGAGAGAATGCTTCTCTCCTCCTTGAGCCTACCCAAGACTCTCAGCGCTGTATCAAGACCTTCCAAGGTCTCCACTCTTCTGAAATCAATGATTGGTGCCTCAACAGCTGAAGCACTCATCCTCCTTTGCCAATCCAATGGTCTCCTTGGTGAAATGTCTCCATGCAATGAGACATCCTCAACAAGAGATGACTGAATATATGGATGGAAAAAACTTTCCATGCTTCCACTACGCAATCCAATCACCTTCTTAGGTGCATCAACCTTCTGCAATGGATAGGAATGAGGTTGGTTCTCTTTCCTATCTCCTCCTTGTGTCTCCATGGTTCTACACCTTCTCATTGATGGCACATGTAGATCATGAAATGTGCCTTGATCTCCATACATGAGATCTTGGGGATTTTATTGCCATGCCACAAGAATCCCTCTTGTTGGAGCAAAAGCTCCTCCTTCCTCTACTTGAGGTGCTAGATCAAGTCTAGATTTGAAAGCGTTGTTGCCCTTTATCTCTGCAAAAAAATTGGGCAACCTCCCAATGATAGGATCCACCTTTGAAGAAGAGATCTCTCTATTCTTTTTTTCAAAGGTGTGGGAGGGAAATCTTGCCTCTAACAGGGCATGATGCAAGTTTTCAGCCTCTTCCATGGGCCTCTGAAATGGATTTGCATTTTTATACAGGGCTTTTATTTGAGTCTTCTCATTTAACTTCACCATAGGTGTCTCATGAACTCTCTTATCAAACTTTTTCACTAATGCCTTAGTGAAACTTATGTAAGATGAAGTATTTACATTTCTGAAAGGAAGGAACTCAAATTTCCGCCAAGCATAGGCCTTACCATTCAAGTGTAGTGCTGCAACTCTGATGGCTTCTTTCTGAGGGACTTGGTGCAACTGCAGGAAGGTGTCTAGCTCTTCTACCCATTATTTGGCTGATCTTGTAGGTGATCCTTCAAAGGTAGATAGAGTAAATCTATCACTCTGCTTTCTTCTCTTCACCTTGGCCTTGCAATACTCTGAAAAACAAAAATGATTTCTGAGTTTCAGGGCTTGAGACTCATCTTCTTTCAAGAAATCACTAAGATTTTTCCTCCTAGTCATTTCTTCTTTCTCTCCCATCTTCCTCATGGCAGATCTGAGCTTCTGACTATGCTGTACATCACAGTGTGTGGCTGCATGCTCACACTCACTGTGTGAAAATCTAGAGTTTGATGCATCTTCAAAATCATTTGGAGATTCTCTATACATATCCCTCCTGATCTTCTTGAGATCTTCACTGATGTTCTTTTCGGATCTAGGAAGAAGCTTTGAGAGCCTCTCCTCCTTCTTTCCTCCAAAATATGGAGTCTTTCTCCTCCTTCTTTCTTTGTCTCCTTGATGAGAATAAGAAGCGCAGGGGCCTTCCTCTTCTATCTGCTCATTCTCCTTGGGGAGGTCCTTCATGGACCCGAAACATGATGAGGCAAAGCTCATCTTCTCCAGCTTTCTAATCTCTGATTTCTGGAGCTCACTGCATCTTTCTTCTCTTTGAAACCCTCTAGGAGTTTCCTTGCATCTTTCTTCCTCCATCTGTTCAAGATCTTCTTCGACGCCTTTCATAGTTTGAAAGAGAAGTAAGGAGATCTCTTCTTCTGTCATTCTGGCCATCCTGATCTCTGCTTATCCTCTTTATGATTCTGATAGTTTGATCTCACAAGCTAAGCCAGAGGTCATGCTCTGATACCACTGTAATATTCCAAATCTGGATTGCTCAGCAAAATAGGCCTGAAAAACACATTTTTCAGGGATGTGTGCTTCAAAAAACAAGACCAACCCTTGGATCCCTTATATCAGAGTATCTAAGACCGAAATCCAAGAGGAGGCTCAAAATAAATCACTCTAGGTGGATTAAACAGATCTCCCACACCTAGTTGTCTTTAGAAAATTTCCCAATGAAGGGCTGCAGCAGTATAAAAACACAATATTGGAGTATCAGTAAGCTAATAACTCTTAAATGTGTTTATAAACACCTCAGAAGAAATTTTATGTATAGCAGCAAGAAGAAGATTAATTCTACTGACAAAGGATGGGGAAAAGCAGTGATTTATGCCCTAAAATGAGTGTATTCAGCAATCAGCGTGAAAAAAAGGGAAATGGTTGTAGGTTATTTTATCTTAGGTCATGAGGGACTCCCATATCAAATTTCAGCTCAAAAAAATGATCCTAGCTATATTAAACAGTTCCTCCAATCCAGACTAGGCTTAAAAACCCTGATTCCCCATGACTTAAAGTATGCAAAAGTTTACTGAAGCATGGATAGTGTAATTTCTGAAGGTGAAAGTTAAAACAGAGTGTGAGCAACATTATATCAAGCCTATTCTATGTACTAAGAAATATACAAGAGAAATACAGGCATTTACATGAATACAAGCCTCAAATAGGTATTGCAACAATATATTGAACCATAAAAGCTTATCATCGTAAATTTTAGGAGGCTAAAGCTATTTTTTATTATATTACAGATCTAGAACAGATATGCATACAAAATGGTAGATCTATTGCAGATCTGTGTACAAAAGGGACTTTATAATACACTCCCCTTGGGGATCTCAGCAAATGACCAACAACCGTGAGTAGATCTGAGATCTAAGTCACAGTTCTGCAGCAATATTCAGAAATTCTGCAGTAAACAAATCAGATCTGAAGGTAACATGGATTGGTTGGCAAATCCATGGATCACCACAGTGAAAGGAAGGATCCTTTCCACTAGAGATCTCTCATCCAGGAGAATTCCAAAACCCCTGCAACTCTGCTCTTCAAGATTTACGCAGATCAGGGAGAGAAACTGTGCAGTTGATGATAGTGTACACTTTGGCCTGATGCCAAGATCTGAAACTGAAGCTCAAGTTGATACTACACTCTTCCAGGAGGATAAAAGACACACTCACTAAGAAGATATGATAGTATGATATAGATCTGAGTAGATCTAGATTCCACTTGCTGCAGCTCACTTAAACAATGAAACCCTCACTGGATTTACACTGCCAAAGAGAGATGGAGCTTGGCCATATGCCAGATAGTGGAAAATAAGCACAAAACCCTCCAAGAGCTGCTCAAGGAAGGAGGTGGGATTCCTGAACAGGAAGACCCAACAAGGGATGTCTGAGCAGACAATACCTTCAGAAATAATAATCTTCAACAACCCTCTCTAGCTGCCTTCTCCTTCCTTTTATAAGATGAGGGCTTTCTCAAACCCTAAACCACCCTGAATCACTTAACCCCTTTCACATGAGGTCCTCCTTCTAGAACTGCGTTGTTCATCTAGGAGGTTCAATGCACCTGTACTGTGTTGTGATTTGGTCCTGTTGACCCAATCAAATAGCTCAATCTTGTTTCACATGCAAGTGGATTTTATGTAAATGGCTCAGATATGGCTTTCTTTACATTGAGCATTGATTTATTCACTGATCTAAGGAGTTTTACATGTCCTCCATTAGTCATTTATTCATAAACGGAAAATAAAACAAAATTTAAATATTCCTATTAGCTTGGGCTAATTAGGAATATTACAATTCTCTTTCATTAAAAGCATGGATTAACTAGATTCTCATTTCATTGAAAAATTCATTGAGTGCATTCTTATTCATTCAAAAGAAAAAGGAAATTGTGCATAGATTACAATTGCATAGTTTTCCAAAAGAGAATTTGCATATATTAGATTGCATAATTCACATCTTTGAATGTTTTAGATTACTTTTGGATAGTGAAAGTCATCTAGTTAGGAAAAAGTTGCGTTTGCAGTATTACTGTTTGTTGCATCATTTTCTGAGACTCTTCCCTTAACTAGATAGAATTCATCGAATTGAAAGGTTTATTTTCTCATATAGCTACATATAGAAGTTCTCTGATGACAGTGGTAGGGCCTTGGAATTGAGACATAATTCCAGATCAACCATTAAAATTTATTCAATCAACATTAGGAAGCATTGAAACTTTAACGCTCATACTTAGAGGTCTAGGCTAGTGACATGTTCCGACGTCATTAAACCTAGTAGTTGTCGTTCACCATCGGGTAGTAGACAAGGCTAGCACAGAATTGTGCTCCCCGTACCATCGAGTATATAAAGGGAGACCCTCATAGGTTGCAATCCTTTATCCGTATGAAGCCGAGTCTGCCTCCATGTAACCATGATACACCGCACATAGCATTTGGGGAGACTGCCTACACGTACGTTAAGTCCTTGGTCATTTCTCTTTCATTTGATCACCAAGGTGTATATTGCAGTTCACGGAAACTTGGTACACCCTCTTTCTTAGATTCTCTAAGTAGTCATTTTGGTATTTTTGTGACTCTCTAAAATTGAAAAGATCATCGAGCGCTTGTCCTTTCGAGCTCGTTAAAACTGAAAGCAACTATAGTCACATTTTGTCCTTTTCTCGATTCTTAAAATATGAAAAGGTAGATTTTTGTTTCAGTGTCTTAAAAAATTAACAGTCCACGAAATATTCCTGGTTAAATTTATCTTCCTTAGTGTTTTTTGAGGGTTGTTTCCAATGGCAACATTTCCAGAGTTTACCAACCAAGGAATCCCCTCAGATGGGAATCCTGGTCCTTTTCCTTCGTTCGGGAATGTTGGTGCCCCATATATGGCAACGTTCTCCCTCCTGGGATTAACCATTGGTCTGTCAGTTTGGTTGTTTTCAACCCCTATGGTTTCAAACATCCAAATATTTTCTCAACCGAGTGCCTAAACCGTGTCAAACCCATGTTGATCCTAATATTGACCCCTCGCCTTCTTCACCCATTTCTTCACCTCGTTCTTCCTCTTCGCCTGGTGAAAGTTTAGGTTCTAGTACCCATGTGGCTAAGAAGAAGAAGAAGAAGTCGAATAAGAAGAAGAAAATAAGCTAGGGGGAAAATCAGCAACTATTGCTACCCATGCAGCTACTGTCGAGAAACCTCCCACTTCGTCTCGCCGAATCAAATTCCCTTGCAAGCTATGTGAGGGTGACCACCTTCTTCGTGATTGCCCTGGTATTCCCAAGGTGCTAGAAGTGTGGTCTATTAGCCCGATTCACCCTTCATCATCAGCCTCTAGGCATCATGTAGATGATGAGCCTTTAGCTAGAGATAATGAGACTCATAAGAAATAGGGTAAGATCAAATTTCCTTGTAGGTTGTGTCAAGGGAACCATCCCATTCACCTATGTCCTTATATGGATGAAGCTTCTAAGGTATTGGATACTCTTTCGGCTTTTGAGTCCTCTCTTCCCGTCGATTATTGGAAATTTTCTTCGAGTCCTCCAATAGTTGATCAAGTCATTGATTGGGATTCATCTCCAGTCAATTACACTCTCTCTGAAATTTAGTCTCTCGAGTCCATTCCTGACCAATCATTGGTTGAGAAAAAGGGTGACCTGATTCCATCAACAGTCCATCAGGTCTTTTCCGTCGAGAGTGGGCCTCATCCCAGTTAGGTTCTTTTTGTTTCCTTTGATTCCTCGGGACCGAAGGGCGATCCTCCTGTTTCCATGATCCAGGAGGATGATCCTCCAACTCCTGTCGTCGCAGTTCCAAAAAGTGATCCTCCTTCTCTCATTCCCAAAGTTCAGGATGATGGTCTTTCCCCTCCCGTAATGCAGGGGGATAATCCTTTTATTCCTATGGCACCCCCTCCATGTATTTTTGTCGCTTCCTTTGATTGGAGTCGATTCACGAGATACTACCTTCCTTCTTACGTTCCCTTTGAGATCACCGTACAACCCTGAAATATGGTCGTACCGGGCACGATTATAGATGAAGGCACCTTGGTTAGTATTCTATCCTCAACTACATGGAAATATTTGGGTTCTCCATAGCTTGTGCCTATTACTCTGAATCTGTTGCCTTTTAACAGAGGAACAATTCAACCATTAGGGATCCATCTGAAGTTGCCTATTAGTTTGAGAAGGAAAATTGCCTATATAGATGTGATGGTGTTGCAAGGACCCTTGGATTTTAATTTACTCCTATGTCGCGACTATGCTTATGTCATGGGCGCACTTGTATCTTCACTCTTTCGTGTGATTTGTTTTCCCCATGAAGTTCAGATCGTGACCATTGATCAGCTTTCATTCTTTGGTCCTGATGTGACATTTGGTCTACCATCATCCCTTCCTAGTCCTTACCTTCTGGTGATATCTTCCCTGCAACAGGTCAATTATGTGGCCACATGTTCGTTTCCCTCATCCAGTGATTATGTAGTTGCGTACCATCTACTGGGGGCATTCGATCACAATTTCTGAGATGTTGTTCTCCCATCAGATGAGAACCTCTTGGAAGCCATGACTTCTTATTCGACATGATGTGTTGTCGTCGGAGCATAGTTCGTTTTCATGTGTCAAGCTCCTTAAAAAATGAAACAAGCTCGGTTGAGTAGAGTTCGTTTTCTTGTGCCAAGCTTGTTAAAAAATGAATTAGGTCATGAGGATAGTTATTTTATCCCGGTCCGGACCTTAATGCAGCTCCTTTTCCGTTTATGATAGTGGCTCCGACTGGTTTAACTAGGTCCAGTTACCTTCTCCCTATCGCTATTGGTTTACGATATATCATTAACTACCAATAGACAGGGATATCAGATCAATTCTTCTTGTTGATCAGGCAAGAGAATGACCCTTAAGCTGATTTGGGTTCAGCCAAACCATAACTAAGATTTTGCCTCTTTGAGAAGAGGACTTAAAAGAATGTAAATTTAATCTAATTGCAAACTTATTCTATAATGCAAGCAAAAAGAAACTAATCTAAATCCTATCTCAATCAGGTAGATGAAAATCTAACCCAATTAAGAGCAAGATAATTAAGTGATGAGAATTAAAATATGTTTGGCTTTTAATTAATGTCAAACTAACGAAGAAATTCAATTAGCTCACATTTGTGAGTATCAAAACACATTCTATTGAGACCATTTGACTAAAATAATAAATCAACAACACTCCGGAAGAAATTCACAAAAATGATATCGATTATCATATCAGTCAAACTAATAATTAAACAATAACATGTGGAAGAAATTCACAACACATTAATATTTAATAAATCAGTGTTATAAGACAGATTTCTGAGAAATGGTTACTCAGAAATCATATTTTAATTCATAAGAGCAGAGATACATAACAATTTGAGACAAATTATCCATATCAACAGAAATGCCAAAACATGAATAAAATGAAACAACAATTTTATTAACATAAAAATGAAACTGGTATTTGATACAGAAATGCCAAAAATACCAGTTAATTGAATCTACTTCTCTGATCCTGGTCTCTAACAGTACTTTACATTACTTCAATTTCTGCTTTCAAGACTAGAGCTGCAGAAATGCAAACTCTGCCCATCATGCATAATAAAAGACATAAAGCATAAACCCTCAATAATGTTCAGATCTGAAACTTTCTCTCCTCCCCATCTACAATTCTAAATTCCTATTACAGAAATGCTTCTAGAAGTCTGGAATTGCAGAGGAGAGCAGCCACCTTTTTTACATTTTGCAATCTGCAATTTATAATCTTCCCAAAACTATTTTTAGAAGAGAGTTTGTTTGAAGAAAAATCTGCCCAATCCAACTTTAATTGTTCAAAAATCCCAATATTTAATTGTTGGAGTCTTCTCATTGATTGAAATCTTTTTCCTCAATATCTCTTCTACTGTTTTTCCTGCAAAAAGAAATTAAAAATCATTTAAGAAGCAAAAATAAAATCCAAATATTATTTCTATCATTAAAACAAATCCAAACAAATTCTATTTAAATAAATAAAAATGAAATTTGAGCTTCTTATTGATACTCATAATGATTTTAATTAATCAAGGATATTATTGATGCATGAATCTGCAATTAGAAGAGGCTGGACAAATGAAAATGAAGAAAACAAAACTCGGAAAATTGATTTTATTTTTAGAAATTCGGAGCTTGATTTTCTGCCTGATTTTTGACCCAATAAATGATCAAATCTGTTATTGAAACCTCCTCAGAAATGTTCTCCTTGATTTTCTCTTTCCAATGAGCCGTCCTGGGCCTCATTTGGCCAAGTAAAACTCAATTTATGAGCTTCCAAAGTTGATAAGTCAAATCTGATATAAATCTAGAAATTCAGTTGCTCCTCTTGACTCAATCGGATCGGAAGATTTGAACATTGACTTAATCGCATCGGAAGATTTGAACATTGACCTCATCGCATCGCATAAGTTCAATGTGACTCAATCGGATCGGAAGTAATGAGCTCAATCGCATCGGGGCTGACAAGCTTAATCGGATCGGAGGTAATGAGCTCAATTGCATCGGATGAAACTAATGAGCCTCAATCGCATCGGGAAAAATCATTGCATCGGGGTTTTTTAAAAGGATGTTCACATGAATATTTCCGATGCGATGTGTTTTATGCAAAAATTTAATTTAATTTTTTGTTTTTTTATATATTTGTTTTTAATATAAAATTTTAATTTAATTAAATTAATTATATTTAATATAATAATTAATTTAATTAATTCAAAATTTTATGTTAAAAATTAATTTTTTTGTTTTTTGATCTTATTTTAGAGATGTTAAATTAGACTACGAATTTATCTAAAATGATGATTTACCTAAAACAACCATTTTGACATTTTGGATTTTTTTTCGAGATTAGAAATTTATTTGAAAATTGGAAAATTGGAATAAATGACTGAAATCCCCATGCTTTATGATTTGGCTGTATAAGTAAAAATAAAAATTGTTAGTAATAATTAATCTAGGGGTTAATATTTAAACTAAATGCATTATTAAAATCCGCATTTTTTTAACCCAGCTGACATAATTGATTAGACTTCAAAGGAGTGATATTTACAAACCGGTTGACCAAATGAGACGAAACAAGCGTCAATAGGAAGCTTATAAAAAATCGATTTCAACCAAGCAATCAAAACAAGAATCTAAAGAAAATGAAAAATTAACAAAATCATAAGATAATTGACTTAATAAAAATCCTAAAAGGTATTTTGCCAAAAATTTTATAGAAAGGGTCCCCATTATTCGATGTGAACGAGTTAAAAATGGGGGGTTGTTGTACCGTACAACAATTGGCGATTCACTGGAAGAAACAGTTATCTCTGTTTGATAAAAATGAAATTTTCCTAAAATTAAAGTAAAAATAATTAAAGAAGAGAAAATTATTTTTGGAATGTTTGACTAGGTTCATTAATCTGAATAAAAGCAACAATCATCTTACTGTAATTTTCTTGAAATTCCTCATAAATTAAAATATCTCATAACTCTATATCAGTCCTTAATTAGTTCTAGAGATAAAACAGGGGTCACTTTACAGCCGAGCTTTTAAAGTGTACTCATTTGTCACAGGTAGAGCCACTGCTGCAAGCAAACATCTATAGTCTCGACAGGGTTACCTTTTAATCATCAATGATTCAGAATCCTATCTATTTAAGAATTATTGACCTAGAGATAAATCCATTTATATATGCTTATTTTTTATTTTATTTTTTATTCTTAAAAGCCATTGTCCTGGTTTGGTAGCCAGATAGTTGACAATGCCATTCACTGGTTATAATTAGACTGAACAAGCTGGCTCGTGATGAGACCCCTTGTCTTACAATTGTTTGAAATTATAAGCCATTACCCTGGTTTGTTTAGCAGTGTTGGTAATGTCAGCCTATTTTTCCCCTATGATCATGGTAAGCAGGCTCGTGATGAGACCTCTTATCTTTTAAGTTATAAATATATTTTTTGGATTACACTCTAGAAAAATAAAACTCTTTTTAAATAGGGAGAATCATTAACTCCTTAAGAGTTCAGAATGACAATTTCAGAGTTAAAAGTGCTTTGTTGTAAAGTGTCTTTACTTGGTTAAAAATAACTTTTCTTGACTGATAATAGAATCTTGAAAGATCTTAATAAAGTATTGAAATCTCAAAATAATTACAATTTTGATGAAAATGAAATTTCTCAGATTTCACGATACTTCGTCAACTTTTCTTGTTTTGTAATCTCTTCCTTAAGTATGGCTACCTTTATAATAAGAAAAACAAATTTTGCTAAGAGTTTTTAAGAAAAAGCTAATAGGAGACTATTAACAATTTTTCCTATGTATGCCAACCATTGTTAAGTAATAAAAAGCCTTCCATATAAAACATAACAAAGTTACCAAAATCAAAATTGAAAACCAAAGGAAAAGAATTCTTAAACTAAAGTGAGAAAAGAAATTAGCAAACAAAATTAAAATGAAGCAAAAAAGTGGAAAAGAAAAAATCCAAGCTTTTGAAATACAAACTCTAACAAAAAAAAATGTTTATACCAATGTCTCAACAACATGAAGTAAAATAAAATAATCATGTAATCATTTCTTCTTATGTCGAGATCCATAAAACTTATACCTTGCAAGGTTGTAAATGCTTTAGGTTTCAGATAGCAGTGATGATAAAATTCAGCCACAATGAAAAATTTCTGTTTGATGTCAATCTTGTCGTTTTCAAAGCATTATCTTAATAATTTTCTAATAAAAGAAATGCTTTAAAGAAATATATTAAAGGTTCAAAAACTTCCTAGTGTAGCTGTTTCAATGAAGACTATCGTTGCTTCTTGAAAATAAAACCAGGAAAAGAGCATAGGGCTTCCAAAATATGATTTGGCAGATGTTTGAAAGCTTTTATGAGGAGCTGCACAACAGATTCAAATATCAACATAATTTTGAAAAACAAAACTGAAACTAAAGTAATGAAATGGAAATTAATGAAAGTGGGTACATGAATCTTACCATTGGATGATTGCATTTGATCTTACCTGAAGGTATCAATTTCTCCAATACTAGCTGACCTCTTCTTGTAGTTTGACATTAAAAATATGAAGAAGGCAAACTAACCAAAATTCTATAACCCAAAATCATTATTTATTTTATTTAATTTAAAGCAAGCAGTAAAATGTAAAAACGAAATGCTTTGTGTTCAAGGGAATTGAAATTAAAACAATCGCGATAGCAGTGATGTGATTTTTATAATAATTGGTGATGAACGAAGAACGATAAGCGATAAACAATCAGAAATTAGTGAAAATCGATGAGCAATGAGCATTTGGCGATTAATAAAAAGCGATAGCGATAAGCAATTGGTGATGAATTATTGCATCACAATTTTTAAAATGAGCACACAAGGATGTATTCAATTTTCCTCCCGATTTGCGATTTGCGATTTGAACTTCATCGCATCGGAGTTTTTTGCAAATGGATATATCAAAATGAGGTTTCTCCGATTTGCGATTGCCGATTGGGTTGATCGCATCGGAACTTTTGAAATGAACGAATCAACTGTCATAGAACTCTGCCGAAATGCGATTGCGATTAGACTTCATCGCATCGGAACTTTTAAAAAGTTGACATTTTAATCAATTGTGATATGAACCAATTGTGGTATGACTTTACCAATTTGCGATTGCGATTAAGTTTTTATCGCATTGGAGTTTTTTGAATGGAAGAATTAACCTTATGCCTAATGCGATATGTGTGTTTGTTATCCATTTCATTGCATCAGAACTTTTGTAATAAAAAACAAACCTTTCAATTTATTCCAATGCGATATGTGATTTGATATTTTATGAAAAATTAAATGATGTAACACGTCAGAGATCTTGCATCGGAAATATGAAAATCAAGTTGGAGAATTTCTGATATGAATCTTGCGATACTCTTTTTAATTTCAATTGGATTTTTTAAATGAATGAAAGCAAAGTTAAAGAATGCTGAAATTCTAATGAATCATAAAATAAAATTTCCCTGAACCTGTTGCAAATTTGAAATGGGTTTACTTCTTACTTTATGTTTTGAAAAGAAATAAAGACCTGCAAATAAAACAGAACACAAATAAAAAATAAACTAAGAATAAAAAATGAACTAATAATGGATGAGAATAAAGTTGTAAATGCGTACCTGAAAGGAATTTGTCTGTAAATTTTACCTCATAAATCTTCAAATTCTTCCTTTGATTAAAATCATCTCATTATTTATTTTAAATCTAAGTGTGCAATCAGCCTGAATGAAATCAATCATTCATGTTCATAAAACATAAAATTTACCAGAAATAAATATAAAAATAGACTCTCCTTTTGAATTGAAACAACAATTTATTATCTATGCTTATTCTGAATAACTTGAGAAGAATCCGTATTGTTATTGTGACTGTTCAATAATGTCTTTAGTGAATGAATATATTGCAGCATCAAATAATAAACTAAAGATTAGAATGGGATAAAGCCACTAATTGTAGAAAAATATCAAAACGGATTTGAATGTGTGCACTCAGCAAAATTGACATCCTTAAGGTCAGCTTTAGCAAATTCCGAGGAAGATAATATGAACTTCATATGATTATCGTGAAAGGTTAGACTGACTACTAATGATTGAGTCGGAATTAAGCTTATCATAGACAATCATATATTTCATGGGATAATGAGATCATGAAGCTCTTACATCTTCAACCTTTATTATATAAATTCCAAAAGAAAATCTTAGAAGGAAATCTCGAAATGAAGAAAAGTGGCTTTGAGGCGATCAATGCCAAGTGCAACCTCAATTGAATTTAATCAAGACATTATTCAAAATAAGCAGAGTAGAGGTATTGATGCAAGAAATTTAAAAAGGAAAGCAAGAATTAAAACTTTCTGATAAGGAGAAAATGTTTCAGTGAACATGCATGAGAAGGTTGATTGCTTTGTTTTATTTTTTAATCTACAAAACTGTTAAAACAAATTAACTATACAAAACAAACAAACTAAATTAATTCTACTCCTATTCTAACCATATACATGAAAATGACTAGGTATAGTCATATTTCCAGTGTAGCCATTTTTTCATTTTAATTGCTGCATGTATGTACAGTTCAAATGTTAGTAATAAAAATAAAAATCTAACTAAACTGAGGAAAATAAATCTGAAATCAGAATGTACAGTTATTGTTAGCAACTTAATTAAAATCTCTTTCTCTTGAAATTTCCTTTCTAATTGGATATTAATTGGATCATAGAAATCTGGATGGATTTCTATTAAAAATTGGAAAATGTTCAAAGGAAGAGATAACAGGCCAAATTGTGAAGATGAACTTTTAAATTCAAAGGCCTGGAAAGAATTGTTAGTATTATGTATAAATGGAAAATTATTAATTGAATTGAATTGCTGGCCAGATTGCAAAAATACATTCTCTTGTCGACATTGCCTTTGAAAAAATAGAAGCTTTTGATGAAACATTAGCATTGATTGAAATTGAAATATTAATATCTTTTGATGCTCATGATTATAATATGAAACTTCAATTTCCCAATCGGGCAATGCATCAATTGAGTGTTTGATAGTAAGGTGTTCAATATGCCAGCGAAAAGTGTGAAAATTTTGCAAAATAAAATTAAAAAATAAATCTAAATTTAAACAAAATAACTGTGAAAGAAAAACTAAAATGAAATCACTATTTTTACAACTAATGTTACAACACAATTGGGATCGTTTTGAAATAATTTCATTTTCACAAGGATTGGCCAGAATTATGGAATTTGAGTAATTTTGAATTCTAACTTGTGAATTAGAAAATGAATTATGATTATGAGTAGGAATGAGAGCTTGATCACGATACGAATAATAAATTGGAAAGTTTTCTCGAATAATGAAATCATGAAGATAATTTGCTGCTCTAAAATGAGGATTGGTTGGGATAATTTCTAAATTGAAGCGTTCTTCATTCTCGGATGTTATTTGAATTTTATCATGAGGATTCTTTTGAGAAAAATTGAAATCAACATCCTCAATATCAGAGTAATCATCATAAATGACCTCACAAGATTCTCTAGAATTCCCTTCAATCTCATCCAATATATCCAAACAAGGAGGAACAAGAATTTCATGTTCATTAATGGCAAAAGAATGATCGTTAATTGCTTCTCTATCTTGATAAAAACTTGATAGTAATTCATTTAGATCGGCCTCGGTATTTTCTGAAATATCATTAATATCAAGAGGGGAAAAATTACCATCATTAAAAATATCAGGATAAAGGGAAAAATGTGAACCTGAAACAATGCATTTAAAACTGTCTCTGTTTGAGAACTCTTGTGCATTATGCTCATTGTAAATTTCAGATTCTAAATCATTCCTTTGTATGCTCATGCTTTCTTGAAGAAGGCTGCTTTGCTGCTGTGGTTTCGGCATTTGCTCATCATGGAGGAATTCAGAAATTTGTACAGCAGTTTGTATTTTATTATTTACTTTGATTGCTGCTTGTACTTGTTGATTTGCGATCTGATTTTCTGAATTGACCGCAGAGTAATTTTCAGATTCCAAAGCAGTTCTTTCTTCAAAATTGTTGTTGTTGTCTTCTTGCATTTGATTAGAAATATTTTCCAAGCTTTGTGAAACCACTTCATCACAATTTATTTGCACATCCAAATTGGGATTCTCATTTATATTGTAATGGGATGGAACAAAGCTTGAATTAATTTCATATGGATTGGGAATGGGTGGAAGAGAACAAACATATTCAAACCAATCTAATGATTCTTCTTCCGTAGGTTTATCTTCGTCTTTAAATCTTAAGCAATTTAAATGAAATCGAATATTAAAATCATTAACGGACTCATTTTCAAACCTTCGTAAATATTCAATTTCTTCACATACCTGTTCATAATCATAGCCGTCAAATTTACAAATGAAAATTGTAACAAATTGATCCCAGCTGTGGATTGAAGCAACTGGAAGAGTCCTACACCAGTTTCTGGCTTTTGCCGCAAATGTGAGAGTAAAAATTCTGCATAAAATGCCTTCATCAATCCCTTGAAAATCATAATTTGAAACATTTTGAATAAATTGAAGGACAAGATTAAAGGCAGAAGAATTTTTCTTACCATTGAATTTTACCTGAGACAAGAGTCTTACCACTTCGGGTGGAGTATTGGAAGATGCACGTCCATGGATACAACTCCAAATTGGAAGTTTAAGAGGAGCCATCGTGATTAAATAAAATGTTAAAATTAAAAAAAAACTCCAACAGACAACAAGTTTCAGGCCCTCCTTCTAGCGCCAAAAATGTTGAAGCCTCGAAAATCGCTGCTACAACATTGGGGGATAACCACCCGGTCCGGACCTTAATGCAGCTCCTTTTCCGTTTATGATAGTGGCTCCGACTGGTTTAACTAGGTCCAGTTACCTTCTCCCTATCGCTATTGGTTTACAATATATCATTAACTACCAATAGACAGGGATATCAGATCAATTCTTCTTGCTGATCAGGCAAGAGAATGACCCTTAAGCTGATTTGGGTTCAGCCAAACCACAACTAAGACTTTGCCTCTTTGAGAAGAGAACTTAAAAGAATGTAAATTTAATCTAACTGCAAACTTATTCTATAATGCAAGCAAAAAGAAACTAATCTAAATCCTATCTCAATCAGGTAGATGAAAATCTAACCCAACTAAGAGCAAGATAATTAAGTGATGAGAATTAAAATATGTCTGGCTTTTAATTAATGTCAAACTAACAAAGAAATTCAATTAGCTCACATTTGTGAGTACCAAAACACATTCTATTGAGACCATTTGACTAAAATAATAAATCAACAACACTCCGGAAGAAATTCACAAAAATTGATATCGATTATCATATCAGTCAAACTAATAATTAAACAATAACATGTGGAAGAAATTCACAACACATTAATATTTAATAAATCAGTGTTATAATACAGATTTCTGAGAAATGGTTACTCAGAAATCAGATTTTAATTCATAAGAGCAGAGATACATAACAATTTGAGACAAATTATCCATATCAACAGAAATGCCAAAACATGAATAAAATGAAACAACAATTTTATTAACATAAAAATGAAACTGGTATTTGATACAGAAATGCCAAAAATACCAGTTAATTGAATCTACTTCTCTGATCCTGGTCTCTAACAGTACTTTACATTACTTGAATTTCTGCTTTCAGGACTAGAGCTGCAGAAATGCAAACTCTGCCCATCATGCATAATACAAGACATAAAGCATAAACCCTCAATAATGCTCAGATCTGAAACTTTCTCTCCTCCCCATCTACAACTCTAAATTCCTATAACAGAAATGCTTTTAGAAGTCTGGAATTGCAGAGGAGAGCCGCCCTATTTACATTTTGCAATATGCAATTTATAATCTTCCCAAAACTATTTTTAGAAGAGAGTTTGTTTGAAGAAAAATCTGCCCAATCCAACTTTAATTGTTCAAAAATTCCAATATTTAATTGTTGGAGTCTTCTCATTGATTGAAATCTTTTTCCTCAATATCTCTTCTCCTGTTTTTCCTGCAAAAAGAAATTAAAAATCATTTAAGAAGCAAAAATAAAATCCAAATATTATTTCTATCATTAAAACAAATCCAATCAAATTCTATTTAAATAAATAAAAATGAAATTTGAGCTTCTTATTGATACTCATAATGATTTTAATTAATAAAGGATATTATTGATGCATGAATCTGCAATTAGAAGAGGCTGGACAAATGAAAATGAAGAAAACAAAACTCAGAAAATTGATTTTATTTTTAGAAATTCGGAGCTTGATTTTCTGCCTGATTTTTGACCCAATAAATGATCAAATCTGTTATTGAAACCTCCTCAGAAATGTTCTCCTTGATTTTATCTTTCCAATGAGCCGTCACAGAACCTTTTCCGATATAAATCACAAACTCAATTTATGAGCTTCTAGGTTAGTAAATCAAATCAGCGTCGAAATGCGAAATTCGATTTGCTCCTCTTAAATATGGATGGGAAGATTTAGACATTGACTTAATGTCAGAAAGTTAGACATTGACTCTGTCGCATCGCATGGTTCAATGTGACTCAATGAATCAGGAAGTAACTGAGCTCTTAAATCGCATCGGGCGACAAGCAATCGGATCGAAGGTAATGAGCTCAATTGCATCGGATGAAACTAATAATTAATGAGCCTCTCTCGATCGTGCAGGTACCTCAGGTGTAGCAGTCGGGGGTTTCTAAAGGATGTTCACATAGATATTTCAGGTAAAGTGTGTTTTATGCAAAAATTTAATTTAATTTTTTGTTTTTTTTTATATATTTGTTTTTAATATAAAATTTTAATTTAATTAAATTAATTATATTTAATATAATAATTAATTTATTTAATTCAAAATTTTATGTTAAAAATTATTTTTTTTGTTTTTTGATCTTATTTTAGAGATGTTAAATTAGACTACGAAAAAATGATGATTTACCTAAAACAACCATTTTGACAATTTGGATTTTTTCGAGATTAATAATTTATTTGAAAATTGGAAAATTGGAATAAATGACTGAAATCCCGATGCTTTATGATTTGGCCGTATAAGTAAAAGTAAAAATAAAAAATTGTTAGTAATAATTAATCTAGGGGTTAGTATTTAAACTAAATGCATTATTAAAATCCGCATTTTTTAACCCAAGCGACATAATTGATTAGACTTCAAAGGAGTGCTATTTACAAACCAGTTGACCAAATGAGACGAAACAAGCGTCAACAGGAAGCTTATAAAAAAACGATTTCAACCAAGCAATAAAAACAAGAATCTAAAGAAAATGAAAAATTAACAAAATCCTAAGATAATTGACTTAATAAAATCATAAAAGGTGTTTAGATAAAAAATTTATAGAAAGGGTCCCCATTATTTGATGTGAACAAGTTAAAAATGGGGGGTTGTTGTACCGTACAACAC